>VXBC01001325.1:0-318478 GCA_013399945.1 Ploceus nigricollis | reverse complement strand
TTTTTTGGTAAGTTTCTAAGGAAATTAAATTATCATTTTTTAGACAAAACTGAGATGCTGGGTATTTTTTTTCTGTGCTGTTTCTTCTTCTTCCACTCTTTAAGAAAGAAGCAAAAACCCTTTAAGATTATACTTTATAAAAGAAGCATTAAATAGTTTGGTGGCTGTTGCCTCTTTCCGTATACCAAGGAGAGCTGCATAATTAATGTGTAGCAAGTTGTTCGGCCACAGAAGAAGAGGGCTGCAAAAGAGAAGGTGAAAAATTATTTTTACATTTTTTATTTTGTAAGGTGATATTATTGCATTTGAGTTAAACTATCTCCATTTCCAATTTAGCAGTCTGGAAAATGACAATGAAAGTAATAGATTTTAGTAGCCAGTTTAACCTTTTCATTATGTTTTGAGCCATTGCTAAATAGGAGTGCTTCTAATGTTGATATATCATGTTTCCCTATGCCTTTGAGTTATTAACTTGTGGTTGCAGAAAGCTGAGATAATCAAGATAACTTTTTGCAAATTAAGGCTTATAGTCTGTCTTGAATGCTAAGAGACACACAGTGGTAGAACTCTGTTAAGGGTCCTTTAGTGGCAGGAAATGATATCTGAGGAATGGAAAAGACACATTATTATTCTGGCCTTCTGCACGGTGGGATACACTGCAGCAGAAAGTTACTGAATACAACTAGTCAGAAAAGGTTTGAGTTTCAAATATTTGCCCATATCCTTGCCAAGATTCTGAAGTGAGATGCAGTTCCTGTCATTTACCTGAAATATGGAAAATCCAGACAAATGTAAGGTTTTCATTCTTTTTGTATAAATTATTCTCCATCAGTAACTTTAATAGCATCAGTCTTTATTTGTGGCATGATCAGTGCTCAGTGATAAAACTGAGGGGACATCCAATGTGAGTGAAATGCAGCAAATCTGAAAGCTAGGCACAGAATCACCAGCTGGGAAGAGACCTCCAAAGGTCACCTCTTCCAGCCTCCCACTTAAACCAGGGCTAAAAAGAGCAGGGCTGTTCAGGGCCTTGTCTGCTCAAATTTTGAGTATCTCCAAGGTTATAATTAACTTCTCTGGGTTACCTGTTCCAATTTTGAACACACATATGTTTAAAAATAAATTGAAAACTATTCTTGTGTTGAGTTAGAATTTCCCATGTCTATCGACTTGTGTTTGTTTTCTCTTGTCTTTTCACTCTGTGGAGCATCACTGTGCACATCTGAGAAGAGTTTGGCACCATCTTCTCTGTACCCTTAGGGATCTCCATAAGGTTTTCTGCCTTTAAGGCTGAGCAAACCCAGTTCTCTCAGCCTTTCATATTCCAGCCTCTGACCACCCCAGCATTTGCCATATCTCAAAGCTAGGACCATATCAAGGTAAGAATTTTGTGTTGCTCGTATCCAATCCCCTTTCATCTGCAAAAGCCAAATGTCACAGTTTGGCTTTTTCAACCCCCTGCATCTGTAAATACATAACTTGTGACAATGTCTTTTAGCAGAGAACAGTCCTGAGGATGTCTGTAAAAGGTAAACACAAACTAAAAATTATTTATTTATATATTTATACATTCTGTGACTTTAAATATATGTGAGAGAAGCTGCTTTAGGGTGTCATGCGAAACTTCCCCTGTGGATAAACTTGAAGAGAGCTCTAATGGTATGGCTACAGAATAATAATTGTCACCATTTAAAGAACACGAATGCCATGTAAAATGTAATGGGATTGTAAGTTAATTTCCTACTTTTAAGGCAGAACTTTGCTGGTTTGTTTTTTCAATGATTTTTTTTCAAATGTAGGGAAAAAAAGAGTGCGAGACCAGATGCTTTTCTGAGGCTGACTCATTCAGTGGCAATCTCTGACATAAAAGAGGTGTTTTGCCATGGTCTATTGGGCAGAATGAAGAACACTGCCCTCCCCAATGTCATTGTTCACTGATGTATTCAGTGATTGCTACTTTTTGATGGGGAATGTGTTCCATGATGTAGTAGGCAGAATGTCATCTCTCTGCATGAACTGTTGAAGTGGAGGTTTTCTGTTTAGTTTGATTCAAGAGCAAGACTCCGGAGCTTTCAAGGAATGATTAAAGTGGGTATAAAGAATCTTTGTACTGGAGAGTGATCTTTGTGCTCTTTTATGAAGTACTGGAAGAATAGTCTGCAAAGCAGACAAACTGAGGTGAAAATTATATTGCAATTCCTAGAATACACATCCTGAAAGCCCTAAACTGCTCTAGGGAGAGCTGATGTTGGGGAATCACTGCTCTGAATTGAGAGACAGCCAGACATATGCACTGATTAGGTAAAACTTGAAAAGTCTCAAATTTCCATCCACTAAAATCTTATGAATTACTAGTATTGCATTTGGGGAAGTATGCATGAGTATCAGATAAATTTTCACACAGCTTTATTTTCCACGTGCCAGTTGGAAGAAATTTCATTAAAGAAAACATAAAAATATATTTTCCACAAACTTTCCTATTATCAAGTTAAACATACCTGTTTTGTCTTCAGTTCCAGGCCTTGATTTGTCTTTCTAAATAGAAATTATAACTTCTTTTGAGAGGCAGTTCTAAAACAAATGTTACCTTGCATTTAATTATACTTTCACTTATAAAATGATAAGAAATTTACATGTAGAAATTTGACACACACATTTTTCTACACCTGAATTACACAAAGGTCTAAGTTGTTGTGGACATGCCCTACCCGGACAACTCATGCACATATTTTTATTAATACTTGGTTTCCATGATTACTGCTAGAAGAATTAACTTTTGCAAGTGATTTTCTAAAAACAAAAAGTAAAAATACAGCATAGATACTCAAAAAAGAAACTAGATTTTTGACCTTCTTAAGTGATTTGGTCTGGATTCATTGTGAAGAACTAGTGAAGAATGCTGCAGCTTCTTTTATCTCACGTGGTTTTCTCATCCCCAGTTAATTGGACACTCTGAGTAGAAACTTGGATGAAAGGATCTTAGAAAGAATCATTAACCTAAGCAAAATTTCTTTTTTACCCTTAGTTAGTTTTGTCTTACGTTGAAATGAAAAGTTACCAAGCTGATAGTCCTGTGTGCACTCAATTGTCCTTAACTGACATGTGGGAAGGATTATGAGAAGGAAAATTTAGGAATTCTATTCCTAAAATGAGCTTCAACATTTAAGATTTTTGTGAGGAAATGAGAGGAGAAAGGAAGGTGTTTATGACTCATTCACCTTGTTCTTTCTTCACACAAGTTTCATGTTCATGTTTCTAAATTTGGTGGAAGAAAAGTCTTTCTTCACTTGAGAATTTGTGAACATTTTATTTGCAGTAAACATTGGTATATGAGCTTTAAAGGAGGTTGATGATATCTGGAAATTATGTACACTGTGTGCCACTGGATCCTGCACAGGGGTACAGTGTCTGCAATCTGTGTGTTGGGTTAATTGTTCTGCTCCTAGTTATGCCACTATCTGCAATCTTTTTTTTTTTTTTTGACTGAAGGCCTCTTTTCTTCTCCTAAACTCTAAAAAACTCTTAGTTATGTAAAAAAATTACAGTGGAAAATCAAGGTAGAATTCATAAAGTTAGAGTGCACTATCTCTCACAACTTGGATAGCGAACAGATTTTCAGCCTTCAGGAGTGCTTATATTTTTTTTCACATCTTTCATTTACTTAAATTACTAGGTAAAAAACTTGGGACAGCACCAGGGCCTTCATCTACTCAACTTTGTTCCATTTGTGTCCCCAGAAACTTCTCTGAGAGACCAGAAGCACTAAATGGAGGTGGCTATGGTGCCTGCCTGGAGGCAGGGAGAGCTGGCCCAGGAATAAGATATTATAGCCTTCTAGCCAAGAAAGGTTGCCACAGCAATGATGATATCATAGATAGAATTTATGGACTATGGTGTATTTATCTCTTGTCATGGCTAAGCAGTGCAAACGAGCAAGCAAAACTCCCGTTAGCCATAGCATCTGTTCAGCTTTAGAGCAGAACTTCAAAATTAGACCCTCTGTTTGCAAATCCAGTGTCATGCAAAAAGTGCCATCTGGCCTAGATCTGTTTCACAGTAAATTCGTTTATTTTGTGAAACTGAGGAGACAGCCCAAAAACCTACAAGGAATTTGCACTGAGAATTTGCAGTGGTTGATACAGACACAAGAGTCAACCATTCCTGTGCAACTGGACAGTGCAAAACAATGCACTTGAATACACTATGGCTCCAGAATAATGTCAGCAAGAGGGAAGATGAGGAATCCCTGTTGGGCTTTTCTAAAGTTTTGGCAAGGTAGAAGGTTGTTTGAAGAGGAAGTAGATTTCTGTAGGCCATTATAAAATAAGGCAGGGGTCCTAAATTATCCTAAAACCACAGGATTAAACTATATGCCAGAGAAAATAAAGACAGAATATTTCTGGAAAAAAATCTCTTCATTTTACCTTCGGTAACACCTGCAAGCTAGATCAATTGCTTTGTGGTAGGAGAAGAATTTTCAGGCAGCACAGAAGTAGTCTCTGATCCAAAACCACCTGGCAGTATCAAAAATCTGTCACAGTTGGTCGGTGATTAGATCCTGGTGATAAGAACAGCATCTGGAATATTGAACAGGTATCTTTTATTTGATGCTTTTGGAGGGACTTCAGACATATGCCAAGAGCCTCAAAACAGTGATTGCTCTAAGCTACAGTTATGAAAGCAGATCAGAAACTTTAAATGGTGGTCAACTCTTTGTCTGAATTCTGCATTCATATGTGAGAGACCCCAGAGACAGTATTCAAATACACAGACCCAAAGACCAACGTTCTAGGAGTGAAGAAATAGTACACAAATTATCATTCACAAAGTATTTCAAACTCTCAGAGCTTTTGACTGGTAGTAGAGCAGTGCCTAAGGAGACAGCCTGGAAGCAACACTGGCACAAACTTGGCATTTTTCAAGTAAGGCCCTGAGAGATACCAAATGCAGCTGTGCTGAGAGGAGAAATTGTGCCTGGTCACACTCTTTGGAGTGGGACAAGTTGAGCTGTTCTGAGGACATGGTGGCTGTGCAGCCTCATCCCAAGTTAGCAGGATGCATGTTGAAGATTCCTCTGCTGAGTAAATCCAACTGGCCACACTGTGGTTTTGGGGGGCATTGTATTGTTATGAGAGAAAAATCACATGCCAAAGGAAAAAATGTCCAATTTCCAGTTTCCAGAGAGAAAGTAGGATCTATGAATTAGTCACTTCTGGATATCTGAGGAGCCACTCCAGGTGCTCCACTCTGTGCTCCAGGCAAACAGACAAACCCCCTACTAACAGTGTGTGGTGAAGTTGGCACTAAATTGATTTGTGAGAAATGAGGATTTCTTTAATGCAGGCCAGGCAGTAACCTCAGCAGAAATAATGAAGTAAATGCATGCCTCACATCGGGGTCAGAGTGCTCTGCAGTGAAATGGGGACCGTATTTACAAGTTAGATAGAAGTGCCTGAGAGCAGGCATTAGTCAGAGGAATTTGAGTACAATGGTTGGTAATGGGAAAAAAATTTTCCTCTGCAGCTTTCCTTTAAATATCAGGAACTTTTAAGACCTGCTAAACTTTCTAATGAATCAGAAATGAGATATGGAAGTGAGTGTCTCACTTTTCATTTTAGGTTGCCATGTACTGAGTTTCTGTGTTCAGATAATGAAGTGCTGTGCTGCTGCCTGGCTTCTGTGGAATGGTGGAAAAGGAAATGTAAAAGGGGTCTTACTGGCACTGAGAATCTAGCAACTGATGGAAAAGGCAAAAAACCAGGAGGGCATCCAGAGCTTGAAATGTTTGTCCAGTGTCAGATACACAGATTGACTAAATGACAGATCAGTGGAGAAAGAAGTTGTTGAGGAAGAGCAAGGAGATGAAAATCAGATGGCTGAGAACCTGGAGTTCCTTTCTGAGGCAGTTCTTTTGATTTTAGTAATTTTATCACTTTCTATATGTGAAGCATTGTCTCTGCTTGTTCATTGCTGAGCAGCAGCAGCAGAGACCATGGCACAGTATTTGTCAATACTCCTACAGAGTGGGGTCAGGAAGCCAGAGGATTCCTGGAGCATTCCCAGGCAAATGTCACCTGTGCAAATCTAATGATGATTATGCAGTTGCTGGCACAGAGCAGAGTCCTGCTCCTTACCCGGAGTATAATATACACAAACCAAAAAGGGAAAAAAAAGGTCAACAATTTAAACAATCTTAACACTCAAGGAATTTTTTTTTGAAGTGGCACCCATTTTAGACTTCAAAAACTTACTAGTAAAAAGAAGTTTGTTCCTAAGATTTATGGAGAGTTTTTTCTTCAGATAAGACAACATGCAATTATTCTAGCTTAAGGTTGTGAAGGATTTGGGTTTTATTTTTTCATACAGTGGGTCTTGCTTATGGCAGTTTAAAAATTTTTAAATAAGGTATCAATTGTGTTATGTTACAAATTGTAATTTTTTACATTATAAATTAAAATTTCAAGTAGTGGTAGCAATTTTTTCCCCACTTTATTTTTATAAAGCTCAGACCTAACAATTTTAAATCAAGCAATTTAAAATCACTGATTCAATTCACTCCCCTACTGTTTTGGGTCTTTCAGGACAGACAGGAATAAAAAGCAAGGTTTTTTATGAGAGGAATATTTGAAAATGTTTGTATGTAACTGCTTGAGGAAGATCTAATGGGTTATAATATTAAAGAAATAGAAAAGAATCTTGTAACAGCATTGTGGCAAAGCTCTTAAAGACAGAGCAGTCAGGGCATGCTGTTTCTATAGTAACAGGATTTTCATCCTTTATAAATGAACGTGGAGAATTTGGAGATGTACAATCTGACAGAGCAGCACTGTGAAACTCATCACATTCATCACTCTTCCCAAAAATTTGTGTTACAGAAGAATGGAAGAAGCCCCACCTTCAATGGAGTATGCAGAGGGGCAGAAAGGATCCTGCCAAGGCTTCATTGTGTGTGGGGAAAATGGCCATTGGGGCAGAGGGGCTTTCCCCACAGAGAACTCCCAGTTTTATGGGTGGAATCGGCACACTCATAGGTAGGATCCTTAGAAGATTCTGTAGAGAAAGAAAAGGACTCAAATACCCATTTAATACCCAGAAAGAAAACTAGGGAGACATGGAGGGCACAACTATTCTGAAGCTTGTGCATAGGTGTATTTTGGATGCACATTTATCACCACCAGGTTAATTTTAAAACAAAGGATGTGTCTTCCTCCTCTGAACCTTTTGTAGCCTGGGTCAGGTGAATTAGGGTGTTTTGATTTTTTTATTGGTTTTTCATTTTTTTTTTTTTCTTGTAAAATTTTTTTTTTAAAGAGTAGTATTTGTTATATTGTTCACATTTCCTCTTGGGGACATAAGGAGAATAAAAATGTGGGATTTTTATGGGTTTTCCGGTGCCCTGTTTATTTAATAAGTGTTAGATAATAACAGGCAGTAATATGTAAACTAAATAATGAATTAAGAAGCCTGAAACTCTGATTTCATAATAAAATCTTTACGATAAATGGTTGTTAGTTACTAAGTCTGCTATGACTGGAGTCTGCTATAACCTTATAAAGCAGGTTTGAGAACAGAAGTCTGTTCTGTCCCGGACTTCCTTTATGCTAGAAGAATTTGAGCTTACAACAGTTCCTCTGTGTAAATGGGAGAAAATAGTAACCCTAGAACACAGGATGCTAAAAGAAATAAATGTATTACAGATTCTGAGGCACTCCAATGTTTAGGGCAGTTTAGGTGAGCTTAGGGATATCCTAAACAAATGTAGCTCCATTTTTTCATGCCTTGGAAGAGTTTCCTGTTAATGGAAACATACCTGTACATACTATAATGGTAAAGCACTGTGTAATGCAATGGAATAAAGGAAAGAGAATTAAATTCACTTTCCTATTCAGTGAGTTCTTCAAAGAAGGAAGAGAGAGGAAAGAGAAAAATAATGCTTTTTGTTTTCTTTATATGCTTGCCATTCTTTCAAGTTACAGATGTCTTGTGTTTAACAGGAATCTGCTGTAAAGGAGGATGAAAGAGTCACATCAGGAAAGGCATGAATGTGTAGATTTTAAGGGCATTTTATAATTTTATAATCAGTCTGTTGAACTTAATAAAAAGGGTTTCATCAAGTGAATTTTCATTTAGCCTTCAATTAACAAGCAGTCACATTTCAGACACCTGTAACATTTCCTGCTAATTTCCCCCTCCCCTCAGAGTTTCACAGCATGAATGAAGTGTGTAAACTTTTTTCAATAAAATGGTACTTGAGAGCTCAGGGGAGTTCTTTGTGCAGGTTGGCTGCTGGGAATCCTCAGAAAGAGCCATCCAGGAGATGAATATTAATGCCAAGCTTCAACCCATCAACAACATTGCAGTGATTTGTCTCAGGGGCAGACAGGATGGAGCTGTTGGGGTGATCTGCCATGGGTGAATAATTAAAAGTATGCATTAACTGGACAAGCTAATTCAAGTGCAATGCTCATTATTTTGGACACCTGAGCAGTAAAGCCTGGTGTCACAGAGGCCACTGCCTTCCTTTCTCAAATTCTCTTCCTGGACTCTCTGGATATAGTTGCCTGCCATTGGTGCTCGAGTGCTCATTGTGGACTATGAAACTTTTCAGCCAAATTAAAAGTTTGTTTCAGTAGATGGAATATTTTAGTTGTGCATTTACTAAAAAAAAATCTGAAGATTTGCAAATCTTTGCTGTGTAGTAAATAGGAAAAAAAGAAGAGGAAAAAGATTCCCTTGCTACCCATTTAGATAAGATCGAGGAAGGTTTAAAGTAGTGATAAAAACCATTATCAGCTGTTATATTGTGACAATACTGTCACTTAAACCTCAGTATGACTGGAATGAAAAGCTGCTGATTATAAGGATGCTCTCTGTCACCATAAAGAAGGAATATGCTGACAATTTTATAGAATTGAGGCTGATTGCCTATCAGCTAATGAATGCAATGAGGATTTTAAACCACCATTAAATTGATATAGATACTTAATTGAAGCTACTGTTGCTTGTTCATTAAAAATAATGTACAGACTGTGCCCTCTAAGTAATCTGGGATGGATCTTTCCATTTTTTCCCGTTCAAACCATTTCTCTGCGTATAAATAGAGCACATAATTATAACTTATGCTAAGTGGCTCAACTTTCAGTTATCTGGGGATCTCAGCTTTACTATCAAAAGGAAAATACATAAAGATGATATAGGTCTGAGGCATGGAAGATCCAAGTAAGTATTTTAAAAATAGACTCAAAATTAAAACAAACTATTTTTGAAGAGCTTGAGAAGAATTCAGTCAATGTAGAGTCTGATCTAAGAGGCAATATCTTCTGTCTTATCTTTCTGAATGCTCTATAAATTAATGCATCTTATGAATTTATTGACATTTCAAATAATAATGAATACTTGACATCTAAGGACTGCAAATATTTAGTCATTCTGACAACAACATCTCATAAGAAATATTAAAAATTGGATAGATGAAATATTAACATGTGTAAAATCGCTATTTATGAATCACTGCTGAAGATTACAACATTAAAAAGTTGAATGCAGTACAAACTCTTTGCTATCTTGACCCAGCTGCAAGGAAAAAAAAATTGGTGAAAGAAGATAATAGAGCTAGAAAACAATCCAGATGAAATGTTTGACAGGTGTTAGTCCAAGAGGCTCAGGCACAATGAGGAGGAGCACAGTAGGTTCCTCCTGCTCACACACCTTCTGAGCATCTGACAAGGCTTCAGCTCTGCTGCCTGCCACGTTCAGACGGAGGACATGAACTTAGATATATTGTTTTTCCAAATCAAGTGATATGGAGTATTTGAAAATGGCTTTATCTTAATCTTTCCTATTTAAAGTGCTCCACTTTGCAAAAAATAATGAATTATTCATTGGACAAGAAAAATAGAGAAAGTAAGAGCTCTGAACTGAAGCATCAATTATTCATGCAACTTTAGATCCCATGACTTTGAGTTGAGAGGTGAATAGTGGTCAAAAGTTTTTTGATAAAAATCTTCTCAAGGATTAACTTTTTAATATCTTTGTCCTAATTGCATATATTAGATGTGAAAATTATCTCATTATTTGGACAAAGAAAGGCAAGATCATATAGTAAAAATATACTTTGGTATCATCACTTTCTCCATTCTTCCCAAAAATGTATTTTTTACTCTCTTTTATTCTTAACAATATTAAGCCTTTCTATGCTGACTGCTCATTTCCCAAATTTCTTCATATCATTTAATAATTGGGGGTTTTTTTCCCAGTTATGCCAGTTATGGACATTTCAAATTTACCTGTATGGTTGACTTAAAACAAAGTTTTGAATCTGAACTAAATCAAACCTTACAAAAAGTTTCTTTAACAGGAGAAAAAGAACAATGAAAATCATCCACGGCTGATCATTTGATTTAGGTCTTGGTTTTCACAGGCTCACAGCAGTTTCCCAGCCTGACAGAGCTCCATGGAATCTGTTAGCCAGGATATTATAAAATAGAATCAGACCTTCCAGTCTGTCTCATTGTATAAATTTACCATTCCCTTATGCTGTGACTTAGTTATTAACCAAAATGTGATATGCATGGGAGGTTCAAACGACAAATGGCTTTGTGAGGTGATCTTTTGAACATGCACCAACTTTCTGCATGTGTTTTTGTAATACTGGTACAATGCTCTGTGACTTAAGAAGGATTAAAAATGTATATAAATATATGTTACAAGTAGCACAACATTTGTAAAATGTTAATATGCATTTTAAGATGCATTCACAGAACTCGATGAATGTTAAATAGGCGACAGTAGATATCGTTATAAAATATTAATCATTCACTCTGGATTTAGTTATGCTGTGAGCCGCTCAAGAGCCATCAACAGAAAGTGAATAGAGTTATCAAGGTTAGGAAGCTGTTCATAAGGAAGTGTGTAAGCTTAAAATTAAGTACTGGACGTGATGCCAAAGTTGACAAGCTACAATTATACAATAAACTGCAGTCTGATCCAGGCTAGCCCCTTGAGGTGTTCCATCTTTCTTTGAAATAAGGCATAAGGAACACTTGCATCAAATTTTCAGCCTTTGGAGTACAGCAAAATGAAATTGTCTCCATCACAAATCCCCTAATGAGTCTCTGGGGAAACATACACAGTGAGTTTGAAAACATAATTTTGAAAAAATAAAAAATTATTTTTGTTGTTAAATGACTGATTGGTGTCCTACACATCATTGTGATATTGACAAAATGATTCAAAATATAGAATTTTTCAGATGTGAATTAATGTCTTCTCTTTATCCAAGTCTGATGAATAAGTTTTAGATATCAATTTTCTAACTCTATATAAACTAATTCTTTTTTCTCCTTCAAACAAGCAATACAAATTACAACATAATTTGCTATTCTTAATTCTTTCTTCCAGTTTTCCTGAATCAAAAGTGATAAGCTGTAGAGGAATTTCAGATATAAATATTAAAGGATCAGTGTTAAGATTAAAAGAAATGGTAATATTAGTTCATATTTAATTAGGAGACAAAACCAGCTCTTATTATACAGACATATAACCATGGTTTAGTGGAGGGCATGGCAGGGCTGGGTTGATCGTTGGACTCAATGACCTTGGAACTCAATTTTTTCCTAAACCTAAACGATTCTGTGATCACAGTTTAGGAACAATACTGAAAACAGACTCTCACCTTAGACAATACTTCTGACTGTATTGCTCTGTGTGCTGTTCTGTAGATTCTGTGGTCTCCTGGGAACCTAAATAAGTGTATAAATGATGGCTTGGTAACATCAGAAACTGCATTTTTACTTAAAAATTCTCAAATGGTCACTGTAGTGCAAACTTGGCTACACTATTCCACTGATGAGATCCAAACTGAAGCAGGAAGGACCACTACTAAGAAAAATAGGTTGTCCCCTTCTCCACATCCACTTAGCTTAGGCCTGTCTGCAGAAACCTCCATTGCACTAGCAAAATGGTTGGGAAATCATCAGCAGAGTCTGATGTGCCTGTTCTTGTCCTGAAGAGCTATCACAGGCATCAGAAATACCATTAAAATATTCAAAGCAGTCAGTGTCCTAAATCTCTCTGCAATCCAGAGTGATCTGGACATCTAATTTTCCTGGACTCTTGTAAAGCTTTCAAATCACTTTATATACAGTATCTTACATACCCTTTTCTTATTCCTGCTGTTACAAAGAAAAAGTCAGTGTTGCAGCACTGTTAGGATTGCCTTTTTTAAAAATCTCTACTCTTCTTTAAGGCTGGTTAGCTATAAAGTCCTAGAACATTTACCACCTTTTCTTCTTTCTATGGATACATTGGGAAACTTGTAAAGCTTGTAGAGGAGCCCAGGTCTTCTACAGTATTTAAATCAGGAAGTCCTTGAGATGAAAATTGTTGCAAGTTGGAGAGCACCTATGTATCAAATATAGTTCTTCCATTGTTTTGTCTTCTGGGCATTTTTCTTGTAGCTGTAAAGAGATGGTTTTTGATGTTAACTGAACTTTTGTTTTGGCCCAGCAGGATTGTTATTGTCTTCTTCCTTTCCTATTGTTCTTCTTGCATCTACTAATGCAAGTAATTTTTAAAAAGAACATTTCTTCCTGGCTGTTTAATCCACCATCCTTAGACACTGTAGGACCAGAGTGTTACCTTGAGTAATAAAAGAAGGGATTCACCATGACGTTCAAATTTTCTCTCTCCCTTAATGATTTAATATTTCTTTTTTGGGGGCAATGTTTTGTTTTTCCCCCACCTAAAATTATTATTTTGCAGCTAGCAAAACCTAAAATAACAATAAACCGTTAGGGGTCTGGATCAGGATCTGGATTTGCATCAGCTGATGTAAATCCTTACAGCTCCACAGTCTTCAACAGATAGGGATCAACAGACAGGGACATCCTGTTCATGTCAGTTTGATGGGATGTACAGCTTCTGCTCTGAATGCCATTGCTCTTTCCACCCTGTTGAAATGTTCATGAATGATACTCAATAGGAATTACTTTGTCTTAAAATGTACTTCTGTTGGTAATTGCCTGACATAGAAAAGGCGTCCCAGAATTGCTTCCAGGCACTGTATTTCCAGGAGTATATTAATATTCATATTAATTAGTGGAGAGAGAATTCTTGAAAATATATATTTTAATGTCTTGATTTGTAATAAATGTAGGTAAACAGTTTGCCAGGTTTTAAAGGCAAATAGTGATCTACATTCCTATTCTATTAAACTCACACAGACAGGCTCTTGGCTGCTCCAACAAAATCATATCAATTTTGTGATTGTTTTGATTGCTTATTTGTTCCAAAATGACCTTCAATAAGCATTGCTTTCCTTTCCATCTACTCAAACAGAAAGAGGGCAGTAAAAACATGGCTGTCAAACATCTGTCAGAACAGATTTATTGTACTATTTAAACCTGTTAAAGTCAATTTTTTTTCTCCTTCTCTCCTATAATCTGACCCAGGGGTTAAATTCTCAAGTACAATATTTTTTTTCCTTTTTCTTCTTGACAACTTAGATGAAACAATACAGGTGTGAGACAAATCTCTGTCTGAATGAGTATGAAGCTTCTTACTGCTGGCCAAAATGGCTTTAAAATTTACCTGGCTCCAGGTATTTTCATCAGTTGATTAAAAAAACTACAAAGCTAAATCCCATTTTATCTCATGATCCAATTCTGTAATAAAATTTGTGCTTCACACAGGATTTACTAAAATCACAACACATGTCTTGAGCTGAATTTCAAATCCAGCCCAAGTGGGAAAGATTTTGGGAGGTTTTCCTGCCCTTCCAGCTCCTCCTCTGTCAGGGAGGCCTGGTACAGAAACAAATCTCTGCTAGGTTAACACTGGAAGATCTAACTAAAATCCCTACACTACTGTATATTTTTTTTCCTCTGCGAACCCAGGATAACATAGTGAAAGGTAAACAAAATCCTATGGGATCAACACAGTTGTGTTTACAACTAACTGAAATCTGCTGTTATTCTTTGTTAAACTTTGTTCAGCTATAATAATCAAGGGTTTATAAAATACAGCTCTTTCTGAGATGTAAATTTAATTCCATTATTAAGGAATAATAAATGGTTAAGGAATAAATAATGGTTCCAAGCATCCATTGCATTTAGTAACTGCTAAAGACGGTCAATCTGCAGAAACTCTTGTAAAACTGTAATTTAATTTCAGGGGGAGGGATAACATATGGTAAACACACCAGGGGTCATGAACACAGCTACCTGGGAGTTAGCCCAGCTGCCACATTGCTGCAATTTGCAGGAGTTGTTTTGCAATGTGCTAAATTACACAAAGTGTTCACTAATGTGATCTTCTAAAGACTCACAAGGGCAGGCAGCCACAAAAGTCTAAGTTTAAATTTGCACCTTTGATATTCTTTAGAATGATTCTGACATGCAAGGGCTACATGGTTAGCTACTGAGTGAGAACTGCTTGATTTTCTTCACTGGTTTGCTGCTCTTCCTCACCAGCTAGTCACAACCTGCCTCTGAGAGACCAGTGTTTGGGGGTTTTTTGCTAATGGAAGTGTTTCCAGTAAGTACAAAAAGGATAATAGTGCCAGGTGGCTGCCATATGATTGGATGTCTGTGAACACGATTGCCCTTTCCAACCAGATTTTGGAAGAAGTGACAACTGCCAATTTGTCCAGGATATTGAGTGCCTGGACGGTATCTGGAAATGTAACAAATTGTCAGCTGACCTGTGACACAACCTGTGCTGTAGTGTGCATTTGAATGAAAAGGAGCTTTTAAAACACAGTCACAGAACTTAAAAGAAAAGGGGGAAACAGCAACATAGATGGGAAAGCAAATTCTGACCTTCTAAGAGAACAAGGATTTGGTAGGATGGTTCACCTAGCCCCCAGAACTGACAATGACTACAATCAGCATGGGATGCTTTAGCACTGTGATGGGTTGGTGAGCCCTTAGGAGAATAATAAGCTAGGCCTGGTTCAGTCATTTTATACCAGGTCTTGCATTTTAAAGAAATGAATCTTTGTGTTTTACAAAAGCTGGCTCATATCACTTGAAATCACGATGAATCAGTTCCAGGGCCTAGCCTCTGTAGGACCTGCTGATCAGGTTTTACATGCCCCAGCTATCCTGGAATGAGGGCAGGAGAGCTGCCAGAGCTCTGCAAAGGCTCATTTATCCTACTGAGAATCACCAGGGTTAATTAGCTCAGGCATTTCTTGCTGCTGAAGCAGGGGCACTGTTACTGTTATCTGAACTACTCCTGGTGCTGTCCTCCTCGGTGCGTGTGCTTCCCTGTGGGACACAGCTGGGCATGAGGCAGGGTTGCACTTTGTAGAAAATGAATTCACAAGAGAGTGAATAACTGAGTTTTCACAGCAGAGGAAAGGAGGGGCTTTGAGACCTGATGTGGGCATGCACTGCAGGGCTCTGGAAAATACAGAGATGCCTTTGTCCTGGTAAGCCCCTGGACATTTTCTGACAGCCCTGGACTCGAGGCTCTCTTAGACCAGGGATTGCATTTTCTGGAGCTGTGCACACATGCAGTTTGCTCTCTCACTCCTCTCCTCTTGCCCACCCTATTTCCTCACTCCTGCATTGGCCATGTTGCACTCTTGGTGCCTACTGGAACAGTGAATCCTCTGTCTTACCAAAAACCTCTGAACCACCAAAGCTAATGGTATCCACTGAAGATGGAACCATCAATGAACCTAAAATTAAATTTGTTAATCCCATTAAGACCTCTACTCAAACATTTTTTACATACATACATACCAAATATAAATTAACTTTAAAGTACTTTCTAAAAGGTATAATTTGAACAAGGATCATTAAGGTGGGTTTGACAGCAGTTTGGTTTGCTTTATTCACCTTATAGGACTTCATGTAGCAGGTGGAAAGTCTTAGTCTGTTTGTCTGTAGTGATATTTTTTATGTTAGGAAAGATGCAAAGTAAATATTTCAAATCTTTCCAACTGCCACCTTCCCTCAAAACAAAGTGTGATAAATAGATGTAGAAAACATGCTGACACATAAAGAAAATTGGAAATACAGGAGAGCTTAAGCTGTAAACTGACACAGTGTCTGAAAACAGCTTTAGTGCCTTCTGCTGTGAAATACTTGTTTGCAAAGCCATTAATGCAATGTTCACTTGATTATTCCCAGCTGTACAGCACCAACAGTGACCATCCCTTTTTTTGTTGTTCTTGTTGGTGGTGTGTTTTTTGCGTGGTTTTTTTTCCTACTTGAGCTGGAATTTTAATTAGAATAATCTTGTTTGTAAGAATTGATGCTCACATGTTGAAGCACAAAATTAGTTTTATAGAAACTGTGTAGTATATTTGATAGTGTTTTCAGAACTGCATTTTATGGAGTGTCCTTCATGAGGCAATTTGGCACACTATGCAGCACATGAAAATTCAGTGGATATTTTATAGTACACAGGACCCAAGTAAGATAGATGGAGCTGCAGAAATAAAAGGGTTACTATGAACTGTGGCAAAACAGGGTCAAAGAACAAAGAAGGTCAGGTTTAGAGCAGAATTAATGGGTTAGAGAGGAGGTGGATCTGAGATCTGACTTACAGTGAAATGTATAACCAGCTGAACAAATTGAAGAAATTTGCAGAGCTCTCTGTGTCAGCAACCTCCTTTTGCAAATCTAAGGGCCATTCATTTCTAAAAAACTTGGGTTAAATCCTCTGCTAGGTTAAATAGTGCAGTTCCGTTGATTGCAATGGGCCTATTCCAATTCACCCCCTGATGATCTGATTTGCAGTTTTTCTTGGTAAAGGGATCACAGACCCCTTTATTCTATCAAAAATGTCCACAGCTTGTGTCCTTCTCTTTCCTTCTCTCCATTTTGCTCTTTCTTACATATACACAAACAATGATAAAACAGGCTGTTCTACTGAACATTTTTCTATTAAACTAATTGACTCTAAAAGATTAAGAGAATTGTCAGAAATCCAGGGTGTGAGAAAAACAGAACTAGCTAGCTCCTACCTGAGTAACCTCTGGCTCTTGGAAGAGTTTCTGTCTAGAAACAAGGATAGAGTCAGAGCAAGGTCAGCACCTTGTGGTTGTGATGGTGGTGACCAACCTCTTCATCAACACAGTGTAGACTAGAGGCCTGAGCAAGCACACAGCAGTGTGTCTTCTGAATATTCTTCTATTTTTGAGTGATTTCTCAAAGCTAAAAAGAAACTGTGTTAGATATGTCCTGAAGCAGAGATCTTGGTCTTAGTGGGACTCATGGAATTTATTTTGTCTCTTTGTCCATTGTTTTTCAACCCATCTTGTGCTTTAGCTTCTGCTGACTTCTTTGGAAAGACATTTGTAACTTAACTACTACATAGCTTAAACACATATTATATGAAGAAATATCTCACCATTCTACACTGCGCAAAGATGTTTGATCTGATCCCAGCCCTGCAAATTTATTTGATTTCTTCCCCTCTCTCTTCCTTCCCTCTTTGTATTGGAAGCAGCAGTGACCAATTAATGTCTATTTGCTGCCTCCTTTTCAGTCACAAGACTACAGGACTTCTTCTATTCAGCCCTCAGTTGTCTCTTTTTCAAACAGAGAAATACCAATCTGCTCACCTGTTCCTTTTACAGAAGCAGTCCCATGCATTTGATTAATGCATCTTTCCCTTATGGTCTTTCTCTGTGCCTTTTCCATCTCCACAGTGTGCTTCTTGAGAGGAAGCAGGCTCTGATTTATGCACTGGCATAACAGCATTACCTGTCCTAGTCTTCATTACTTTTCAATTATTTCTAACTTTAAGTTTGCTTTCTAACCATGACTGAGCACTGTGCTGATGTTTTCACAGAGATATTTGTTGTAATATGAAAATCTCATTCCTATGTGACTGTCAGTTGAAAGACTATAATTCCATAATAATGTTGGGATAGTTTTTCTCCTGGCTGTATCATCTTCACTTGCACTGAACTTTATCTGTGACTTTGTACCTAAGGAACTTTCCTGCCGAGGATCCTCTGCAGTTTTTCAGGAGCATTGGCTTGTCATCCATCCATTGTTAGACACAGTATAGCAACATCACTCTAACAGGGGCATGCACCATCCTCTGGGCATAATAATTACTTAATGGCAGCTCCATTATGGGAATGAACACTACCTCCTGATTGCTTTTTCTGTGGAGACTTTTTTTATTTGACTGAAAAACATTAATTTACAATGCAATGAATGCTTACCTGGGTGCTCTGATCCAAAAGTGTGACATTCATTCCAAAGGCAGTGAGGGAAATGTACTTCTTCCAGGACTTCTTCCCTATGATTCTCCAGTCTAGTAGCCAAAGCAAGAGGTGAGGAATTACACAACCTGCATTTGAATTCTGTAGTCCCTTGCTGTCCAAAGTGTAGATAAATAATTTTCTCATCCTCTGCTTTCTTCCTGTTTCTGGACACTCGATCATTTATCTATGACTTAGTCTGAGGTCTTTAGAAAAGCAAGCTTATCTTTGTTATTTATTTTAGTATTTAATGAATGCATTTTTTATTATTCTGTAAATAACAGGTGCTGCTGAAGCAGAAAAGTGCTTGTTTTATATATAAAAATTTTTGTTTAAGAGGTGAATTCTCAACACCATCAAAACAGAAAATGATGGCATAAACAAAAAGCATGATCAATAAGTAGATCTCTCAAAAATAATACCAAAATACCTGAATAGTCTCCTTGCTTAAAACTTTAGTTTTTTATTCCAAAGTAAATTAAAAATAGCAGTTAAAAATGATGAACGTATTTGAAAACAAATTAAAAAATAAATATTGGATTTTAAAAAAATAAAGACATTTAACTTGGACCTCACTCATCCTGTTGTGACATTACTGCAAGTACTGATTGTTCTGTGGTGATTTTAATAGTATCACTTGAATTCGGCCTGATTTCCTAAGGAAACATGTTAATCATCATCCTGTAAACTAATTTTGAACTTACTGTTAACTTTAAACTATATTTTGCAATGGATTAGTAATAGTAAATTCTCATAAATTTTGTGAAATACCCCGGCAAACAATCTCTTTAAAGGAACATATGACGTTAAAATTCACTGTATGCTGTGCACCACAGAATTCACATTAAAGAAAAACTGAGGAATGCCCAAATCTTGGATAGACCTTTATTTCTGTTGCTATTTTTAAATTTAAATTTTATTCCCTCTATTGATTCTGCAATATTAAACCCACCCCCCATAACATCCAGTAAATCTGTTATTTTTGTCTCATGTTAGAATCTCATGTTGGTTAATGAGAGATATCTTCACAAGGCTTTCCTTAGTTACAGTCCCCTTAAGAATCATGCAGTTAGTCTTATGCTCTGAAAAAATCTTTCTCCATTTGTTCCAATGTTCGTGGAACTGCTTGTTACATTGTATATTTATTAAATATATAAAAGATGGGATAATTAAGTCAAAATGGAGCATCTTTTACAAGAGTTTCTTTAGTTTGTCATGAATATGACAAATAAACTGGTACTATGCCAAAAGGCACTGCAATAAAAATCTCTCCACCAGATAATTTTCCAACCACATTCTGCAAGAACTTTGGCAATATTGGTCATCTCTGCCCAATTCTGGGAAGAGCAAATACTCCCCTTGAGTGTCATCAGTGGCTGGGTTAAATGTGGAGTAGAGAGACAGGAAACAAATTCTTCTTTCACTCAGGAAGGAGGAGGGCTGCAGAAAATTGGAGATGTGGAAGATATTGTTATTAAATATTCCTGAAAACCAATTTTCCCTTGGAAGTACAAAAGATTGCTACATGCTCCAGTGCAGTGGCTCAGATGCTGTGCTGCCTGTGACAACAGAGAAGGAGGAAACACTGAGGAATCAAAATCTTACAGAGACGACACCAAGACATCACTTTGATTTTCTCATTCAAGTTTTAGTAGTTACAAAGACCACGAGACCCATCAAGGTAACATTAGGAGTCAAATGACACAGGTAGAATCAACTTCTCCAGACTTTAAGGCATCTAGAGCATCAAAATTTTCTGTCACATCTCATAAGCACTGGTGTCACTTTCTAAGGTATTTTCCTATCCTGTGGTGACAATGTGCATTGAGTTTTCTGCTTTTACTTTTTCAGTAGATAAAAATGAAACAAGTTCAGCCTTAACAGCTTGAATGAGGTCCCATGATAAGTTTGCTTACACAACTGATACCAAAAGTCAGTGATAAAATATCTTAGAGATTTAAAAATTGAAACTAAACAAAACAATCTTTAATAAAAGTTGTGTGACTCCTGTTCTTTTCCAGCTCTTTGCTTTGTTTACCATCCAGTCCCTAAAGGTTTATAGCCCTGCTCATTAAGCAAAGGTCATGCTAATCCTCCCTACTCAGCTCCCAGCAAGCACAAGTGCTCTGCTGCAGCATGAGTGGTAGAAATACCCAGTTTGCCTCAGCAGGCTTTTATTTGGCTTTCAAGATCCTAATCCAAAGTGGCATTCTATTGCCCCCACTGATTATGTCTCTGTTAAAACCAATGCACTCAGGTCTTGAGTCTTTCAAATGTTTCCACCTATCCTTTCTTCTCTCCAGCACTCAGGAGTGAGTGTCACTGTGCCAGTTACTGAGACAGTCAAAAGGCAGTAATGAACTGCAGAATTAAATTAATTCATTATTCAGAACCACATATGCCAGCAAATGTGTTGCATTTGGTGAAACACATGACAGAGTTTAGAGAACTTGATAGAGATCAATCTCATTAAAAATAGCTTAGAGCATTTAAAAATGAGAACTGCTCACAAGAAAACATGTTTCTACCCTTCAGCCTCCATGGGGATCTCATTGTCCACTCTTTCTTCAACCCAGTTGAAGGTTTTCTATCAACTTATTCTAAGTTTCACTTAGAAAGTGAAACTTAGAATATTCCTTCGCTCCTGATCACTTGATTTTGTTTTCTTTTAAGTAAACATTGACATTAAATAAGTTCCAGTAAAATTAATTTAGAGTGGCTGCCCTTGAAAGGCCTCTGACAGCTTGAGCGCATTACTGTCCAGGTGAAAAATAGCCAAGAAGTTACTGGAGCATTTAGATACCACTAGTAAAGATTTTCAGTAAAATATGGGCTGCCTGTTTTGAATGGATGTCACCCTTGCGCCCTGGCGATACAAGAACAGACGAGTGACACAAGGTAAAGGAGGAAAAGGAAGACTTTACTAGAACAGAGAGTTCAGTTTTCATAGACTTATATGATACATTCTATTTGATTGGTTAGTTAATAAAAACATCTTTCTTTCAGAATCCGTCCTTGAGAAGAACAGAAAACAACGTAGAAAAACACTACCTGCAGATTGTTTAGACTAACAAATTATCATTCCTACAACTCCCTAAGAATTCCCACAAGCCACTGTGAGAAACAATTGCCGTTTCTCTTCTCCCTCACCAAGCTAGCATCCACAAATGGGCATGCACTTTTTTTCCATATAGCAACAGATGCTTTTCAAGGGCTTGGCAACAAAATACAACAACTGTAAAAACCACTTTACCTTCTCATCTCCCATTAGGCATGTTTAAGGCAAGGGCTCCCTTCAGGGGCTTTCAGCTGGATAACCTGATAGAAAAAAAGACCCAATACCACCTAAGAAATGCAGAGTTACGGTCAAGAAAAGGACTTGTTTTCACAGGAAGGACATCTAAAGAAATTTAACTAGAACTTAGTTCCTGCATCCCTTTTTTTTTTTCTTTGACTTGAGAACCACAAGAGTTCTAAATACATAACTTCCTTTAAACAAACACCCATGATTAAATACCATGATTCATTGGTACACTGGTTTTACCTCTCAAAGTACTACAGGTACTTTCTTGCAGAAAATAGGACTTTTTCACTTGGAAGTCTGCAGATCATGAGTAGAATGATTATCTGGATGCACTGGGGTGTTCTTAAATGTGCTGAGTCTAGGGAGATCCTAACTTCTGAGATTCTGTTAATGAATTATTTTGAAATGAGGAGTTGTGGATTATTTTAGGCTTTCTTGGGCATGGCTAAAGAAAACATAAATTGGTGTCAACAGATGAGGGGAATAAATTCTTAATGTACTGTCAGGGTACAGGTGATTACACACCCTCATAGGTTGAAGGGATAGGTACTTTCTGATATTTGTGGGTGGTTTTGTAGATGCTGTGAATTTCATTACTTGTCTGTGCCTTTCTCTAACTCAAGCTGAATTAAACCAGAGGAAGAGTTGATGATGTTTTAAAGTTATAGCCTGCTGCAGAAATCTTATTAATTTTTTTTTTCTAACTCATACGAGATTTTCCTGTGCACTGACTCACTGGTTCCTTCATTCCTTGTGTCTTCTGAATCCAGTGTGCAGAAATATTTTTTTGGTTGTTCCAGGACTACAAGATGTAGGTTCTGCCTGTGTACCTGCTATGGTAATTGTTAATAGTATGGTTAAAATGGATTAATGCCCTAGGATTTCACATGGACTGTTTTTAAAGTACTGCCAGCTTTGCACATGTTTGAATTATTGTTCAGTTAATTTTGAAAGAAAGAACTCCATCATTTCTGACAGAAATTACATTTCTTTGTGTTTTGTGATATTGTTATTATAGACCTGAATTTTTGACTCTTGCTGGATTAAGACATTGGCAGTTTTTTTAGCTGCTTAATCAGAACAATGGAGTAACACCACCCTCACAAGGTGTCTCACCCTTGACCTGAAGGAATACATCTGGGATGAAATAATCTGTCTGCTCATTCAGTTTTTGGAACTTCATTTGAAGCAGCAGAAAAAGCTGCTAATTGGCACTAACAGAGATGGTGCTTTTTTTTTTTTTTTTGTCCTGGAATCCTCTCCTAATGAGATTTCCTTTCAACTTGCTACCGTGCAGTGGCTGCATTAAAGCATTCAGTGTATGCAGCAGCTTTGAACCTTCATTTTGAAAAAAATCTTTATTGAAGTGACAGCCCTCCCCCCAACCAAAAATTACAATTTTGAACACTCAGTGAAATATTAATGAGATTTAGTGTAGGTTCACAGTTTGTGGTGATTGGGAGTGGGGCTGGGCAGAACCTCACCCCCATGGGCACAGCTGTGAGAAGCAGGTGAGCAGCATTGACAGCAATGAGCCATGGAGTGCCCAGGGGCACTGACCAACCACCAAAGGGAACAGAGGGCACACAGGTGCAATGCGTGAACATGGGGGTATAAAAGGCTGGGCTAAAGGCTAAGAAGGGCAGCTGTTTGCAGCTTTCTGAAGTGGTGGGATGTTGCTCTGTGTGAGCAGACACCTGAAGCCTTCTGATGAGGTAGGGTGTTACTTTTTATGGGCTGAAGCTCTCTGAAATTGTGTTATGGTACTCTGTGTATTGTGGCTGTCTTAACTGCAATATGTGCTGTGGCAAATACTGTGACAATTTAGTGCAAATTAATTGATACAGTGAGATGAAGAGCTTAACACCCCACTTATTTTGATGACTGTTGTATTAGTTTGTAAGGGAGGATGGGTTGACCTATTCCTTTCAAAAAACAGTTTCTGGGACTTCTCTTTCATGTGTCAAGTATGTGCTGTTTCCTGCAATATCAATTACAAGGGGGGTGCTATTGCAGAACATTTATTATCTGCAAAGGAAAATTGCCTGTAAAGGATCTTTAGCTTGGTGACCAATGTGTTGTAGTGCAGAGCCAACAGTTAAATGCGGGGGTGGGAGAAAGGAGGCAGAGGAGTAGAGAGCAGCAGGCCTGCCAGGGTCAGCCCAGCACTCCAGCAGGATGGGCTGTGGCATGGAAGGGAGTGTGGCCTCTGTTTATGCTGCTCTCTGGATCCAGTCCATGGTCCTGTGCCTGAGGAAACCATAGAGGTTTAGGTTTGCAGTTCAGGTTCTCTCAGGTTTGTATATTTATAGCTCTTGGCTACCTAATGGAGTTGGAAATGAAAGCAGAGCTAGAGTTTGTTAAAAGCAGTATCAGTGAGAGAAGACTGATACGGTTCTTTCCTTCTAACTTTTCCTGGATTTTGCAGCTTAGGAGCTGACCTTGTCCTGTGTCAGTTTTCCTCAGCATTAAATGCTAACATGATTTCGTAGTACTGACATAAAAGAACAAACCCCAAACATTTGGTTCTTTTAATGGAATTAAATTAAATCCTTTATGTTCTTACACTGATATGTTCTGCACTTAAAAACTTTTAATGCTTTTATCCAACCAGTGTGATCTTCATAAATGATAAAATAACTATAACAGCTTATAATGATATTGTAACTAAGGATATTAACTGGTAGTAGAACAGAACCTGAACTAGTGACCAGAACAAGAACTTTAAAAATGAAGTTGAATATATGCTTGTGTCTTAGTAAATGCATGTTCAAGGGGAGATAGATTTCAACAAGTATCCAAAAATGCGGTGAAAATTGATAACAGGCCATTATGGAAGTAGTATTGTGTTTGAAATATGAACAGATTAAGAATGTTGTTGATTGGTTTCTAATTTAAGAAATGTTTTTATGGGTTTGGTGGAATTTAAATGTTTGATGTTTCAAATCTCCTTTTCAGTTGTTTGAAAAACAGTTCAACCATGAAAAGAGGCACAAAAGGGTATGACATATTGACATAGAAAGATGTGGATCACTGAGTCTCATAAATTTCCATACTTTTTGTCAGAAAATTCTCTTGAAAATAGTTTTTTCCCCAGATATCAGGACTTTAAACTCAGCTTAGATCCTTGCCATCATACTGGGTTCTGTCCATCACTCATCAGCTCACCCCAAACAAGTACTAAATTATGGTCTCAGCTACACCTGCACAACTTCACTTAGTACAGATGATGTCTGTAGTGACACCTGTGCAATTCCATTAGCCTTTCATTGCCACAGGTCACTGTCTCCAGGAGCAGCTGCTGAAGTGAATAGGATTTCTCTGCTGCACTGTAGAATGAAAGCTGCATGGCAATCTTTTTGAAGCTGGTAATTATGCATTAGATTATAAGGGCTCATCTCAGTTGTCAGAGTCTGGTTACTTTTGTGGTACTCTAAGCTGAATGAAAACATTTTTTATGAATAGCCAGATTCTGAAATGTACACCCAATCTGGGCAGTATTTTTCTTGCCTGAGTGAGATGAGGTACTGCTCAATGAAATAAAGTGTTGGAAGGTGGCCCAAAGTGGATGGGAGTGATAGAAACCAGAGATATGCAGTACATGTATCACCTCATGTGTATTTGTTTCCAACAGACTACAGTTAGTGTAAGCACAAACCTAAATGACATAAAGGCCCTGTTAAAGCAATTTATGTGTGCTGCTATAACATGCCTCTTTTTGGGCACTTCCAACACAGGAAAGTAAAAGTTGCTAATGGAACAGTTTATTTCATGTAATGAACACAGCTAGAGAACAAGCTGTTCCTTGTTTTCATAACAAAGGAAACAAAACTACTGAAAGGAATGACACCCCTTCAGAATACCTGCAGACTTCTTCTGCTATGGAGGGAGAAGTAGGGATTACAGGAGCTGTCTTCTCAAATGGCAATTTCTCTGAAAGTCAAGGCAAGGAGAGGATGCTTACTGCTGAGAAAAATCAGGCCTTAAATGTAAAATTTGGAAAGCCCTGAGTCAGGAAAAGGTTTGAGGCTTATTCAAGCACTGCTTCCATCACAGTCTGTCTGTATTTTGTGGATGAGCCTGTGTTAGTGCTGAGCCTGAGTAGGCAATTTAGCATCCACTGACACAACCCTGAAGGCTGTCATTGCTTTGACCTTCTCAATGCCCTCAACCTGATATGGATGCACCAGGCACTCATTTAAGAAGCCAGGAGAAAGCTAAATCAAGCATTATTTTGTGTTGTTGCAAAAAGGATAACGATATATACTAAAAATAAGCATTAAATAGAAAAGACTAATGCAATGCCTAAAAAAAGCAAATCTCTGAAAGGACAGAAACTGGGATCATCACACTTATATATCCATGGAACTGAAGTCATGCTCTGTGAAACAGACAAATCATTTTTGTGAACTGAATGCCAGTGATGGGAATCCCTGGCTGCTGGGATGAGCAAACTTCATTCCACTTCTCAGTTCAATCACTTTATGATTAAATAGTTGTGTGGAGAGCCCCTGTTTTAATTTTATTTTCTATCTTGACAAATGTACACCGTGAGATGTTTCTACGCACATACAGCCTATCCTACACATGTTTCTATGTACATAGGGCCTATCCAAACCCCTGAGTCAGACATTAGCTGTGAGTGATGTGCCCAGGGAAACATGTGTGTATCCTACATGCAGGAGGAAAATGAGAAATGTTCCCTTTTTAACTCCTTTACTGATCAAAAGTACACATTGGGAAGTAAAAACAATCCAAAACAGCAAGAGGAAAAAAATGTGAATAAAAACATTTGTACTCTGCCAGTCTGGGACTGAATACTCTCAATCTGGGCTCCAGAGTAGCTTTGTCTTCACAGCTTCCTTAGGAGGTAGTATCTGATATTCTTTGTGGAAAATCAATCTTCTGACAGAATTTTTCAGGGGAACTTGCACTAGGGAAAAAGTCACAAGTACTCTGTTAATTTATACTCTAATAGTATATAGGTTACTGCCTAAACATGAATGAAATCTATGCTAGAAAACACAGCATGTGAAACATAAAACAGAATACTGGCTCATGTGATTGACAGATTATTCCTGATGGTGGAAACAATCTGTCAAGCCCTGGATTTAGACTCTGAATTCTTTACCTTTGCTGTCAGCCTTTTGGATAAATCACCTCTCTTCACTTTGTCTTTCTTTTTGCCCTGGAAAATAAAGGTAATTACACTGATCAATGAGAAATGCTATGAAATGATAGTTATTTTAGCCAGTAGTGTTTTAATTCATTCATTGTAGTGGGATTTGGTTCTCATTTTTTTGCCAGAAGCAACAGAATAATAGCATCAGAGTTAAACTAGAGCCCAAAAGAAACCAATTCAACAAATACAGGCAGAGTATTGCTGCAGGATAAGCTTCTGGTACTTCCTGTCTTATGAGATATATCTTATTTTCCAGCTGAGAGGGTCTTTGCCAAACCCATGGAAGTATAGATAATGCTTTCCTCTGTTTTCACTGAGCACTGGATCCAAAGTCACATTAAATAAGATGAATAGAAGGTTCCTGTTAGTGATTACTACTGGGGACTGATAATAGGAAAACCAGGCCACTGTATGGTTCTTGTGTGACAAGGAAAAGACAGAGGCCAACAACTTATTTGTGGCCACTGCTTGTCTCCACAGAATATCCTTTCTAACATGCAGCCCTGAGGCTGTTTGTTATACACGCATGAGATCCTTTGCATTGTGCTGTCATCTCGTAAACTGTAGAGGTACACTCTGGCAAGGGAGGGAAGTTCCCCTGGGGATTCTAACCCAGGCTCCAGTGCTGACAGAGCTTTTCCTAGGCTGGGGTCACCACACTGCTCTGCTTCACAGCACAATTACACTTACAGGAGAGAGGAAACTGCAAGGCAGAGTAGAAAGACAGAGAAGTTCAAAATTCTTAAGGAGCTGAGGAATGCAGATCAATGTGTAACTCTGGAGGAATCTCAAGGGCCACTGGAGGACTGACTTTGCACCTATTTGCAACTTAAGAGGATAAATCTGTTTGTGCAAACTAGGTAGAAAATTGATAGTAGGAGCTGTCTGGCTTAAAAACTTTAAAGAGCATAAAGGGAATGTCAAAACCAACAGTATCAATACAACACTAAAAAAAAAAGAAACAATTTCACCAAATTAATTTAACTTATTGAACAATTGGGTAGTTAAAGCAATTTCATCATATTCTTTGTCAACTTGTGTGCTGATTTAAAAAGAAAACGGAACCCTTGCTGCTCTCAATCTTATAAAAATCATGGAAAGGCATAGAGAACTTCCCTGCTGTCCCCCATTATGAAGGTGTAGCAATGCTGGGAATAAAGCTGAAACCTTCAGCCTCCAAGGAGAAACACCTGGAGTATAAATCAAACCATCTCCTCTAGGCCTGTGTGACCTTGGCAACATCAGTAAAAATAATTAGCATTTTATTGTTTTATTGCTTTCTTTTTTTTTTCTTTTTTGTTATGTATGTTAAGTTATGCAGTCATATATATAACTTTTTTTTTTTATTGTTTGCCCTCTACTCACTCTGTAACCTATTGGTAACAGTTTTTTGGGGTGATTTTCTTGTAATGTAGAAAATGACATTTTTGTATGGCTGTCAGGAACTATATTTTATAATGCTGATTTTTTTAAACAGGTGTATTTCTGCCATTCTGTTTGAAATAATTTAGAGCAATTTATGAACAGCTGATTGACAAAACCAGGGAGAATTAAGTGCCTCAGCAAAATTAAACCTCTGGAAAACATCCTCTGAAGTGCATTTGTCTTCTAATTTGCACATTTCTGCCAGCTTCACGTGTTGCTCTTGTTATCCACGGGCTGTGCACAGTTCCAGACAGGTACAAAAAAGGCATCTTCCAGTTCTGCAGGTCCTACAATTTTTGGGAAAAAATATGGGGATAAAACAACAATTTTTCTGCCTCCAACAGAAAAAAGGAGGAGGAATAAGCATGGTGTTTTTGTGTAAGTGAGCACACAGCAAGAATTAGAGATCATTAGCTGTGCTGCTTACACAAATTAGCTGATTTACACCATGGGTGATCTAACTCTACCTGAGTAAGCACACACTCCACACATCTTTATTCATAAACTTTTTTTACCTGTTCAAAATATCAAGGATTCTGGCTGACATGGCATCTTTAAGGGCATTATTAACTTTTTTTGGGTATCTTTTTGATTGCTGTATTGCTTTGATAGTACATCTAAGGAAAAAATAGCTTCACTGTCTTTAATTCAAGAGGTAGAAGGGAGGAACTGAAAACCTCTGGATTTACTCCTGGGTTTTTCAGCACTTTGAAGATCCTAGATTCTCCTTTATGATACTATCAAGGTTAAAGAAAAGTTTTGAAAAAATGGATTCTCATGGGTATGTACCACATAGGTACTCTAAAGTACAGTAGCTACAGGAATTTCTGAAGAGGAATTAGAGGACAATCTTTAAGTTCTGCTTTTAAACAGAAAGAGGTAAACTATTTAAAAAGAACTGAACAAGTTTTGAACTGAGTGATCAAAAGAGGGAAATGCACATGGCACTAGTGCTGGGTCTGACAGTGTCAGATTGCTCATGCAGTGTTCATATTCATTCACTGCTTTTTTCAATTGCTCCCAAAATCCCAAGCAAAGAAAAAGAATCTCTCTGAATAATTTAAGACAGTTCTCTTTTCAGTCATCAGTCCTTTTGTTCTTGTGTGTATCTATAACCTCACACCAGTCATTTTAATTTATCTATGGTTGTGATATAGCTATCTCAATGTCTAAAGCAGTGGGAGAGCAAAATGGAAAGGAAGTATTTATAACATTTTAAGGAAAAGGAAAAAAGGCAAAAATCCTCTAGTCTGCCTAGAGATTTACGATGTGTGATGCAATGACTTCCTTTAAAAGAAATCCATTCATTTGCCACTCAGTACCACCTAAAGGGGGCACCTGAAAAGGAATAAAAGTGAATATCTTTTTATTTAGGATGAACATATTTATAAGGCTGGGGTTTTTTCCCCCTCATTTGGTTTATATCAGACTTCTCAAATGCCCCATTTCCAGATACTCACCCAATATGATTAGCATCATTATTTGTATTACAAAGTACCTCAGAAGCCAGGAGGGAAATCAGCAGCCTTTTGTACTAGACATTGCATGAACTGTCCTTGCCTTGAAGAGCTTACCTAATAAAAAAGCAACTAAAGACAGCAGAAAAGAAGTAATTCTGTAATAGGAAGAGCAGCAGACTATTTTAAAATGCCCTGGAAAACCCCTAAATGCACGGAGAAATTGAGCCACTTTCTGGGATCCAACTCTTTGCTTTGACCAGAAGATTCTTATTTCTGAGGTAATTTATCAGTCAATTTACAACCTGCAGTAATTTAAAAAAAAATCCCATTCTTTATCTTAAAATTGCTCTGGGTTGTTTTTTTTTTTTTTTTTTTGCTCCATCCCATAGTAATCACTTTTGTAAATTCAGAGCAAAAAATGTGGTGTCAGAAAAGTGAGAGGCTGGAGGGAGTATGAGAAGAAATCCTGTTTTGAAATGGGTAGTTTCATAACCCAAGCAAGTCCAGGTCTCCTGGGTTCTAATCCTGAGATATTAAACACAAGGAAATGTTTTGCAGGGAGTATTCCATGGTTTGTTTCCTTAATTCCATGTGAGTTACAACAGCAGCCCTTCTCACATTCACACACATCAGCTGAGGCACAAAGCCTCCTGCCTCTCATTTCAGCTTCTGTTTCAGAAGCCAGGACTCTGAGGAAATGTGCAGAAATCTTCATGCATTGAAGTTGGGCATATGTTGAATTATACCAGAAAATAGGAGAAGTGACAAAAGGGTAAGAGAAAATGATTGTGAGTTTAGTCAAGTGAAGCTGAGACTTCAGAACAGACAGAAAGAATGAAGATCAAGGGAAGTGGTAAATAAGAAAGAGAAGATGTTTCAATAAAAGCAGAAGGTAATGTCTATCAGGCTGCTCCACAGGAAGTTGCAAGATTTAGATCTGTGTAGTTCAGAAAGGATCTGGAATCCCATATTTTGGTATCATGAAGATATTTCTAATGCTGTTTACACATCTTTAGTTTTACATACTGCACCTTACCACGTGGACAGGGCCGGGCATAATCTGCTCTTTGCAGGGTAATTATCCATGCAGAATATTACCCTTGGACAAATTGAGGATCAAACAAAGGGTCATTTTTGCATATGTCTGTATCTATATTTTTATCTCTCTCGATCTTGATAGAGGAACTCATAGGAAAATGAAGGAGGACCTATTTTAATATTTTTTGGAAGCTTACTGCAGAACAGATGTATCTTGGAGACTGTCATCAACCCCCTGAGTAGCAATGATTTGAAACAGTTTGTCAGATGTACTTGATCCTGATTAAAATAAGACAAATTAACAAGTTTCGCCTCTCTTGATGGAGAACAGATAACTGTCATTCAGTGGTTCTTCCATCGTGCAATACTTCTTTCCTTTATTTTATTTCCAAATAGGGTTTTCCTAAGTTTATTGATATTCAGCAGTAGGATAAATGCAACCCCCTCGTCTGACACTTTGCTGCTCTTTCTCGGCCAATGGAAGGGCTCAGCCCCGAGGGCACTGATGGCCCCCTGGCCCCAGGTGCTGCCCCAGAGTGCAGCTCCAGTCAAACTCAGATGTGAGGGCTCCTCCTCTTCCCGAGTGCTGCCTGTTCCCACCCTGCTCCTGGTGTGTGGGCAGCCTTGGCCCTGAGCCGTGCCAGAGCTGCTGCTCCTGGGGATGTCCTGCCCCCCACTCCCTGCCCTGGGGCAGCCCCAGGACACTGCCCTGATGGACATGGCACCGTGGCCCAGAGTTTCACAGAGTAATACACAGCTTTTATTTGTCTCCAAAGGAAACCTCCCTTCTTCTTTTCAGATAAAATGAAATGAAAAGCTTCAAGGCTGTATATTTCTAAAGTGTCTGTAGAGGAAGAAAGGCAGAGTCTTACATGATTTGTTGTCCAGGTAACACCACAAAACTTGTTTCTGGTTGATAGCTGGAGCCCCCCACCGGGTTGTTATTTTTTAAGGGTGGATTGTTTGGTTAAGAATGAAACAAATATGTGTTGTGGCAAAAGGGATGAGCTCCCAAGACCAGTGGAGGTGTGTCTTCAGGGAATGAAGACACATGGGATTTTTTTCCTGTTAAAAATATTATTTATGGACAAATGTAAGCTATAAATAACCCTTGCTTAACCAGGTATTGTTTGAATGAGAAATCACGAAAGAGCACAGAATGGCTGCTTTAATTTGGAATGGTGGAAATGATGCAAATGCTACCATGGTGTGCAAGTTTCTGATTTAAAGCTGGGAGACAGCTTGATTTACTCTTGTCTGCGGGCTAGGAATAGCAGTAAGCTTATTTTGACTATAAATGGAAGAAGTACGGTGTAAAAGTCACACAGTAAAACATTTTGCTTATATCCATTGGAACTTGTTTAGCTGCATAACTCTGGCAGTTTCTTTGAATATATCGTTCCGTGTGTGCGCCATCTCTGCCCGTGTTCTGTGCCGCTACATTTCATCTGCACAGTTCTCTCATTTATCTTTTTCTTGTTCCCTTGACTAAACCAGAGCTCTCAATCTATCCTGACAGTGTGTGGATGTAAAAATTACAAGAAATGACCCACACTAGACAAGTTTATCACAGCTCTTTCTGACTGAGTCATGAGGAAGGTTCTTATTTTGATTCATCTGCTAGACCCTGTGTCTATTCATTGATTTATGTATTGCAGGGAATGTTAAGTTCCCCAAAATGAAGTGTCTGATGCTTAGGTTTAAGTAAGGGAAAAGAAGAAAACATTTTCCCATTCTCTAGCTATAAGTTGTGTACTACTTCATTCTAGAACTCTCAAATGCATGTTACAATTTTATGCTTTAGCAATCCTTGAGTAATTGCATTATGTAAAACAATTTGTAAGATCCTGAATGAGGGGAAGATCTTGAGCCTGAACAGTCAGAAACAAAGCAGTTAAAGGTTGGGCTAAGATTAAATGATCTGCACTAAAATTGCACTTAGCTAGTGATATAAGATGGGCAATTAAGGCAGGCTTCCTAGAGTGGGGCCGGCTCAACTAATCACAGGAGTTTTTCCTCTGTCCTTTTATTATAATTACACAGGAGTAATTGTTAATACATTGGCAGGGACATCAATGAAAGTAGTTTTTGACCTGAAGTTTGTCTTGTTTGCTATAGACACATTCAGTTTTTTCACCAGTTTGTGCAGTGTTACCTAAACCAGATAAACTGTTCTGGTTGGTGTGGTCTGCCATGTTGTATGAAGGATCTGTTAGGATTCAGTCTTCGCCTGATTTCTACAGCTAATATACAAGCTTCAGAGTATAATGTATGTCTCCATAACATGGAGAGGTGCAGAGACCAGCCAGAGCTGGTGTCTGTTCCCAAGACCTGACCTAGTAACCACAGTTAGAGCACACAGAATACTCCCCTGTGCCACACTGGTGTTTCAGGTCACGTGGGGAACTCTGCCAAGCACCTTAAATACAGAACCAAATGAAGCCAGGTAGGCATGTTCCTCTTCTCCAGGGCATTGACTCATGTATAGACTTTGCCATGGCTCCCTCCTGGGTGGTGGTGGATTTCACTGAGAGCAATGAAAACCTCAATGGAGAATTTTAATCTTCAGGATTTATAGACTTGGAAGCAGCTTGAGCCCACAGGACAACAGACTTAATAGAATGTGTGTTTTGCATGAGTACCTCTGTGCAGAGGTGGCTTTCTTGGTCTGCTTTCTCACAGTGTGTGGGCTGTCCTTATGCAGTCTGAGTTGTATTATTGCAAAAAACTGTTATCCAGCGTGCTGTGTTGAATTGTCTTGTGCACTCCAGGACTAGGAAGACAGAGAATCAGTTCCCTGGGTTCCAGGGAACCCAGCAGGTTCCCTGCTGGCCACAGGAACCTTCTGAGGTCTCTTTTATCCTGAGCTTTCCTGTGACCTCTTGATCACAGGATGTGTTTGTTGAAAATGAAAGAATATCAACATGTGTGTGTAAGCTCAAGCTGGCATGTCCATGGTGACTTTGTGGTAGGTATTTCAGGTAGAAATAGTAGTGCCTTTAGCTTTAACAGCACCTGGCAATAAGGCAGTCTTGAAAGTATCTGTCCCTCATGAAGCCTTCAGTTAGGACTAAAAATTTATTCCTTCTGTGTGCTACAGTTTCATTTTCATGTCCATAAGGCAGATGCTTTTCAGGTCTTGAAAATCCTGTCTTAACTTCTTGTCAGTTCTTGCATGAAAAACGATGTGATGCAACTTGTTCTAGGCTATGATCAGCACAGACAAATGAATTCTGAAGCAGCACTCATTTTCCTTGTGTAGTCTGATATGTTGGAATAACAGTGGTCATGGGTGCTCAGTTGAAATCATTTCTGTGATTATGAATTGGCTCGAAGTTGACATCATGTAATTAGTCTTTCAGGGGAATGACAACCCCTTCAGGTGGATGGTACAGCATGAGTGTGGGTTTTATACATTGCTGCTGCTTCTGCTGTTTACCTGGATGAACCTTTGTGAGAAAATGGCACAGAAATATTACAGAACACACTGTGCTGGTTTCAGCTGAGACAGGGTTAAGAGACTCCCAGGGACTGAGCCTGTAAGTGCTTACAGTGGAGAGCAGCACTTACAGCTGGGAGTAGCCCAGCTGATTGCTGTGAAGCAATGGAAATCGATGTGGCTACTCCCAGCTGTAAGCACTACAGCCTGGGTTCTGGCCTATCTCCAGCTGAGGACACCCGCTTCCATTTCTAGCAAAACCTTAGTAATGAGTGTTAGTGTGCACTGTTTAGGCTTTAATCAACATTTTTGAAAGACTGATTTAATTTTTCAATTTATTTTGATAAGGCGTGTGTGGTTTGGAGATTTTTTTAAAACTACCTGCATTTCGTCCCATGGGTTCTCCAAGATAAGCTGGAACACATCATTTAAATCTCCTAAGCAAAGGGCAGGATTCATTAAAAACTCCTAAAATCTTAGCAGATACTTCATTAGCATGCAGGGATGATGTTCAAATTGCAAGCCAACTTTCATATTTATTCTTTCGTTCCTGAAGCCCATCAAAAGCCTTGTTTCTGAAAAATAACTAAACAATATTTCACATCAGCTTTCCAAACAAATTAACCTTTGAGTGGAGATCAGGCTTGGAAATACCCATCCCTGGAGGAGAGTTTTTGCAAGTAATGGGCTCATGTAAAATTGGGTAAGCTGCAGTACTGATCAGTAATCTCAACCAATGCACTGAGATGTAATAGCACTCTAAATCTTTTCATCCATGCCTGTCCACAAAAAGCAGGGTGATTGTTCTACACGAGGCAACAGATAGGTGCATGTGTTCAGGACCACGTTATCACTGCCTCCTTTTCAGACACTTTGGCAGAAGCACAATTACAGCTATGCTTATCTCTTAAAAAACCCTGAAGTTTCACCAATTGCAATACGTTTCTCTAACATTGACATACCAAGATTGTTTAAAATTGGAGAGCACTTCATAAATGTGACTTCAGTGAACGAGATAGTGATACATGTAGGAATATATCAGATACGAGAGGCCTGCAGTTTGCTAACAGCAAGCCCCAGACTGTCTAATTCCCTGTATGCAGCCTCCCGGCACGGAGTGCACACAGGTTCATAACAGCCTCGCTGGAAATGTAATAACTGCAGCTGTAATGTGCTTTTACAGATCTGATTTTTCATTTTCATGTGAGAAAGGGTAAAAACACAGGCTGGAGGTTTGCTGGAGAATTTGCACTTAGAATAAAAATATCAGCTTGGACTCAAGCATTATTGATTGTAGAGCTAAAGGTTAAACCTGTAGCAATGACATGCTTGAATTAATGACATGTTGAAGAAAGCCACTTCTAAATTAAGGACATTTCATGTATTTCCACAAGAAACAGTTATAAGGACACACAGAATATCAGTGGTGGAATTTGTATTATCTTCTGATATTTCATGTTGAACAAATAGATGTTTATTTTGTTAACTGCAGGCCACACAGCTTGTTGGTGTCATATTCCAACTGGCAGATGTAACTTTACATAGTCACAAGTGGCAACTTGTTAGCAATAACTATGAGTATTTTTGGAAATGCAAACCAATAGCAGCATTTAATTTGGACAGCAAGCTGTCCAAACAGTTTAAAAAAAAAATTAAAAATTGAAGATCAGTATAAAGTTGTATTTTTAAAATTTTTGTAAAACTTACTTTCAACTCTTAACATAGGAAATTGTGCGTATGTGAGAGCTGTTAGATGCAAATGTGTTCTCAGTTTTAGGAGTCTGAAGGTAATTGTCCACTACTGATGTTAGCTTTTTGGTATTGGTGAGTTTTAGGTTTGTGAATTGTGGTGAAAAGGGATGCTTTTAAACCTGGAGGTGCAGTGTTTTTCATGGATATTGACCATGGATTGCTGTGATGCTACTTATGCTTATCTTGTTTCACAATGCCTTATTAAAACATGATAAGCAATAAAAATTAAGCATGAGAGGTTCTACCCTTGAATAACATGATCAGTTATTATCTGTGGTAGATTTGATGCACCAATTTTGTTTTTTATCTCAGGTAACTAATTTTCCTGCTTTTGCTGTGGATTGACAGATACTGTTGTTAGCTTGAGCTCCAGCTCCAGGATGTTGGGGCCAAAGGAAAAACATCCTAAGCCCAAAAGAGCTTACATGTCCGAAGGTCATATTAAGGCCAAAGATCACATTTTTAACCTTTGTGTCAGGGCCTCTTGATGCACAAATCTGGGGACTCTGGCTGGCTGGAGTGAGATCTGTTCCCCACAGCACAGTGTCTAAAAATTCCCCCATGGTGATCTGGGGCAGGAAATGGAACACACAGCCCTCCAAACCTGACAGACCAATCTCCACACCATAACTAATAGCAAAAGTGTTTATTTGTAGTAAGTTCTGCAAGAAATATTTTCTATTAAAAGTTAAGAAAATGGTGAACTGCTAAAAAAGCTAATGCAGAAATATTTTATATGGTGAACCTGTCACTAGGAAGACATTCATTTTATGCTTCATGTGCATGCATTTATTGAAGGGAAAATAATATGCTTGCCACACTTGTCATACAGAAAATAATGAGCTATATTGTTCATTAAAATCTAGTGTAGGTTTCTAGAAACAGAGCTTTTATTAAAAAAAAATTAAAAGACCCAAGCTTGAATCTTGCTTGAATTTAAGCAAGATCTAGTCACGATTGCTGCATGAATTTCCCACTTGCTGTACTAAAGCAGAGAGTTACAAAGAAATTCAGAAAGTTGTGAAATTGCAGTTATCAGGACAGTTTTGTGATAGATCCAGCTATAACCTGTCATGTAATCATTGAGAGAAACTAATCCAAAATGGCATGTATCTGAAATTTCCCAAAGGGACTGAAATGTTGAATGAAGGGCTTCAAACAAAGGGTTTGTTTAAAATGGAACATTTCAGTGCTGGCGGCTGTTCTAAGTGAGTTTGGCTGGTTACTCAGACAAAGCAGAAAGTACTGAAGAAAAGCTGTCATATAGAAACAGTGACAAGAATAAGAAATATCTCTCTTGCATTGAATGATCAACTTTTACCAAGAAAACAAAAAAGATGTCAGGAAGAGAATTCTAAGCACACAGTAGCTTCATGCTGCTAGTTTGTCATACAGCAACAACAACAAAAGTACAGACTACTGAGATGAACAAAAATATTTGTGTTTCTTTGTTTAATGTTTTCTCAAGTACTTTCCATATTTCATAACACTATTCAATAAACTGAACAGCAGACAACAGTTGTGGGAGGAATAGAATTGATGTGTTATTTTATAGGGAAATGTTGTAAAACAAATGCAGGAAATATTGTTGAATATACCTTAGGTAAGGTTTGAGGTAGGAAGTGAAGATTTACTTAGCTCTAGGGAATAAATGCTGTTGAAGTGACAATTTCAGACTACTTAAAACCTGTTAAATTCAGAGAGCTAGCTGCTACGGGGAAAGAAATAAACACAGACCTCAGTTGATGTGTGTTTAGGTTTCAGCAATCATGAGGGCAATCTTGCATTGAGCTCCCTCCAAATTTGGTGTGGTCAGTTGATGATCACTGAAATAACACTGATACATCAAGCCAGTGTGTCCTTTCCTAATAAAAAATGCACCCAAATTGGGATCTTGTCACAAATTGCATGGAAAATGCTTTTTCATTACCAACAGAGAATGTACACATTAGTTTTTTTATGCTGAACAAATCTGGGCTTTTGAAGGGTTTCTAACAGATAAAATAGGAAATCACCTTGAAATTACAGTGCAGAAATTGCAATTCTAAATCAAAGCTGATGATGTGAAGTAGGGCATTGGTTTAAATCCTTTTGCTTGAAAATACTGCCTTGACAAAATCCTCTCAACAGACATTCAGAAGCACATTTATGGATGTTTGCTGGACACTTGATTTAATACAAGTTGTGCAGTCTATAGATTTCTGAGTTTATTTATGCAGCAGTTACTGCTTTCAAAGGGCCATGCTGTTGGAACAAATTGTTTTCAATTCTCAGCTAAATTTGAATCTTTTGCAAAGCAAATCAGCTCTGTTTTGATATTTCTGAGGGATGTAATAGTACAAGGAATTTGTACATTTTCCTAACAGTCACACTGACATGATCTTCTTTCCTGGAAAATCAGCATGGTGAGTGCACAACAACAAAAATCTGGTAATATTTCTCAAGAAAGATTGAATTAGCTGATGGTCTAAATAATTAAATGCTACTACTTGCAAAATGAAGATTAGAAACAAAAATCTGTAGCAGCTTTGCTCTGTACTTTTGAATTTGAAAAAGTGGATGTTTTTAACACATTCTACATATTAACTGTGTGATACCACAAGCAGAGCATATAAGAGAATGTGTATCCATTTAATTATTAATTTTCCTAATGTACACTTTCTGGTATTTTAATTAATTAACATTTGGGTGTCTATTTTTGTTGGGCTCAATATCTAAGGTCTTTTTTTGAATCAGAAGAAATCCATTAAATCCTGTTTCTAAGCTTCTAAAAATATTTTTCCTTTCCCACAGGTCTTGTTTTCTAAATTCTGGGAGCTATTTCATAGGTCATTTTAGACAGCAGATGTCATTTGTTTACCTAATTCACTTCTAGAGGTTTTCTGTGTAAATCTATGGCAAATACAGTATTTTTCTCTGGCCTGCCAACTTTGGACAAGAGTGAATGCATCTGTCATGTCTCCCAGCCAGCCAGCACCAGCTTTTGACACTGTCATCCACACTGGCAGTTTTCCTTTATTCCTTCTACTGCATTGCTTTTCAGCTCTTGACTTCTGTACCTGCAACTGTGCCTGAGATTCTCCATGCTTTATACTGCTGTGGGTGTTCTACCTGGGGCAAGAGGAGCCCTGCCTGCACCCTCATCTAGCAGCCCTTCTCTCCTGTTTGGCTGAGAATCTCTGTGGGCAGTTCTCTTGTGGCCTCCAGGAACCCAGGTTATTCTGGCACAGAACACAAACTAAGGCTCCTAAAGATGGCATGTGAATCATACCTGCTTGATGATGGTTTGTCTTACAGGTCACTTGACATTTCTCTGAGTCCTTATGCTGCTGGAAAGTATCCTTGATATTAGTTCCTTGTCTTAAAATGAAATCGGTTTGTGAAAATTAGTTTTAGAATACTTGTTTCCCAGTTCCAACAAGTGCAGGTCACTGGCAGGGCCACTCTTGAAATTATTCAGCTACACTCTTCTGTCAGAAGGTGGTAGTAAATAAGAACATCTGTTTAGGAACTGGTAGTACTGCAAACACATTGTATCTTCAAATAGATGATGGAGAATGATGCTCTGGGTTTGACCTTTACCTGCTGGTTGGTGCTGAGTGCTTCCTCCATGTTGGTACAGCGAGTTGTCCAAATGACTCCATAGCCTTTGGGCTGCCTTCAGTACAGAAATTGCATCAACTGGAGCACCTGCTCTGGTCAAAATTAGAGAAAACTGCTTTTGAAAGAATCTGTTAACTGAGCAGAACAAAAGTGACTTACAGCGAATAAAAGGTCAGTTTTAAAATGAGCAGCTTTCCCTGCTATATTTCACCCTGTTGGTCCTTAAGTACTGCTAGGGTAAAATTTGGAAAATAATTTGGGATTAACTGAAATTAACTAATATTCCTAGTCTAATGTAGGACTGTTTTCAAACAAATTGTACCCACATGTGAAACCAGTTTTCCCAAATTATCTAGTTCATATACAATGAAGTGGAAGTCTTGTTTAGTGCTGAGCTGTAAACGCCTGACATTCAGGGGCAGACACTGCTTATCTTCTTACTCTGAGTCTTGATTAAAATGTCAGACAATGCTTTTAAGGCTGACTTTAGGATCCAAATCTCATAAGTGGGTGTCTTTACTGATCCAGAGTTGTCCTTTGTTTTATATAGCATTTTCACTTAACATTTACTCACCTGATAAGCAGCTTTTCCTCCTCAGTGTTTACTTTGCTGGCCTAAATAAACAAAGCCCTCCAGCTCTTGTTATGAGGTATCTATTTCTCTGACCTGGTCCAGGGTCCAGTCTGAATTCATAGTCTTTGAGACGTGTGATAGCCCAGATGAGGTCTCACCTGTGTTTTGAAAAGAAGAAATTTTGTTTATTCATCTCTGTGCTGTTTGCTGGAAAGGCTGAAAAAGGGTAAAGATTACAATTATTTTTTCTATGCCCCATTATTCTGGGACTCTTTTCTGTATTGTGGCCAATATGTTTTTGTCTGTCTCTTCCTCAGCAATTCCTCTCAAGTTGTTCACTGCAAACATTCTGGTTATTGGTCCTCAAGAGTATGACCTTGCACTTTAATTTAGTTCCTTTTCTAATGCTGCTTTCCTTGAAGTCATCAGGATTATCTGCCATCATCTTGTGATCCTTCTCTTCATTAATCCCTCCCAAATCTGAGTCATCAAGAAATCTTCCACATATATTTTTGTTACTTTAATGACTTAATTTTTTGTTAAGAAATTGTTACATTTATTCAGAAATTGAGTAAAATTGGGAAATTTTACTCCAGTATATTATTTGAATAAATGTAACAATTTCTTAATAAAAAATTAAGAAATTGAGTAAAACTGGGAAATTTTACTCCAGTGTATTATTTATGCTGGTTTATAAAGCTGCAATATACTGGGTTGCATTTGTCTTTACGCTTGGGCTAGGCTTAAATCTGCCCTGCCAAACTAATTTACTATCAGTGGTAAGTGATTTCCTATTGATTAAATTATTCATTCAGCTAATATGACTAATTACCCTTCAACATTTTATTTTATTGAGAGTCTATTGGACCTAAAGATCCCATTCTTAAAGTGTTGTGGCTCTTTTTTCACCAATATGGCATGGGTATTGACTTGACAAATTTGGTAAAGCTTGAAGCCATTGTCACTCAGTGTGTGACTAGGTACACAACATTATTTTACTGTAGTTTCCACTTTACCTCTGCTTTGTCAGCCTTGGCTGCTTTGTTGTTGTTTTTGTCTTACACTTTAACCAATCTCTTCTGCTGTAAACAGAAAAACAGAGACCCATATGATTTGCTCCCAGATCAAACCTAGATTATCTCCAGTACACCCTCTTTTCTTAGCAGCAAGCTGCAGCTTTCCCAGTTTTCAATTTCTTTATTTCTTTATTTTTTTACAGGATCTGACTCATCTAGATTTTTGCAGCTTTCAATTTATCCCTATTTCTGGACTTAAGAATGAGTATTTTTCTTGTTGTTGGTAAATATTCTGTTGAAGCTTTTATTTTTTTTTTATACTGTTCATTCACTTAGGTCTCACTTTCCTATTTGCTTAGTGTTTTCAGGCCTTAAAGTACCCATTGCTAGATCCCATGGTTGAAAATTCTTGGCTATATTTTTCTATATCACTAGACAGAAAAAGCAATGGTTTTTTGCATACTGTTTGTAGCTGTTTTCCCATAGGGAACATCTTCTATGTTGTCATACAACTGACACTAAATCTTTTCTAAACCGTTGATGAGGTTTCTTCCTGTGCTTTAGTCTATCATACAATGCCAAAGGTAAAATTTCTCATTTAATCTTATTACTGGTGCCAGGGGATTAATGTCAGGTGGCACTTGTGGTGACAGTGAAAAGATTAAAAAATAATTCCATTAAACTTGTCTCCTGTATTTGATATTTGAACCATTAATAAGAGGGATTACCTTCTTTATAGGCTGGGGAAAAATAAGCTCAGCATAATTGTCTTCCTAACCAAAGGCCTCCTTACTCCTAATACAGGAAAGATTATATTTCATAAAGATCTCTGATTAAGACATTCACTGTGAGTTTAGTCATGTTATGCTAATGGGAAAGATCAACATAACAGTTCCTTCATTTTCTGATGTTGAACATCATAGGTTTTTCTGAAAGTGCATAAACATACTTAAAACATACTCTCATTTCCAATTCCATCTTTCCTTATAGTTTGGATTATTTTATTTCTTCAGCCCAATTTATCAGATGAGAGAAGGTAAAAATTGATACAACGAGAGATAAAAATATTTACAAAAAGATTCCTATTTAATTTTTTCTTTAGTAATTTACCTACATTCTCATTTTTCCATTGCAAGGAAAAGTGGAGTTTTAAAGATTCTCCAGAAGCTCTCAGACATTACATGCAGGTTGACGGGGAGTAATTTATTATCGTTTTTGTATTTTAGAAATGGAGGAGAGATGCATGGTTTGTGCAATGAAGTAGGCCCCAGTTTCAGTGTTTTCCTCACATCCATGCTTCTAAAAGAGGAGTAGAAAGATTCTCTCTTTTTTTTAAGGTTTGACCTGCACAATAATCCTGTTATGTGCCTAGTTTCAAATACTTTGGCCCCTATTTTGCTGCATACCTCCATCAGACTTGTTTTGCTGGGTTTCCTTGAGTTGACTCCAGACTCCAATTCCTTGAGTCCTAAAGCAGAAGCCCAAGGGAGTAAAGGAGTCCTCGCACTTTTTATGTTCTTATGATTAATCATAATCTGTATTTCAAAATAGATACTCTGTGCTACTATAGTAATGACCAGTAATAGTAAATACTATTTTTGAAAGTGTCTACATTTGTAAAAATCTCTCCTGTGATAGAATTTAGAAATGATTAACAAACACTGAACTGCAATTCTAAATATTAAGTGGCATATTCTATTTTTCCTGAATAAAATTGAAGCCATAACAGTTTTTCAATTCATCATTGGAATTTTGTTGGGATCCCTCATTGCCTGAGGAAGACTTAAATTCATAACAGAGTCAGCACAAGGTTAGTGCCAGCCTTCATCCTTTTCTGTTGCAAAAAAAAAAATTATTTGATCACTGCTTAGGAGAGACTAATGAGCTAGCACAGATATTAATTTTACATCTTTTTTTAAACTTCTATTGAGGAATGAGTAAGGAAAAAATTGGGGTTTTTTTCATGCAGTATAACATGGTAAAACTTTCAGCAAATAACTTTTGACTATTTTTTTTAATCCATCAGATTCTAGGCAGAGTTTCTAGATAAGCATTTCAGTTATATTTTATCTCTCCTTTACCAGAACATCTATTTCTCAGTTCTCAGCAGGTGTTTCATTTACCATGCATTCTGGCTTAGGCAAGAGTCCCCTTCCCAAGGATTTACATGACTGAAACTTAGACTGATGTGATTGTGAGAACAAATATACAAAACTTTTATTGTTGGAGATGATTTGTTCCTGTTTTAAAACCAGTGTAATTAATTTGCATTTATAGCTGTCTTCCTGAGCTATGCAGTATGTGAGTTTATTGGAAGGAATGTTTGGGGAAGTATCAGAGAAGGGGGTAGAAACCCCACCAGAAATTCGAACAATGAAAGGTGGGGGGAGATGTAAAGGAAGGCAATGGGAGTCATCCATGTCTAGATAAGGGCAATGGATCCATGAGAGAGGCTGAAAAAACTGTATAGAGCAGGAAAGGCTCCTGAATACAGGATAAGAAGGGCCAAAATGATTTGGTATGACTCTGTTGGAAAATAGTTTACATTAGTTAATATAACTGGAAATACAGTTCTAAAGTGTTTGCCTCTGTGAGCAGAAATACACCATGCAACAATTATGTTCAAACCAACTTTATTATTTGAGATTTTTGTGGGCTTTCTAAAACTAACAGCTTGTGCCTTTAGAAATTCAGTAAGAGGGAATGCATAATGGATAAATTACTGGCTAGTTCTGACTGGGGAAATGTGAGGGAAATCTGTTGTGCTGTACCTTCACGTTTGTGCTTATAATATGATGTGAAGGCAAGGGCAAGCCCATGTTGTATGGGTTTGGTTGAAAACAGCCTATGTAGAAAGAAAATAAAGTTTAAAAAATGGTCATTCTCAGTTTTTCTAATAACTTGAAAAGCTTGTATTTGAGGAAGGATGCCGATGGTGTTTCTGGTAATTGTTCATATGAACCTTTTCAGAAATTTAAACAGCTCTTACTTAAACTACTATTACTGTTAGGAATGTGTTCCAAAATTTTATACCACCTTGAATTTTCCATGTCAGTGTTTCAATGGCTGGTTTCTTACCCTTTGGTGGTGGACACTTCTTCTAGCTGTTATTCCCTCCTTATATTTATCCTTCTTGCTCACTTATTTTTATGGAAAATTTTATATTGTCACAACATTAGTCTTGGTTTTGCCAGGTTCTGCAAGCCACACTACTTTGATAGAGTTTGTGAAGTGGATAATGCACTCCTATGCTCATAGCAATTGCTTTTCTCAGTATGTATTCCAACTTGAAGCCATATTTTTGAGCACAGGAGACCCAAGCAATCTTTCTCACATCCAGATGTGCTGTTTGAATGATATCTCACGTCTGACATACAAGAGTATTGATCTTCTTTACCTCTTCTAGAAATATTTTGTCTGATAATATCCTTTTCTAAAGCAGACTTAGACTGATGATTCACCGTCAAATGGACAAAGAAATATCAGTGATTTGCTGCAGATGGGAACTGGCTTTTTTTACAGGAACTTTCTCAGTCCTGAAATGCATAATAGTGTACTCTCTATTAATGCTATTTTAGTCCATTTTCTATATATTAAATAAAATTTTTCAATTCCTCTTGATTTTCAGATCCTCTGTATTGATAGCACATGATCAAAACCATTTTTATTAGCACCCTTGTCTTTGGGGCATTATTAGTGCCCATTTTAAACAAAATTATATTCATAATGACCCCTGAATAACCTATCAACAATAATTCTTCAGGCTGAGCAGTTGACCTTCCAGTGCAATCTCTTTTCTCTTGTCCCTTTAACCAAGGGACAAGTGGTGGAATCATCATATTTGGAGGCATTTGAGAGATGTGTAGTTGTGGCACCTGGGGACATGGTTTTAAACAGTGGACCTGACAGTGTCAGGTAAACAACTGGACTCGATCTTAGAGGTTTCTTCTAACCTAAATGATTGTATTCTACTCTCTGTGGTCATATTTACAGAAAGTATATTTCTGAGCTGTTCAGCTACTTTATTAAAAGTTCATATTTCTCCAACACTAATAAAAGTTTGTTTTTTAGGTGTTGTGCAGTGTATTGATTAGTCTGCAAGAGCAGTTATTTATTTCATTAGCTAGAGCAGAAGGAAGTGATGTATAGAAATATTATTCACTAAGACTAGTCTCATAAGCTTAATATTGTTTTTTTACAGCTGATGTTTTTAAGTCCCATGAGTTTGATAGGTTTTACTTACCCTCTCTGTTAGTGTTTGACTGTATTGTTTTGTTGTATTTCATGTAAATAGAAATAGCTAATACAAGTTATTATAATTACATACACAGCATGGTAAAGAGGGGAAAAAGAAGATAGTCAGCAGGTAATGAGCCTTTCATAAGGTGTGGCAACATGAGGTTGCCTAATTCAGGCCAGGAGTGTGTTGGTGCACCAGGCAGGTGTGTGTGACCTGGAGTCACACTGCCCCTGGATCTGGTTTGCTTGCACAAAGTTTAACTGAACTTCTGCTGTGCCATTGCTCACTGCAGGCTGCTGAACACTGGGAAATACCAAAAAAAGACAAGTGCATTCATTGCAAAAGAGATGCTCTTAAAAATGTAAAGATCAAAAGGGCATCCATAGTAAGCCAGCTCCATCTAGCCAAATAGCCCACATCTGGCTGCAGCCAAGAAGCAGCTGTAAAGGGGAAAGTAGAAAAAGTAAGGAAGCAGCATGATGTTTTGCCCAAAATTTCCACCATCAGACTAATTTTCCCTAATCCAACAGCAATCAATTTGTAGCCTTTTGCTTGTTTGCTGAATGGAGGCTGTAGCCTCCCTCGAAACATTCTGGCAGCATGAGTTTCTTACTTTCTCCTGTGACAGCTTCTCTTGCAATTCAGGAATTGACATCAATTCTAAACAAGCTCATCTGCAAGGTATGGCAGAGCTAAAAACAGCTGTAAGAGAAATTCAGCCTTGGCTCTCATAATCCTGGTTGTATGGGGTTTCCTCAAAGTCTGATGTGGATCACTGCTGAGTGTTTTGTTGGGGAGGATCTACAGGGGTAAAAATCAAGGGAAGGCATGATGGAAATCTCATGCAGTGCAGGAAAATAGTTTCCCAAACTGTTAATAAACTCCAGTAATTTCATGTTGTGAGGTCAAAACTAAGTGAAGATGGGAGCTGAGGTTTCACAGATACCCTTGATTCAAGCTCTCAGATCTTCAAATTAGAAAATATAACAGCTATTCCTTAGCACTGTTCCTGCCAAGAGTCTGAAACAGATTAGTTTTCTTTTAATGGATATTTTTTTCTATTTAGGAATAAGGATCTACAAGACTATGGCTGAAATTCTAAAAAGACAAATAATTTCAACTTAAGGAGCTAAATTCCTAGTGAAGCAGACAGGGTTTTGACCCTTGAAGGAAAGAGCTGGCTGTTTTTTTGCAGTGCCCCAGCTTTGATATTATTTCTCTAAGACCATCTGTATCCATATGTTTTACTACTACTAATCAGCATCATAACAATAATAAAACCCATATTTATTTGACATATTAATTTAGAATTTTTATTTAAAAGTTAGTTCTTTTTGAAGCATATAAAAGGAAAATTTTTGGTGCCTATTTCTTCAACTTTTCCAGAATTATTCTAAAATTTTCCTGTCATAAAGAAAAATGACAGTGACACCAGAAATGAACTTTAGGGAGTCTATTAATTTCATGGGAATTGTCAGTTCCTGTCCATACCCAAACTTTTTTGAGGTCAGCTTGATTCTGCTCTGATGAAAGAGCAATTACAATTTTAAAAAAGTATTTGGAATTCATTTTTTAATCCATGTCAACATATGCCTCACTCTTCTCAGGTTGGATGGGACAACAGTTTCCACATTTTAGGCAATTGGTAAAGCACTTTTTAAAAGCACTCCTGGATTTTGGGGTGTTTTCTCTGCTGTTGGTACAAAACCAGCCTGTTAGTTTAATGTCAGTAGCCAAAACTGAAGCTACTCCTGTTTCAAAACTGGATCTTTCTTCAGGTGTTGGTGCATCTGTGCTGCCTGCACGTGTCAGTGAGCTCATCCTCAGGACTGCCAGACAGAACATAAGCATGCTCCTGATTCTCTGAGGTGGAAAAATGAAGTTTTGAGGAATTAGACAACAGTGTGCATTTTCCATGCTTTTGTCAATTAGGGATGATTTGAAGGCTGAGTTGCTACTGTGTCTTTCTTAGGTTTTCTCATATGCAAATTTTAACACTTCGATTGGCACAGAGGCTCTAAGTTAAACTTAAAAGCTAAGTAGGAAGGATTATGCTGTTCTAGGAATAGCAAATGAAGTGTGTCAGGGATGCACACTATTTTTTAAATTGCATGCAGCTAATTTGTTAATTACAGTCAAAAACAATGTTGCTAACTTAGTTTAAAATCCCCAAATAAATCTAGGATTTGAAGCCAAAATTTAATATATGATATTCATAAACATCATGCTGACAGGCAAATCTACAGGACGTGGCCCAGAATTGAAGTAGGACTTGTTTCCCAGCCTGTGTGGAGTAGTCATCAGCAGTTACACAGAAGATGACACCCTGAGTCCATCCAAGAACAGTTTACCACTGTGCTAGGGGTGATCAGAACAGGAATGAACTTTCCACAGGCAGTTTAGAGTCTGATATAGGTAAAACCTCACACAGGTGTAACGTAAAAGAAATTAAAATAAAGATAGAAACAGTAAAGAAAAGAAAAAAGGTTTAAATCTCCCTGTTAATCTCAGTTTACTCCTGCTTTAGAATTGGTCAACAGAGGAGCACCTGATCTTTGTCAGCTTTCTTCTGGCTCATGGAACTGCAGGCAGGGTCAGGTTTGCAGGCAGCACTAGATTCTTCTAATGAATTCAACCTAATGCATGCAAATAAGGATACCTGAGGACCATCTGATGTCTCTAAATTTGGATTTATTTCTGAATTGATACAAGACTGCATAGCCCACTGAGAAGCTTTCAATTATTTCTTTACTCTTGCTTATAATTATTTCTTTGCTCTTGCTGTACCTTTTTTCTTAGCTATCCTAAGCAAAGAACATACTCTTGTAGTGACCTCAGCCCTCAGTTAAGTCATCCTCGACTTTGCTGGGTGATTTCTACAGGAAGTACTGAATTTTGCTTACTTTCTGATTCTTAATACATATTTCTTTCAGAAACTTGTCTCTATTGGAGGTCAAACTGTGAATGAATAATACAAAGCCAGCAGCAATATCAGAAAATATTAAATCTTGCCATGTGGTAATTTGGGAGGGGAATCATGACTGCTGCTGTTTGAGATTCCTATGATTCTACTTTTCCATTTCACAGCTTATTGAAACAATCTTTCTGTTATGTTTCATCAGTTCCTCTCATTCTGTCATGCTTTCTCTCCTGCAGCTCCCCTTACCACGGGAAAAACTTCCAGAAAGTGTCTGCATGTTTGTCATATTTACAATTTAAGAGTCCTGTGTCAACATGTCTTGAACACTTTGACTTCTGGTAATAAACTTGTGCAGAAGCTTGCCTACTGCTCAGTATTTTAATAGCTGCCCTGCTGTTCTAGAACCTACTTGTGCAATGGTTGTATTGTCAGGCTCTTTAATAATGAATTAATTATTTTATTAACTTTGAATCCACTTTTGTTTTTCATTATTTGAGTTTGACCACACAGAGGGGTAGCCTTTAGCTCATTGTATTAAAATACTGTAGCATAGTTTTAAGGGCTTTAAATAGAAAAGGAAACTGTGAAAAGTATTTGATACTTTTGAAATTGTTGTGGTTTGACACTGGTCAAATGCCAGTCCCCATGAAAGTTATTAGCTTTTCTTCTGCTAAAGTTGAGGAGAGGAGAGAGGAAAAAATTAACAAAGAGCTCGTGAGCTAAGAATTGGGAGAAAACATTCTAAGGGCAAAACAGGTTCATATTGAAAGGTATAAAGTAAATTTATTCTTAACAGAGCCAGAGGAGGATAATGAGAAGTGAAATAAGCTTCTAAAACACCTTTTTTCTCCCCAGCCCTTCTTTGTTTCTTGCTGACAGCGCAGGGAGACATGGCGGGTGAGTTTTGGGCCGTTTGTCACTCGATGTTTCCTTCTGTTCCCTCAGGGAAAAGAGTATTTTTTTTCTACTATGCCATGGGGTCCCTCCCACAGGCAAACAGGATTTCCCTATGTTCTGGAAATCATGACCAAGATAAATGTGGCTTTTTTGCTTATAAGACCAATCTAAATTTATTGCCTTTGCATTCAGGGATTAGAAAACACTTTTTGCCTTGATGTTTACTCACATTTCAAAATTAGAAAAATATTCATACCATAAGAACTCTAATTTCAGAAAATCTTTCAGTTCAAAGAGTTACATGACCTATGTCAGCCAACCCAGCTTCTTTTCCAAAGCCATATCCTAGGCAAAGATGAATATATTTTCTGCAACAGATTGAATAGAGATGTTACTTTTGGTTAACACAAATTCAGTGGTCTTGCTTCTCTTAAATTTCCTAATGACCTGCTTTTGACTTGAGAACAAAAAATCTATACTGATTTATTCTTTGTGAAGACTGCCATGTTGTTAAAGCTGAAATGCAGATGCTGTCACCCTCTTCTCAATAAAAGTCATGCTTAGAACCATTATTTCAAATATTTTAACTGCCAACGTTAAAACCCACCTATTTCCAAGTGATTTGGGGGATTTTTATGTTTATTCTTTTATTACAAGCTGTTAAGGTGATCCAGTAAGAACAGTGAAGAAATTAAGAACACGCTAAAATTAAGCCTATGCAGAGAACAATTTATTTCTTGGTTTTGGTAAGAGCAAAATGAATTTTCAAACTAATCAAGGCTATGGGAGCTGGGACTAGAAAAATGAGGGAAGGGATTTTCTTAAGCAATATACTTAGCAAAAGGTTAGAGATGAAGTAGTACTAGAAAGAAATTCCAGAGCTGAACAGCAACGACTTTTATGGTAGACCAACAAAAATTACTGTTAATTAAGAAGAGAAGAACTCCATGAAAACAACATTACTTTAATCTGTTTTCATATTCAGAGCTATTGTAGTGTATTATAAATTTTCATTACAGTTTTATTGCTTTGCCATTATACCTGTTCTTCAATTATCATTCCTTGCTGCTGTTTAGATATCCAACTTGAGCACTGCTGTGCTGCGTAGCTACTGATCATGCTTCTGTTTTCACATGTAGAAGAGCATTATTCCTAATTAAAAATAAAGTTCTGAAATTGCTGTAAAACTTAAAACATTCTTATTTCACTGTCAACAGTGCCTATACCCTAGGCTGTGTGCATTTTAAACTGAGAGAGAGCACGAATGGCACAATGAGTATTTCAGGAAGAGAAGTCCTTCAGATTTTCTTTCTTTAAAAGGTGTGTGTCCTGTTGGAGAGATGGCATTTGTGGTGTGCTCTTTGGCTGCCCTTTTCACTGTGAGGGTGAGAAATGACCCCTCAGAGTGTTTAAATAAGCTGTTGTGGACTCTGCTGAGTAGTTTTATTGCACCATTTACCAGGCAGAGGTGGCTGCAGCTGCCTGTCTCTTTAGATGGCTCCCTTGGACATTGGCCTTCATTACCTCAGGCAGGGGAACAAAAGGGTGTGCTGAACTCCCTTTTTATTATTACTGAGTACGGTCAAACAGGGGCTAGCTCAGCTGAAAGAAGGCATCAAGGAGGTTAGAGCAGTGTTATTTCTGGTCAAAGGCAGGGGAAGCAGAAAGTGAGGCTGTGGGACTGGAGTGGTGTGCAGTGAAAAGGGGAGATGGAGAACACCAAAAAGCATGAGTTACTTCCCCTTCCCATAACAAGTTTAATTTTTTTGTCTGAGTTGTTGTGAGGATAATTCAGCATTTTCTGTTACTGCCACTCCCATCTGTCCTTTTATCCTCTTTAGCAAACTTCCAAAAGAAGCTGGATGCTTGCATTCCTCCGAAAATGCTGAAATTTGTGATAATAAAAAAGAAGTTGTATCCTATAAAGAAGGATTTAAAGTAGCTTTAGTTCAGTGTTTAAAGTAGGTTTAATTTGTCATAAATATTTGGACCTTACAAAAGTTAAGAATTGTTAAAATATTTACTTTATTGTATTTAACACCTAATTTACATTTTAATTCATTATGTTCAAATCCTTGTGTTATTCGTTATGATTATATAAACAAAATGAATGCTCAGGAAAATCTCTGGGCAGGTTTCTGCAGCTTGCTCTGTAATCCTGAGGCTGCTTGGTTTGAAACATCCGTGAGAGAGTCAAAAGCAGCTTTAACTTACCTGCAGGGTTAATTCCCTTAGGAGACACCTGAGCCAGCTCCAGCACTGGAGAAGGTGCTCACCCTGCCCTGTGGAAGCCAAAGCTTTCTCCTCTCCAACAACCAGATTTAGAGAAACAGCTTTATGAGTATAAAGTGACCAGGTTTGCTTACTGACTATTATATTATGCTCACCACTGTTAATTTTCTCTCTTGAAAATGTTATGCTCTATGCTAGTCCCGTTTAAATTAAATGAGGGAATGGTCCATTGGGGTTCTTTGCCTGGTTTTATTCCAAAGAGCAAAGAGGGCAATGCCATTTGTAGAGCTTTAACCTGGGACCTTGTCTATGGGTGTGCAGGCTTGGACTAGCCTCCAGTGTTCTTTTATCTCTCAGCTGAGATAACGTCTGTGGCACTCCAGTGTGGGAGGGGGAATGTGAAAGGCTGTCATCCATGAGGACCTTGGAAGGGTGTATTTGATTCCTCTATAATTTTGAAGGATTCCTTTGCACATGTACCCCTTGACTCCCCCCATTCCTGTGGTTTTTGTGTCTATCAAGCTTGGGTTTGTTCTCCGTATCCTGATTTCTTTTTCCTTTGTACTGGACGTATTTGTTGTACTGACAATTCCTATGCTTAATATTTGCTAATTTTTTCTTTCAGGAAGCAGAAAGCTGTCCTGATCCTTAATTAATTATTTTAGTGTTATTCTTGTGGTCATGCAGAGATCTTGAGCTTCTGATGTAGTGTTTTCTGCTGGAAGCTCAGCTGCAATACATTTTTCTGTTCCCCCACATCTTGAACTGTGCTATCTATGGTCATGCTGGCCTGTGTGTCTGAGGGGCTGAGCAGCTGAAAGAATTTCCTGAACAGTCAGGTCATAAGCATCCCTGGGAGCTCCTTTCTGGCATATTAGATTGGCAGGGACAGAAGTGTGTACTTCCTCTTTGCTAGTGAAATATTTGCAAGCAAGATTTGCTCTTTTTTTTTTTTTTTTTTAAGGGAGTGATTTTAGTCTCTAAATCTAATCCTGTGGGTTTTTTTAATTTGCAGTCAATGTAAGCTTGCTTGTCCTCTTTCTTGCAAGACTATTTAAAGCCAAAGAAGGTCAATAATGTGGTTTGGGATGTGAGAATAGGTGTTTTAGTCTAAAAAAAGCCAGCTCTCTAATTCAAATAGTGCCTGGGGATAGACTTCTCACAATACACGTTACTCCAAAGAGAATGTACACCATTAGTGGTTTGAGTGGTTGAATTAGCAGACTGACTGTATTTCCTGTGCAGGAGCTCAATAATGTGCTGGAATGTGCATCGTGCTTTGAAAGCTAATTTGGTTCTACTGTAAAACAATGAGACAGATATTTTTCCCTTGCATCGGGTTTCTTTGTGCTGCCATATATACATTTTAAGCATCCTTTTTTATTTTCTTAACCCAACCAATCTAAATTAATTTGGTTCCACCAAAGTTGCCACAACTGCATAAAATCCATCCCACTCTTTAGAGGTTTGTTGCTCTCAGGGACGCCCTGCAGGGGGACCTTGCCAATATAGAGACTAGATCTTTTGTGTAGAAATCATGTCTTTTTTGCAATGTGTCAAAGTAGTGGATGAACCTTTAATAGCATCATGTTTATTATAGGTGCTGTGGAAATTTTGTCTTTATAAAGTTCCTGATTAATTAGGTACAGTGGGTCAAAAATATTACTCACAAACTTTCAAAGACAACACAGCAATAAGGATAGTAGTTTATGAATATTCAGATATTACTCCTATTATATTGTTACTCAGACAAAAGAATTAGCTATTGTTTAGCAATTTATTAAGCGTTTATAATTGGAATGTACTTATAAACATGCAGCTTTCTGACATCTGTTCAGAGGAACAATTAAATTTTTATAGCAAAAATTGCACCTAATGCAAGTGTAAAGCTCACAGAAAGTGGTTCCTTGTTTGCTGGAACTCATCAAGTCAGCTATGAGAACACCTGAAACCAATCAGCTTCACTGTTTTGGGCATCCCCAAGAATGTTGTCTTTCAAGACCACTCAGTTTCTTCTGTTGTGTAGATTTAGTTGCTAAATCACAGTTCTTTCATGCATGGATACCTTGTCTGGTAAAGCAAATGACAGCTCAAACTGTAAACTTTATGCTGTCACTCAGCTCCTACATGTGTCTGGAGTAGCTTTTCCTCTCCTAAAGCACCAGTTGCTCATCCCTGTTCAAGTGATTACCTGGCTGGTCCTTCAGCTCTCTGAAGAGCAGTGCCCAGGCAGTGCTGCTCCTCACTGGGAACCTGGGCATCCCTGACAGACCACCTTAACACAGCTCAGGAGACAAGGCATTTATTGGGAGTTCAGCTTGGATTCAGTCACTGCAATACAGGGCTGAGTTTTCAAACCAGTCTGGGCTTGATTGGGTAACCTGGAGCCAAGTGTGTGTGACTGCTCCCACGTGCTGGCACACTGCCTTCCAGCAATCCCTGGCTTTTTCCTGGTGTGATAGAAAAGAGGGAAACATTGGTCTAAACTTGTCTGTCCATGTCTATGATGGCACTACACACTGAATCCTTTTGATGACAAACCTCCACTTGTGTGTCTAAATGAGCTGTGAATTCTTCTGAAAATGTGACTGCGGATTCTGGTGTTCAGTGACAGTGTGCACAGCAGCACAACTTCCAGCTGCTGCTGGTCACTTCCACACTTGGCCAGTAGCACTGGCTAATGACTGACTTGTGGCAAAAGACTTCAGTGAATCCTTTGACTATTAAGGAGGATTAAATATTAGATTACTAAATTGTAGAATATTATGGTAAAATAAAAGCAGGCCTTTCACAAATAAATGGCTGAATATAGGAGAGTTTCTCTGGCAATTTTTCTATGACTGTGGGGCATATGAGAATTTTTTGGCTGTGCACTGAAATGACTGGCACACTTCCAGTGCATTGGAAACCACAATTTGTTCATCTCAACATAATAATAAAAGCTGGAGCAATCACTGAGAAGCAGATTTATATGGTTTATGGGAGTGTTTTTATTTTTCTTAAGAAATGGAGGTACCAATCTTTCACATATGAAGCCCCTCTATATCAGTTTGGTGGGTTAAATTTTATGATGATTGAAACTGTGACAAGGATTGTGAACAGAGGTAAATATACTTAATTTTTATATTTTTAAAAACTATTTTTGTTACCTAATCTGCATAATTTGGTCTGTATAGTAAGTCTTTTCAAATAATGTGGAGGTCATCTATGTGTTCTGAAGGAGGACTGAGGTTTTAGCTTCAAAATATTCAGACATTTAACACCTATATTTCCTGTTTACTCGGCGAGGTTTAGGCTCCTGTTTATTGCCTTTTCTGAGGTAACTTGCCCTGGAATGTCTTTAGCAGGGCAATGGCATCTCTATCCAGTCAGTCCTGCCATCTTTCTACTGCATTTTCAGCAAAACTCCCAGGTAGAAACGTGTTCCTACAAAGCAACTAACAAGGGCTTTCTTTATAAAGGACACAGCTCATCTATGTAGAGTTTGAAACCTGCATTTGTACTTGCATTTCACAGACTAATGGTTCCACTTTAAAGATTTCTGTTTTAGAAAGAAATTACATATAAATCTAAAAACCCTGAGTCCCTCTGAAACCTCAAATGAATTAGGAAAGAGTTCAAGTGTATATAACCATTTGCTGTGCAGATAGATATTCAGATCTAATCATGAAATATTAGCTTAATCCTGTGCAGATCAAATTTGGCAGTTAATTTCCCTAGTACAACATTAGAAAAAATACCCAGAAAATCCATACAAATCAGTTTTCTTTTAAGTAAAAAAAGTTTCACTACTTGAGGTAAAATTCTATTAAATCCTTTCTGAAATTTTATGTACCAGGGACGGTGAGGGTTTTTTACCTCTCAAGTTGGTCTAGATTTGTTATCAGTGTCCTTCACCTGTTCCATGTAGGTGTGCAGTGATGTTCAAGTCTTTTCCTTGCTCTAGAGTCTGCTTTATCTCAGTATAAAATCTGCTCCTGGAGGAACTCTGCTGTACTGACCTGGCTGTGTCAAGTTTATGGTTGGACTCAATGATCTTAGAGGTCCTTCCCAACCAATGTTTTTATGATTCTATGATAAAAAGTATTGAAATATATTTTAATAGCTATTGTAGTGGTAGAAGGGAAAACAGCCTAATTTTTTCATCCATGCCTGCTTTTCTTTTCTCCCAAATGAAAAAGCAAGACTCTGTAGAGCTTTTCTTCTTGAAAAAGTGACAGATTCTATAATACAGATAAAATGTTTACACAATATGACTTGCTTATCAAAAGCACAGACATTTATGAAAAGCAAGAGTCTTAAGATCTGTGTTGCCTCTGGGTCTAAACCTTCTTAGTGATTTTTTTCAAGTTTTTCTCTTTAAGAAGCCTGCCCTATGGCTATAGAGAACTGTTTTCTTTCCTTGATTCTTAAGGAATATTCATCATGCCTTGCATATTTTTGTTTACTGCCATGCCAGGCATTTTTCTCTTTTAGAGGAAAGCCATATGTTTCTTGTTTATGTAGCTCCTATGTAAATATCAGAAAAATGGTTAAAATGTTGCCTTCCATATTCTTACACCCTTGAATTAAGGTTTACATTAGCTCACTAAAAAATAAAGAGCCTAAGACATAATTTTTTTCCATGGATCTTCCCAGTATTATTTTGTTCTATAATTTGTGGTGCAGGCTTAGTGCAGCGGATATGGCTGACATCAGATTCCTGGTAAAACCTCCACATCAGGTCATTCTTTATCATGATGGCAAGCAGAATTCTAAGTGACTGTCCCAGTGAGATGAGTACTATTGAGTCACAGAAAAAAGTACTAGTTTATAAAGAGGTCAGAATCTAACCTTTGCTAGAAAGATTCTTTTCTCTGTTAATTCCTGATGTAAAAGTCTCGGCTTTGTGAGGGACTTGGTTCCTGCAAGCAACTCCTGCATCATCTGTTGCCACAAAAATTAATGGGAGTTATGTGTCTAGTATAGAAGGTCTATTAGAGTCTTCCTTTTTCAGATGGAAGCCTGGTTGCTTTGGAAGAAGTTTTATAATTTTTTAAAAACATGGACATATTTTCTACATGAATTAGCATCCTGCAATAATTTCTATAAAATTATATTGATTTACTTCCTCTTCTTTCAAACACTTTTGAAGAATTCCTCTCTGGCACCCGTGCTTTCCTGGTCAAGAGGAGAAAAATATACATGCATTCAAACACAAAGACTATTGCTTATTTTGTTGGAAATGTTCCTATTTGTAGCCTGATTTTCCCAAGTAGATGACAAAGGCCATTCTCCACAGGCCAAAAGGCTTTTCTTGCCAAGTTAAGTAGCTGCTGTAGTTGTGGATATTTCCCTGTGAGGATCATTTCCTGAAGAAGCCAGAAGTGAACTGTCTGCACTGGAGATAGATCAACTATGTGGCGTAATGGGAATTCTGAGAGTCAGCAATGTTGGCTCTACAATAAAGAACAAATAGCTGCTTTGTGCATTATTGCTGTCAAGGTCACCATTCTGGGAAAAACTGGAGACTTTTTAGCATAAACTACATCTATATCCCTACTCTCTATTTGTTTTTCAATTTTATTACGAGCATCCAATGTGTCAGTTTAGCATTTTGCTCAGAAAAGAGGCACAAAGAAGTACTTTATGTGCTTTGATACTTTCTTCTTTCCTTCCCCTCTGCCTCACTATTCCATTGGTGGTGGTGGAATTATCCAACGTGGAAGTTACATCTTCTCCCAAAATGTTATATTGAGTTTCATGACCATCACATAAGGTCAAGTTCAGAAGTCCTTTAAAGGTTGGTTGTTTGGCTTTTTTTTTTTCTTTTGAAAGGAATTACATCCTCAGGTCCTGATAATCTAATTTACTGTGCACCAAAAATACTTCTGCAACTACAGAAACCCAAAGACTGGCTGTGCTACATGTATCTCTTCGTGCCCAGAGATTTGTAGCAGCACCCTAATAGCTCAGCTATCTTAGATGGCTTAAAAAACAGCAGGATGACTTCTGTGATGGTGTTAGAAACATAAATGTTTTAATAAAGAGCAAAATAACAAACCTCTTAACAGAGAAAAAGCGAGCCAGGGTAGGAGTTCCGTGCCCTGCTAGAAACACCTCACAAAAGCGATTTACCTCTTTTGTGCTCCCCTTTTCTAGGGAATTGTTGAGGCGGGACCGTTTGGCCTCTGTCCAAGTGGCTGTCCCTAAAATTGATGTGATGTCCCTTTGGTCCTATGAGATGTCTTTTAAACTCATTAAGGAGAGAAACTTCTGAGCCTCTTTCCTTTTCAGGGAGACGAAGGGTTTCTTGTTTACTTCTTAGCTGAACTCACACTCCTACATGGCTGCTGTGTGGGTGTAATGACCTCCCAAATTATGGTCAGGTCTTGCTTTCATGAGAACCTCACTTGGCAGTGGATTTGGTTTTGTTTTGTTTCTGAAGATAGTTAATCCTGTAGTCTAATAAATAATTTATTGTATGAACTAGGAACAATTCTGTTGAAGATTATGGGATTTTTACAGTAAAAGTTATTGAAGGAATTCAGTCCTGAGAGGTTGTTGCCCACGAATATTTGCATACTGAAGCCATTACAGTGCATCTGGCTGAGGATACAAAACGGTTTTGATTCCGAAATAAGAGATAGCACAAAATGAAGCTAAACCAAAATATACCAGCCAAGAAATCACTATAAAGAATAATTCCTGAAGTTCAGCTACACTGGTTTTTTTCTTTAATAAGTCAATCTCTCACTGCTTTTAATTTAGCAGATAAATATTCTAGAGGAGAATATTTCAGAATATAGCCTGTGGTCAGGCTTTTTAATTTCTCCTGTATATTCTGTTGTACCTTACAATATTTACCCCATTTCAGCAGACATCAAAAAGGTTGCATAGTCTAAAGTCAGAAGGTGAAACTGCTCCTGACTTTTCTGCTGGTCATTAAAAGTTTCTTCTAATGCTGTTGTTTGTTTGAAGATGTCTTTATCTCTTACTTGCGTGAGTCAACCATCACAAATTTTAACCAGAAATATTTTCACTAGCACTATCCAAGCTAATACAACAACCCCTCTCCCTGTATTTATAGAGAAATTATTGATGATTTTTCCCTTCTAGGCAGATTTTTCCCTTCTAGATCTGGGCAGGAAGGTAAATAAATAGTCTGCTTGCATTAAAGATCCTTAGCAGCAGATTTTGTGCAAGGGTTTGCGTTCTGTTAGCAAAGAACATGAATAAAAAGTTGTGCCCTACAATACCTCAATAGAAGCAGCTGAGCTGCTTGGGCAGTTCCTTAAAATGTCACTTAATACATAGTTGCATGATTTTTCAGCCTGGGTACTATCCCCTTTATGGATTCAAAGTGGGTTTGCAATCTCTCATGGGTGTTCTTGCTTGTTAGTGAGGTCAGGGTTTCTAAAATCTAGATGGGTAGTAGATTTTGCTTTTATTGAATCAGAAATCTGCTTCTTTCAGTTATTCTTTTTACATTATTCCATTAATTTAGGTACTTTAATCTGTGTGTAACTGTCCCACTTCCAACCTCAGCTGTTATGCTTACATGAGATCAAGCATGGAAGAGTGTTACTGGTACCTTATCTGATTGTCACTGTAGATTTCATTTATGTTACTTTCAGTCAAAAATAGACGGAATCATTTCACAGGTACCCTCTAAAAAGCTTTAATTGGTGGCAATGTCTGTTAAAATAGTTGAAGTCAGGGCACTAGAGTGTCCCCTGATCTGTGACTTTGAGACAGCAAGACTAACAAGAGCTATTTTTGTGACAATGATATACTTGCTGTCAAGTCTTTGCACATTTATCAGTGAAATGCTTTCAGCAAGAGATGTAGTTTACCTATTGCAACTGATTATACCTTTAAGAATAATTAGCAGATAAAATTGTCCCTGGTTTTCAGTGAGAATATTTATGTCCAACTCTTGTGAGGTTTTGCATCTCTTACTGACCTAAAGCAATACTATGGAGGTTACTCCCTACAGAGATATTCTTAAATTTCACAACTGTACTTCTGATTTATGTGAAAAAATAACTCTTGATGTTCTTGATCTGTAAATCAACCTCCTGCTCTGCTAAACAAGGATGTGCAGTCCAGCTTTTCTGATTTCTCTGCCTTCATTTCTGTGTTACTGTGAATGAGGAACTATTGTTCCTGAAATAAGAAGCAGAATGGGAAATAAGATTACAGCCCCTTATGCTGCTCAAAATGCTGAATTTGTAGAATTCGTACCACTCTGGGAGAGAATATAAACTCGAGATTGTAAGGGAAGTGCAGAAGGAAAAAAACATGTTTACCTGTAATTTTATGGTGTTCTTCTGACTTGAAACACATTTTTATGTCTTGTACTACTAATTTCCTTGTCTGGATCTCTCTGCCTGCTATGGCAAAGAAGATCAACATTTTCTGGCTACATCTCTGAAGAACAGGAGGCAAACTCTTGAGTTTTGATGTTTAGTTGTTTTGGAACTAGTAGTACCAAGTATGGACAGAAGTGGTAGTAGAATTTACCAGCACTTAGAAGAGGAAGGGAACCTTGTACAGGAGGTACAATACAATAAGTATTAATTTTTTTTGTGAGTAAATTAGATTGCATGTGTTGTCTAATAGTAAGTAGTTTCTAGTTAAGATGGTCAAGCAAAATAAAAATTGTCCAGAAAAAAAAAAAAGAAATCATCAGGCTTTAAAAAAATTCCACGAGTTATACAACTTGGTCAGGTAAAAAGGTAAAAAATGGAGGAGTTTTCTTTAGCAATTACTTTGTCGTAGTGTCTTTAACAAAACCTACCCAATTTGTGATTATTTGAAAACTATTCACATACAAATAACATTACTTAAATCCACCATTAAAATTAGGTCTTGTATTAAACTGAGTTTTCACTTTATATATGTACATCACCTATATCACTTCTAGAAATTTTTCTATTGCACTAAGCTTTAGGATGTCAACTTCCTACCTTCCTGAAATCAAGTTTGAATTGCTAGAATTTCCTTAAGGGTAGAAATACCGGGGGTTTAAACAAGGTTTTCATATTGCTATGTGCATTTTTTTCATGTAATATGTGATGGAGTAAAATGACAAAAATTGGTGGGAAATTGTAGCTTTTGAGAAGAATCCTTCTAAAAGTAAGCTTTAAACATAAACATTTTGACTATTGTGTTTATTTCTGCATCTCTGATTCAAATGTAGGTTATGATATTTTATAAACACATTTGCAGCCCCTTATGACACACCTGACTTATTAGACCTTCCTTGTAGTGTTTGTCAAACTGTTTCATTCTAACATTTCACTCTTAAAATTCACTAATTTAAAAATACTTAGATATGAAAATTTAAACGTCCCAGATGATTTTAAAATGCATTAAGAAAACCTTTAGCAGAAAATGTTACATGATTTGTCTAGAAAATGACACCACTGTGGTAATAACACAACTTAATATGCCTTTGGAAGCAGTCAGTTCTGTTGCTGGAGAGAGAACAAAAAAACCCAGCAAATGTGAGCTGGTTTTGAAGAAACAAGTCTTTTGATGGAAAATTCTAGTGGGTACAGGATGATAAATGATTTCAGTCTCTCTCCTGATATGTGCTTATCTCGAGCTCTACAGAAAAATCTTGACTAGGAGGAAGCAGGGAAAGGGAGTGTTTGAAGCCTTGGGAGGGACGGGAGTAGCTGAATGTTGACTGCAATGCTTGTTAAGCCCTCCTGATACGCCTGCCCTGAGGCTAAAGCAAACTTCCACTGACACTAATGGTATTTGGTCAGCAACAGTCTACAAGATAAAAGATGCCGAGTACAAGACGTTGTTTGCTGTTATTTAAATCGGTTCCTGGTGTTGGACAGACCTGGGGCTTTTACAGGGCTCTTGTGCAAACAGCATAATTAAAGCCATTAACACCTCTCAGAGGTGGAAGTAACTAATTTTTCAGAAAATGTCAAATTGTTGTCAATGTATTTCACAACAAATGAGGTGTGGTTTTTTTTTTTTTTTTAATTTTTTTTTTTAATGGATCTACAGCTTGCCAGAGAGTGAGATGAAATTTCAGGAATCAATTGTAAAATACCAAAAGAAAGAAAGAAACGTTGGTTTTTCCCTCCATGGGAATAATTTGGATTTTTACAAATGTGTATCTCTGCATGTTCAGTGTTCAGTGTGTTTTGACTCTTAAGTGTGTTATAGATAGAATTGGTGTCTTTTCTTGCAGGAGAACGTGGGAGAATTTTTTCTTAGACTTGGTGCCATCCAGCTCAGGAACTTATTTCAGTGACAGCCATTGCTTGCTCTTCCTGACTTTTTAAATAAACAAATTTAATATTATCAGATGTCTTAAAATGCAATTGACAGTACTTCAAGAATATAGACTTGTTACTTTTTGTCATAAATTTGGCTAGATCAAAAACTGTCTTTTGGGATTACTAGAGTATGACACACCATTGAAATGTGAAGAGCAGAAAGATTAAGTTGTCTCCTGTGCCAAGCAACAATATTGTTGTTGATGTTGTTGTTTTCTGATATGTGTACAACTCCTGCAGCATTTTATTCTGTCAAGGCTCTTGAAAAGTACAACATTGTGAAAATACTTGTTTCCCAACAAATGAAAACATTTAGAATATTTGTTTATATAAGCCCTGGAGGAAATGGTTGTTCCAAAGCAGCCCTGCTCCTTCTTGTTTTCTTCTGTGAAAAGAGCTGTGATAATAAGATTTCTCTCTGGGAAACTAAAATCATCTTTCAAAAGCCCAGATGTATAATTGATATGCTTGGATAAGTAACTATGAATGTCCTCTTTGATAATAGAGTGATTGACAAAATGGTCACTGCTCTTTCCACTTGAGGTAAGCCAAGAAAGCAGTAGCCAAGGAAGGTGCCCACGGGACTTTCAGAATTTCTGGTGACACAGGATAGAACCTCAGAAAACCTAATTGAAAGCATTTTATTGGAAGCAAGAGTCTGCTACCTGCTCAGATTTTTAGCAAGAATTTTGAAGCATTGCTCACATTTTGAGGTTTCCTTATCATGCCTGTGGAGAATGACACTTGTGATTGGCGTCCTTTTGTTTCAGTGCTGCTCACAGCTGCACCCTGAGCAATTACCTTTGGGAGGTGTTTAAACTGCAGAGCTGCAGCAGCAGCCCCAGCCTTGGACTCCGACAGGAAGGAAGGGGGGTGGAGAAGGTGAACCCCAGCACATCAAGAGCACCTTCTTAAAGAAACTGATCTGAGTTAAAGGAGAAACCTCTGACATTTTGTCCTTGTTCATGGAGGTGCTACTTTGCTGAGGAGTGCAGCTAAATCTAACTCCCCTTGCACAGGCTGTTACATCCTCAGTCTCTCAGTTTTCTGTAGAATCACAGGAAAAGGCAGTGGTTTGGAAAGAGTACAGCTGTCAGTCAAAATCCTTTTCTCTGTTCTGTTCCATGATTAGGGACTGAGCCTGAAGGAGAGAAATGCAGGCAGTGCAGGGCTGGTGCTAAGCCCTGGGAGCAGTACCCTGCTGCTGGGCCAATCCCTTGGCACAAGGTTTGGAAGAACACACTGCACAGTAACCCACAAATTTTTTTTTAGAGGAATCAAAGCAGGTTTCCAAAGACTTCTGCTTGGGCTTTAGCTAGACCTACACAAAACATTTTAGCTTTGACAGAACAGCCTTTCCTGAAGGCAGCAGTATTGATTCTGCACTTTGGTCACAACCAACCACCCCATGTATTGCTCCAGGCTGGGGCAGAGTGCGGGAAAGCTGCCCAGTGGAAAAGGTCCTGGCAGTGCTGGTCAGCAGCAGCTGAACAAGAGCCAGTGGGCAAGAAGGATGAGGAGGGTGTAGCCAGGTGGGGGTCAGCATCTTAGCCCAAGTACAAAATGTCAAGGTGAGAGGAAATCACAGCCTCAGGTTGTGCCAGGGAAGATTTACCATGGATATTAGGAAAAATTCCCTCATGGAAGGGGTTGTTGAGCACTGAAACAAGCTGCCCAGTGAAGTAGGTGGTTTGCCACCCCTGGAGGTATTTAAAGACATCTGGATAGGATGTTTAAGGACATGGTTTAGTGATGCATTTGGCAGTGTTAGGCATATCCTTGGAATTGATGCACAAAAGGTCTTTTCTGACATAAATTAATTCAATGATTCTGACTGAGTTCTGAATTCATGTTGTGATTGGGTCAGATGAGACAGTGTTTTGGTTCTTTCCAGTCCAGTAGCTGCTTTCATGGAAGACTTACTTTTGATTGTGCTAAAGAAACCTTCAGCAAACATTTGGGGAAGAATTTTGCCAAACTTTAGCAGCATCTGGACACAGACTTACCATCTACAAAGTCTGTAGATGTTTTCTGTTAGCCAACTGGATTCTGTTCTTCTCTCCTGTCTTCTTCCTGTACACAGATTGTTCCACTTCTTTTGACTATTCTTTATTACCATTTCTCTCCCTCTCTGCCCAAACACTTCTTTTTCATTGCAGGCCAATATTTTCTGCTGTCTTTGCTTCTGCCTAGTGGAGGAATTCCCAGAGTGCTGCTCTGACATGAGATATTCCATCAAGGAACCTCTGAACCTAAAATATTCAAGTGTTTACAGCACTGTCTTTCCAGGCATGACACAAAGTATTTCCAGGCGAAAACTGAATATACACAGCCATGCTTCACCTCAGCTGGTACAAGACAGGCACTCTAAATCAACTACCACTTCCCAAGTGAAAAAAAAAAGAAAAGGTGCACAGTCCAGTTCTCCTCTGTGATGGTGTACAGTGCATTGGCACATCACTCTGCCTTTAGTTTTTCATGACCCATGCCAGATCCTTTCTTCAGAGATTTTCAAGGGGAGAAAAATTTTTTAAATAGAGAAGATGTGTATTTCCTTTCCCTTCATATTCACTTCTCTAGTCACAGACACTCTCCAGTTTAGCTGTTCAGCTCTGCCCCTGTGTCTACTTAATGCCAACAAACCTGCCTGTTTCAGAACACCCTTAGAGCTGCTGTCCTTAAAGTACTTTAATTAAACATCATCCTCTTTCTTCTTTCTCCTGTGTTCTGCTACCTCACTCGTTTTCATGAGCACTTACTACTGCTCACTACTGCTTTAAGTGATGTTTTTGAATTTGATTGTTTTCCTTCAGTGCCTCAGTGTGCTTTTGTGCTGTTTTTCTTGTTTTTCATGCTGAAGTGCTGCAGGATGACCTTGCTCTGTGAGTCAAGGTACATAAAAAACACGTTCTTTGATGTAAGGAAAACATTCTGTGCCATGCACTTGACTGGAATTACAGGACATGTTGCTTGTGAGCCTGATAGATGTTGGATGTGTACAGCTGTCCAGGTGCTGGAGCTGCCTGGACAGTTGGATATTCTCAATATGGAAACAAATACGGTTCTGTCTTAATAAGGTGGCTGAAATTTTCAGTACAATCTTTCAGAACCCCGCTGAAACTTCTCAAGTAGTTTAGCAATGGAAACTTGGGGTTGAAAAAGAGAAGGCTTGCTCTTTCTTTCTTGCTCTCCTGGGGATAATGTCAAGTAGATGATGTTAAAACAACTATCTGGTAATAAAAAGAAACATTATTAAAAAATAGAGGTCAATGAATGCACTTCCTGCACATTGAGGAAGTCTATGCTACTCATTTTAGAAATTCTGTGTGATGAAGTCAAGGCTGTGTGGTGAGTAGTTACTCACTAGTTATAACCAGTTTGTTTTCCAGATTTGAAATCTCTCTTTGTCCTGAGGTTCTGTCCACAGCTATATTGTAAATAATTTCCATTGCTCAATTGATTAGTGGCCTCTTTTTCTTTCAAAAATAAGGGTACAGACTTTCTCCCAACATCTAAAGGACAGAGTTGGATTTAAAGATGCTCACAGTGTTCAGTTGCTTTGATTGTGGGCCAAATTTTTCAATACTCTTTTCCATCAGTAATAGTAGTTCTTAGCCATAAAGCACTAATTTGGTTTGGTTTGTTTTATTTGTTTTGTTATAAATGTTAATAAAATAATTAAAAACTCTTATTAAGTTTTTTTTAGTAGAAGTCTGTCTTTACACATATAAAGAAGTAAACCAGAAGCACTGCTTCTGGTAAGTACATTATTTTTGTAGACTTTCTCCTGAGCTGCTTGGTGTTAACTGAAGTAACCCACTGAGGTGATGTAAATTATCTATCACACCCTAATTTAAGCTGGCTCTGACCTGTGGGCTTCACATATCTATCCACAGCCTCCTGCTGTTCATTCTACTGATTCTAACCCCAGAAGATGTTGTTCTGTCAGTTTAACTCTGCCTCCAAAATATGATTGAGCTTGAAACCCAAAACAAATTCAGGCATTCAGTTTTGAAAGTCTTTATTAAAGGAAGCAAAACCACTGCAAATTATTTCAGATTTCTACTGGGCATTGAACTATGTAGACTTCTGTCTCTGAAGAATGTTACTCTTCTGTAAAGCCCCAAATGCTTCTAGAAATTGCGAGGATTTTCACCTTGAACTCTCCCTCTTCCTTCAAAAACTAAAGTTCTCTCCAGTTTGTACATTCCTAATTCTGAGGATAGGACTTGAGGAAGATTGCATCAAAACCAGGAGTAAACCATATTTTTTCCCAACAGACATTGACTGTGACTTCTGATGGCTTCAATGAATATCTTTTTTTACTGCTGCTCCTGAAGAGCCAATTTTGCAGGATAAGACCTCAGAGCTGGTTTCCAAATTCTGCACCGGGATATGAATGAGACAGGCAGTGGGTAGGCAGCTATGGAGGAATCTGTTTTTGGTATTAAATAAGTTGTCAACAGAAAAATATAGTCATGTGGGCTACTGGATTGTGCTTGGTGCCACAGCTGCTGGGTTTGTTTGGCAGTCTTACTCATCCACAGCAGAATAGGTGTCACCTTAATCAGATGAACACAGGATTCTGTCTGCCACAAAGGGAAGCCTGCAGAGTTTCCTCCTTCATCAGGTTTAAAGCCCAGAGATAAAATCTGAGAGAAATCCGAGAAAGATTGTCAACTCTATGTTTTCCAGCAGAAAAACCTTTTGCTGTGCCAGAAGAGAAATGATGTTTACTTCACCAGTCTACAATATTCAAGAGTGGAGAAAGGGAAGACATCAAAGTTGCATGTAGCTGGCTGTTTCACATGCTGCTTTCTCAGTATTTCTCACTGAAATTATTTGTGTGTGCTGCTGGTTTAGACAGATTGTAAAAGAAGTGAGTTTTGAGGGCTTCATATTGTCAAATGTGCTTTTCAGGTTACTGACTGGAGGAAAAAATTTTGGCTAACCATGTGTTAGTTTCTTATCCTTTTGGAATACTATATTTTTTATACATACTGTGCTATCCCCATCTGAGAACATGATTTAACTTTGCAGAAGGCGAAATAAATATTGGTTAATCTCTTTATCTCTTAGTTGTGTTATACTAACATAGAACCGATTCTTTTATCTACTGTACAAGTGGGGGAAAGAGATGCCTTCTTTTACCATTCCAGGCATTTGGGCAAAGCCTTGTGCTGCCCTACCAGCAGGATCAGGATCAGGATGCCACCTCTGCAGCTGGAGGCTTGCCCAGGGCTGGTGAAGGCAGCATGGGTTACCCTCTGCCTTTCCTGCTTTCTCCCATGTCCTTGAGGTTTAGTCCCAGCTGGGTCCAAGCCGTGGCCAGAGCGAGGGGTGGAACAAAGGCTGTCTGCTGAACAAGGGCTGGAGGTGGGAGCACAAGGCAGCAGGGTTCACTTTTCCTATGAAGGGAAAAAGATTTCTGGGTCTCATGTGAAGAAGAGACTCAAGACTCCGCAGCTAAGGTCTTGCAGCTTCTGTGAGAGTGAGGGAAAGGTGCCTTGCGGGAAGTTTTTAGCATGTAGGTCATGAACCATCTGTGTGTTAAATAACTAATTCACCAAGCTGAGTCACCATCTCTCCTTCCATTCCTGACTCTTCTGCACTGCTTAGATTGCTTTTGTCATGCTTTATTTTTCTTGTCTATGAACAATAGGGGGAAAAAATAATGTTCTGTCTCCAAAGCTTGGGGATTCCTCTCTGCTGAATGAAAAGTACAGCTGACAGTGTTGTAAGGATTTAATTGTCCCAGTAAAAAAATGCTGCTGTACATTTTACTGAACTAATACCCAGAACAGGAGCATTCCCATGTTCACAGTTCCTGCCTTGCACTAGTCATGCTTTTTAAAGCTTTTGCATTTTTGGGACTCCTTTGGTCCCTTTATTCCATTGCCAATCACTGTGAGTAAAGGAAAAATACTAGTTATTACCACTTGTTGATTTAAACTGACAACCTGGCCAGTAAGGCTCTGTTGGGTATCTTGATAAGAAATACGACATTCTGTCCTAAGTAGTGCTGAAGTTTTTCAGTTTGCTTTGACTTTTATGGAAAACAGGGACCTTCAGAGAGTATTAAAAAAACCACATAACTTTCTGGATTAGCTCTATTCTGAACTAAATTTATTTACAGGGTAGTCTTCGTTTCGAGGTATTAATGAAATATATGCCCAATACATGGCATATCCTGTTTTCACTTTAGTGAAAGAGTTGAGACACAAAATAAACAATGTTTTATTTCAGTCAGAGAGCTTGGCTAACAGAAATACAGGTAAGTGCAGCTAAAATGCAGAAAAAAGCGTGTCTGTAAGAGAAAGCTTTATAGAGGAAAATAAATTGGCATCAAACTTGTGAGATTCTCTGACTGAAAATGGAGGTAGGTTATTATTTACTATATAGCTAACAGTTATGTTGTATTAATATACTTCATATAAGAAATGCTTTTGGAATTGAAGACTAATATCTAATATTGGTATTACATAAGCAATATTAAAGTTACAGTACTTAACATGAAACATAAAATAGTTTCTGAACTACTTTTATTTGTACTTTTCACTTAAGCAACTATTAAAGAAGTATGGAAGTAACTTGGGCAGTTGCTGACCCAACATAGAAAAAGTTAGTAGAATTTTCATGCAGTATTAATAGAGACAAAATTTGGAATAGGACTCTGCTTTTTCATGTGCAGTATATTTTCCTCTGTGAAGTGACATGACTGCTCAAAATTCTGAGCTATGGCTCTCAGGAGGAATGCTGCTGTCACTGGAGGACAAATGTATATTGAAAAGTGACAGATGTCAGCTGGTAATAATTATGGCAGCTTAAATAGTCATAAATTTGGATGTTATTGTAAAAATGTATTTCTTCATATGAAAGATGGTGATATTAGGAATTATATTTCAGACCTTTTTTTTAATTGCTTAAGGCTATGTATTATAATTTATGACTTTGGATTTGGAAAAGTTGTGTTTTTGCAGTCTTGAGTAATTTCAAGGATTAAAAAACTATAGGAAGTTAAAATCTTATTTGAGGTTCAGGAACATACATTAAATATCTCCTCTACAAAGATACATTTATATATTTTTTTGTTCTCAGTCCTTTATAACTTTCTTTGCAATAACTTTGCTTTTCCACCTCAATATTGTAATTTGCAGTTTTCCAGCGACCTACAGTTGCTGTTATTCTTCCATTATTTGGCTCTTTAAGTTCTTTTTTACTTACATTCAATGCTCAGAGTGTATGGAGAAGCAGCAGCCCTACAGAAAATATTGTGAAAGCCAACAAGAGAGGGCTGAGACTGAGGCTGTGCCAGTGCAGAACAACACAGGGAAGAGTTTGCCTTGTGCTCTCCTATTCACACCCAGTGCTGCCTGAGGAAAAGTGGGACAAAATCTGGTATGCAAAAGACACCTAGCCTTCAGTCAGAGGCCAGAGGGCTGCTGCCTGCTCCTCCTTGTACTTGCTGAGGAACAATGGGTGCTCAATAATTCAGTGTTGCTCCAGCAGGACACCAGCCCCTGCAAAGTGCTGCCTGGGGCAGCTTGGGAAGGCAATTCCATCCGTGGAGGGGAGGTGCTGAGATGTCAGGGGCTGCAAGATAAATCCCTCACGCTGCTTGGGTGAACACTGCTAGTGAGGATTTTCCAGCTTCAGATGTGAAATTCCAGATAGACGATGGGTTGTGTTAAATGCTGCTTATTAAGCTAAATGGCCCCTTAAAAAGAATGAGGATATATCTGTTTCAATTTGGTAGAGGCTGGCACTAATAAATCATTTGCCACCAGAGATAGACAACTTGGTTCAAACCCAGTGTTTGTATTTCTTCCCACAAATAAATCTCAAAACCTTGATTCAGAACATTAGAGTTTTTTTACTGTCTCCTTCAATTCTGATGTTGGGTCATTCATTTTAGGCAGCTGAAATAACTCTATGATGCTGTGTACTCAAACAGAGCAATAAATTCAAGACAAATCTTAGTAATATTCTCAAAAAAGAAGAACAAACTGATTTTATTATTTTCATTTTAAATTTTAAACTTTTCTTTTTGAAAGAGGGGAGGTAACAGAAAATGAAGCTGTGTGAATAGTTTGTGGAAAGCATACAGTTATGGATTTCTGGATTTTGCACAGTAATGGACTGCTGCTTTTATTTTTGTCATGTGGGCAGAGATGAATGAGTGAGCATGGAAGTTTTTCCTCTCTGGAAATGGAGTTTTTCCTCCATATCACATGTAATACATTTTCTAATAGTTAATATGAGAACAAGGAAATAAAGACTCTGTGTGATCGTTACAGAGATTTTATCAAAATAAAGGAGTTGACCAAAGTTATTTTTAAATATTGTAGTTGAGTTGTGGTTTTCTCCAGACATCCATATGTCTCTTAAGCTAAACAATTGAACCCTGAGAGATGCAGTTTTTTGCTTCCTTCCCCAGACTGCCACCCAAATAAAACGAGTATAAAATAACCCCCACCAATAAATGTTGCTGTACTGCTCTGTAGTACCGCAGCACCTTGACAGTCCCACATGAGATCAAGACTTGTTGAGCTTGGTCCTTTGTGAACAAACAATGTGAGGCTGCCCCAGTACAGGTTTAAAATAAAATCTTGCAAGATAGACTGGGGAAAACAGCTGCATCGATTTGCTGCAGGTAAAGGTCATGGCCAGAATTAGAAGACAGTGTTACAGGAGTACCTGAAATGAGATTTCCTGCCTGCAAGCTCATTGTGCTTTAGTGGACCACGGTGCTCTCGAGCAGCTGTTTCATTTTTCCAGTTATCCCTCAAGGGAAAAAACAACGTGGGAAATTGTATTTATGAATAAAGCAGTTATTCCAAAGTACTGCCATAAATTGTCATCTTAATTTTATTTCAGGTTTAACATCATTACATTCTTTTCCAGCTGTTTCTTTTTTGTTCACTTTCTGAAAAAAAACAGAGATGTGGGGTAAAGACAAGCTAGTGTGGGTAAAATAATTAGTGATCCAAAGAATGAATCTAGTGAATGTAAGAGGAAAATGTAAATCTAAATCAGAATTTTACAGGTAAACAGTTTTGTGATATATTTCATGTCACAGCCTTAGGCTTCAGCAGTAAACCCTGTTCTTTTAATTCTTGGGGATTTTTTTTCTTTCCCCTCTGGCTCCCAAACTAATTTTCCACTGCACAGAAGTTGTTCAGCCTTGCTCAGATGATAAAAATCACAACTAACACAGGGGAGAAATTCTTCCAGGTTTCATAATTCTGGATTTTAAACACTTAAAAATAATTAGCATTCTAAAATGAAGTTGGTGTTTTTTCAAGCCTGATGTACCTTTTCCTTATCTCTGAGACAACACTCCAAAATCTCTCTTTGGACATTTTCCTTCTATACTTTTTGTCTCCTTTGTGAACATTTGCCTGTGAAGCAGTTATCTTCTCTCCTAGGAGACTCTTAAAATATAAATAAATGGAATCCCCATATACCCCTACTCCCCACCACCACCCCTCTATTATGTTGAGCCATGGACAACTTTTGCTTGCAGTGGAATCTTTAACGAAGTGTATCTAACCTATTCCTGTTAGTGAAGGGTAAAGGGCAGAATTATGTCACACTTCTGTCTTGCCTTCATCTTCCAGGGCAAAGCAGAAATTAGAGCTGTGTACAGTTAATAACAGTTGGACTGGTATGATGAGAGTAATTCAGAAGTTATTAAATAAGAACTTTGTAGTTGCCAATTCATGCCTACAATTCCAAACAAGGAAATATTTTGGTCTACCTAAAAATCTTAATTGGAGGTACTGCACTAATTGTGTAACATTTAATTCTTGCACTGAAGAAAATTTTCCTGTTTTGTGTGGAAATCTTTATTTCTTGTAAATGAATATTTTAGATATGTTTGTTGAAGATACTCATACTAAATCCACCCTGAAGCAGTTTGGGTTTTTTTAATTCTCACCCTTACCACACGTCCAAAATATGATGAATTAGGAAATGCTTCTTTTCCTCTATCAAAGCCTTTTTTGTTACACTAGAATGAATTCTGTAATAAATTCTGAGTACCAGGAGAATCCAACTGTAGAATGAATTTAAAGTCTATTCCAGGTCAAAATCTGAGCAGATTTTTTTTGATGTATTCATTCTAGTTTTGATGTAAGATGTGATCCTGTATATGTTTATGTACTGCAGTCCATTAGCTTCCCTTCTTCATTGTCACTGATAATTTGACAGCAGAAAATCCTTAGCAGTGGCACACTAAAGGATATAAATGCCTGCTGTGTCAGCAGCATGGCAGTCCTTAGGCCACACACAGTTCCCTCTGCCCTCAGCTGCTAAGATCTCATTTTCTGCCTGTTCATGGAGGTGTTAAATTTGTTCCTCCTTAAACATACAGAAAAATGAGACTGTGACACATTTATGTGGCGGGGAATGAACAGGTCAGAGAAGCTCAAGAGCTGATGGAGTACAAATAGAGGCAGTCAGGGAAGCAGCTCTGAATTTGTTTTGGGAAGGTGAAGAAGAATATGTCACTAAAAAACCCCATTCTGTAGCTGGAAATGTTCAGCATGAAAAATATGCTGTTCTAAAAGTGGAGAACTCAAATAATGAGGATGAGCAACTCTTGAGCCTTTTTCTGAGATACTGATAATATTTTGAGGTGATGTAAAAGGGTGTAACTGCAATTTTTGTTTGGTTCTCAATTAAGGAAGCACATTTTGCTTGCAGCAGCTTAAATGGACAGTTAATCATATATCTTTTTAGTAGAATGCAGAAAACTGCTTGCAAGGATCAGCAATCTTTTTAACTGGAACATGTTTTAAAAGTTTATGTCAAAATCTCTTATTTTTTGTTGGTATGGTTACATATTACAGTGGAGTTCCAATTTTGTTGTTTTTGGTGTTTTCATTGGAATTACAGCTGCCCAGGTGGAATCCCTCCAGTCCAGTGAAGTTGTGTAAAATCTGTGTCCTTAAACATATGGAAAATCCTACCCTATATTTTCTGTTTTGATACAAATTCATGGCTGTATTTGACAGTTATTTTTCTGTCTTATTCCTGTCCCCTCCACCCCAGGACAGAAATAAGAAAATGGAGAAAAGAAAAAACCCCCAAAACCAGGCAATCATGACACTGAGATTTAGCATCAGCCCTTCTGCTTCTGTAATAATAATCCAATGTCTTTAGCATTATATCAGTGCAATACCAGCCTAAAGTTAATTTTCAAGTTTTATGATAAAGCAAATTAGACTTAACCCTGAGAATTTTAATCCATCAGCCTGCAAAGGCAAAATATCCCAACAAATATATATTTTGCAAAGGCAAAATATACCCAGACAAATACCCCAACTCCCCAACATTCATGACACTTGTATTACTTCAACCCAATTTTAGCTGAAGGGAAAATGTAAGTGATGCTCACTGATAAATGTTACTGTACTATAGGGAGCTACAGAATGATCAGCTCTAGTATTTGTATCTATTAAAAGAACATGCAGCTCTAAATGCTTTAGCATATGCTGTGTGTACACATGAGTGTATACATACAGTTATCAGGAATTTGTTTGGGAAAAATATACCTGGTCAAAGATTTGGGGATGCTCCATGACTGTCTCCCTCTTTAGTACGTTTTTTCTTATTTTTAATGTGCGTTTTCTTTTTTTTTTTGCCTTTTTTTTTCCCCTCTAAGTTTTTTTGGTATGCGCAGCCTTTCCTAATTTCTAGATCTTAGAGTAAAAATTCTTCTGGCACCCCAGAACATCTTATTCAGTAAAATTATTTTATAGTGTTTGACAACAGCTTCCATAAATAACTTGATAAATAGGAAAATGAAGCACAAGAAGCACAAGCCATCTGATCCAACACAGCAATTACAAAGATAATGGTTGTCTTGATGTGAAGTAGTGGAATACTGAATCATTTAATAAAATGAAATTTGGAATTTATTATTTAGTTATATCCAAGTTGCTGTAAATATGGTAAACTTTTTGTCATACCAGATTTTTTTCAGTGATATCTCAGTAAGAAGGATTGCTGCTGCCTGTGTGTAAGCAGAATTCCTTTCCTTTTGATCTGATCCTGATTTGCTTTTGATACATTTTACTGTTAAATACTGATAATAATTTTCATGTTAAAAAGCTGGTGTTTCTTGAGATGCAATGGGCACAACCTCTGCAGTATTGTTCCCCAACACAGTGTCCTCCAAAGGACCTGCAGTAAGAGGAGCCACTCTGGGAAGGAATTATTTGCTCAGAAACAGTAATATAAACTTATATCCATTGTTGCTCAAATATCTTCAAAAGTATTTATAAAAAAAAGACAATTGTTTTCTTGTTTGCTTTGCTTAGGTCAAACTACCCCCAGCAGTTCTAGCAGAAGAACTGAATCGATGTCTGTCTGCACTGGTGCTCACAGCCAGGTAAATACTGGTGTGTTTGTTTTCCCTCAACATGAGCTGCTTTGAGAACTCACTTTGTGTAGCACACTGAGCAGAACTTAAACCCTGTTACTGTATTAGGCAGTTCCTTAAGTGAAGGTTGAGCAGAACTTTTTGTAGTTTTAGCTGCTTGTTGTACTCTCCTGAGCTCTGTAGACCCTGCCATGTGATGTAAGCACATGACAAGGCAGTCTGCCTCTATATTTGACATACAGCCCTGCCTCCAAGAAAGAGAGGAAATCAGATCCTTGCAGACTGCCCCATGTGCAGCCATCCCAGGCAGAGACCACTGGACTCCTGTGTGCAAACCAGGCAGCCTTTGGCTTTGTGACTGGTGTGTGAGCACTCTTTACACCTCTCAGTAATCCATCACAGCCCTTAACACTGCTCAGACACCTGACGGGCACCTTGAGGGAGCCTGGACCACAGATCCAGGGCAGATCCTAAGAAATGAGCTGTTCCTGTAGGCAGAATACACCTCACTGCTTAGGGCTTAAATCCAACTTGTTTAAAAACTGAAATGGGGAACGTGACTCAATCCACTGAAGGGCTTTAACAGAATTGATTTGACTGGGAGTTAAGAAAAACCCAAATTGGCATCAGTTATTCAAAGTTTGTGTTGCCACTGTCATCTTCAACATTATACAAAGGAAGAAGATGAAATTCTATGTGTATGAATTTGGTTCTTCTGCTCATATCTTACATTTTTAAAGGTGTGTATCCAATATAACCATAATAATACATGCTATACAATATATAACTGGATTATCCTATAATCCAATAAAAGTTTCTTACTTTGGATACACTTCTCTGGCAGCATCAATATAGTGGACCTCCTTCTGGGGTGTATTTTTCTGATGATTCTGAATAGCACTCGATAAAAGGGGAGAATGAGGGAGACTTCCCTATGTGCATATGCGTGTATTTTTAATTTTTTTCATAAAGAATAATTGCCATAGAAACTTAGCTAGCTTTAAGGAAAAGGCACTGGGAAAGAAATTATCACATTGGTATTGCCTTCTATCAATAGTGTTTTTCTCACCTCTGTATGACCTCTCAGAATCTATGTCCTTTGAAAAAGAAATTTGGATTCCATCTTTTAGTGACACCAAATGATTTCAGCAAGCAGGGGTATGTAGGAAAGCCCACTGTTTGGACAATTACCAGCACTGTGTTCTACTGTGCCTGTGAAATTAGCAGAATTCTGAGGTGCAGGCATGATGGGCAGAACGTTGGTACAATCAGCTGCTTTCCTCCAGTGGCTGTGATTGCTGGCAGGGTGCAGCCAGCTCTGGCAGTGTTATCATATGGCCAGAGCAGCTGAGAGCTCCTGGCTCATCAGGCAAGAGTGCAACTGCTGAAACATTGTGTGTAGCTTTGCACTGTTTTTTGTGAGCTCTTATCTTTGTGTGTAACCAGAGTTTGAGGATGTAAATCCTCATCTGGTTTTTTATATATTGAGTAGGCACCATATAGCTGTGAGCAGATAATGTATGGCATGTATGGGGTTCAGAGGAACCTGATGTTGTGGCTGTCCTTTTGTTCATCACTTGGATCAATCACTTCAGTCTGTCCAAATAAAGGCTTTTCTTCAACTGAATCTGTTGAATATAATTTCCATTTTCATTGTGGGTTCTCAGTTGTGAGACTTTTCTCATACATTTACCCCTATGGGGTTTTTTCAATATGGATGAGGAGATGGCATTTTCTCTCATAGGAAGTTTTATGCCAAGTCTTTATAAAGATTCACATTTTTAATGTGAACAATAGCTTTGGATAAAAATCTGTTGTTGATTTATTCCCATGTTTTGCTTTTTGGCTCCTACCTCTGACTAGAGCAATAGGCTTGTTCTGTGTGATTTTCTTCTATTTTTTAAAACATACCAACAATGAGTGTTGGTATTCCCTGATTTTAATTCTGCTTTGTAATTTTGGGTTGATTATGACCAACATATAAATTGGTCATAATTATTTTTAGTCAATTAAGCTTTAATTTAATTTTTTAAAAATTTTTAACCCATGAAAAGAAGTCATAATAACTGAATTTTAAACTCTGTAGGGAGTTTAATTAGTTTGGTCATTTCCAGTAATTTATTCACCAGTTGGAGTCTTTTCTGTAAAGAATCTTAATTGAAATACTGCCTAGTTTCCTAACTGGAATTCAGAAAATGAAATATATACCAGGGAAAAGCAGGAACAACAAAAAAGATTGATTTTAGGAAAACGGTTTCCAACTAATGTGATCAAAGGACATGTATTGGAATTTTGATTCTTCCATCAGCCTTAGTTTTATTTGTGGCAGGATAGAGAGGAATGAGAGGGCAAACAGAGCTTCCCAGATTTGCTGAATATATTTAAGCAGCTTCTTTCACTTGTTTTGTTCCATGGGTGTCACCTGCAAACTTCAGGGGGTGCCATCTTGTAGCCATGCCTTTCTCCAGTTCACAGGGGAAGAGATAAAGATATAAAATGGCAAAAGCCTGAGCCCTGTGGTCCTGCTCTCATTACTACCATCCAGGTGGAGCAGGAGCCACTAAATCTCTCTCCCCTCTAAACCCACCCTTCCTGCCAGCTTTGTACCTGTTTGGCTGCCCAGCCAGGCTGCCATGGCAGCCTAATTTAAAGACAGGGGTGCTGGGGCAAGAGCACTGAAAGCCTCGCTAGATTTGAGATAAATGATGTTCACTGCTCTCTGCAGCTGCAAAAATTCAGTCATGTCATCATAAAAGGAAACCAGAGTGGTCAGGCATGACTTACCCTTTTCAGGTCCATTCCAGTCTCCGGCCATCACACTGGCTGTGGGCCCAGAGGTGTGGTTTCAGGCACAGAAATCAGACTGACTTGTTAACAGTTCTCTGGCTTGACTTCCATACATCGTTCCCAAATCTCAGGTAACTCAGTCCTCAGTAACTGAAAGTGAAACATGTCAACAAATACACTTGATATTTTGGTGTTAATAGGCGAATATTAAAAAAGATTTCTTGATGCAATCTTTTAACCATCTCCTTCATAAAATGATGCTGTTTTAAATACACTGTACAGGATAATAAATGATAATCTTGAGGGTGATTGGAAATTCTCTCTCCATTACTTTTACCTGTGGGATATGCAACCAGGTGCTTTTATTTGGCGAGGCATTCATTATAAACACACACAATTCTTTTGTATTTATTCATTCTGCTGTGCTTTGCCTTCGTTCATTAGTCTGGCAAATAACTTTCATGTAATATCCTGATCTCAGAGGAAGGTGTCAGTCTCTGCAGTAGCTGTTCCTCAAGCAATTGGATTTGTTAGAATTTTCAGAAGCAAATACTTTTAATGAGAAAAGTGAATTGATTCTGTATCCTGTTTCTGATACACATATTTTCTTAACTTGTATTGCTGTAGCTGTATTCTCTGAAATATTTTTAGTCTGTGATTGAACCAAGGTCTTTAAAAGGTAATCTGGAGAAGGTTTAATTTATTTCTCAGCAGTTTTAATGAATTTATGCAAATCTGAGTTAAAAGGCTTTTACATATCAGTGTGTTTGCTTACAAAAAGCTTCTTTCTGGTATTCAAAATGCAATCAATTTCTTGTTGCTGACTGAAGTTCAAGCTCTGTATCAAGGGGATGACAAATGGACTGAGACATGTTCTTAGCATTCATTTGTGGCATGTTGGTCAAGCTGTGAATCAGTTTCTGAGGAGCTGAAGGATGTCTCAGCATTTTGTATTTTAAGTATCTCATTTTCTACATCCACACATTGTGTTTATGGCTTGAGATAATGACGGGCAAAGTGACAAACTCTAAAAATAAATGAATGTCTTGAACATCTCGTCCTGGAAGCTGCTCTGGTTCTACTGATGCAGTGAGATCTAAACAAGAGCACAGGTTCTTTTGTCTTAGCTTTATTATCCTGGTGTCCTTAGGAGGAGTGAGCCTTAGGCTGTAGGATGCACACCAGAAGAGGATCCAGTTCAGTACAGATCTAAGCAGTTATTTGTGCTCTCACAAACAGCACTTTGTGATAGTCTGAATCCCTGTATAGCTGTTGCAGAAAAGCTACCACCTTACACACCATATTTCAACTGGCAAATAACTTTATTTCAACTCTTCTCAGGCCAGTGAGCCTTAAGGTCTGCTTTTCAAAAAATTCTTCCTGAGTTTTCAGTGCCATATGGTGCAGTAATGTTTTTTGACCTGATCTTACCAGAAATCAGCCCAAATATGTCAGTGGTGGTGAAAAAATTCAGGAAGAGAATGCTAGGGCTTAAATGCTTCTGATTTTTAATGTCTTGAACTTCTGCTCAAGAATTTAACTCACTTGTGCAAAATTAATTAAAACTGTTATTTCTTAAAGAATAAATCTCTGTTAGAGTAAGGAATATTTGTGTGGCTGGTGGGAGGCACAAGATATTGTGATCTGAAACATTTCAAGGTAAAACCATGGTATGTCATGATAGTGCTTTTGTGAGGATTGTATATTGAACTCTGTGTTCTGTTGCCAAAACTTTCTCAAGCATGAATGATCAAATTACAGTAAAGCTATGTTGCTATAAATTAGTATTAATTCTGTAATGCTACCCAGTATACAAATATTACTCAGCTAGAATGCTACTTGGGCAGCAAATTCAGTGCTTTGTCCTTCATATTCTTCTCATGTTTGGAGAAGAGAGAAATCTAGAAACACATTTGCTAAAGGTCACAATCTGATCTCAGTTATTTTGGTGTAAAACTGGAATAAATCTTGTTTGTACAAATGGAATTACTGAAATTCTATATTGCTGTGAGTTGAATTTTACCCTGTCTCTGAACAATTCTTGCTATAGATTGAAAAGCATTAAATAAAATAAGTAGGTCACAGAAGTGAGATGATACTGCCCCTTATCTTTAAACAATATTCTAATTTGACTCTAATGCAAAGAAAAGAAATGAATACTGTATGTGCTCCCATGTGAGCTGTCAGAAAGATAAAACTGAATATTCTTTAAATCAGCTTTTCCACGGACAACTGCTTCATCATCATTAGTATGTATATTCTTATTAATATCTAGGCCACCCAGTTATGAGATCCTAGACTGCAGCTTTTCATAATTTACAGCTTCTGTAATTTTCAGCAGGATTGTATGCATGACCTATCACAGAATGAACACTTGATGTATATCTCTGTGTCTTCTCCAAGTGCTATTTTGAAATAAGGGCTAAGAATAAATGCATACATCTGTTGAGGAAGTTGCATTTTTGCACAGTGTGCTGATCCTTGCCAACTGCTCTGCTGTGTGTGAGAGGACTGGTCACTGGAGGAGTCTGACAATTTGGAATTAAGACATTTTGGCAGATGAAGGCAGACACAGGAGCCTTCTACAGCAATATCTAAGAGTAGGGATTGGAGCGTAAATAAAAAGTTCTGTAACTCCCCAGGGGTATGAATGAGAGATGGAGGTGGAGTAGGGATGGCTGTAGCCAGGCTTGCAGGCTGAGCCTGGGGAACCACTGTACAGGTGACTGTTGTGAACACCAGGGACTTATGCAAAGAAAAATACAGAAATATATAAAATACAGTGTAGACCCTGCTGGTCTGAGCGATTGACTGCAGTGACAGCCACTGTGAATGGGGGATTAACTCATTGTTCAATACCAGGTGGAGTTTGAGATAGAAATTTCTGGGATGGGATTGACTGTTAAAATTTTCATTATGTTCAAAATGCCAAGTGATTCCTCTTATTCCACAAATTTCTATCATCTCTTTTCCAGAGTAATAAGAATTGCTATTTGTTGGCCTTAATAATCCCATTATTATCTATAACTGTCAAGGAAGGCAGGAGGTAGGGTGGGGGTAAATGAGAACCAGCCAAGCAGTAACAGTAAATGCTGCTTATTAAGAAACATTTTCTCCAGTGGCATCTCTGGAGACATCTTGATGGAGTTTTGTGGTGAAAGAGCCCTTCTGTAAGTGAAATAAAACCAAATGATGCTGCTGCTCAACCCAGCAGCATATCCCACTTGTGTGTAACTGGGCTTGTTTATTGGTAAAGCAGTGTAATGTATCTAAGAAAAGGTGAAACCTCCTTGCATTATGTTGCCTGACATAAAATGTATGGTGATAGGAAAAAAGTAGATGATCCTAACCAGGTTTTTGGAAAAAACATAATAAAATTATTCTCTGGAATTTCAAGTGAGTCAAGCCACTAGTCTGGAGAAAAGCATGTCAAATTTGAAACTAAAATTAAATCTTCCAGCTCTCTGTTTATCACTGTTAGCCAATATGCACTTCCTAGGCTAAACTGTTGAAATAATGATGGAAATATTTTATAGAACATTAAAGTTGTAAAAGGCTTTTTAAAAAGTCAGGTTTCATGTAAATGATTATTTCAAACTCTTACATTCCTCAGATTTCTTGATACAACCTGCTTGAAGGTCTCTTGGTGTCTCTTCTGGTGAGGTGCCATCATCCTGTGTTAAACAGCTTGTTCTGAAGCACAACCATCCTTAAATAAACATATTGAGCTTCATGTGATGAGTCAAACACGCTCATGAGACAGAATGTTCTGTTACTGAATCACAGCTGAGGAAGGCATGAGGATGGCTAATACAAAAATCTTAATTGTTAGAATTCCACAAAACATGAAGTAAAGAAGCTGGGACACTGATTTGAGAAATTATTCTGTTTTCACCACAGCCTCAACTGTAAATGCTGTCCAGGTTATGGGATGGGATGTTCCTTTGGAGCAATCACTTTCATTTAGGACACAAAACTCAGTGTTTTAATCTGAAAGTGACCAGGATCTGTCAGTTCTATTATTTTTACAGCATTTTGCTCTTTAATGACTTTTCTTCATTGTATGGATATGTTTATGTAATTACACTACAAATCTTCAGCCTCAATAACCACTTCTATGCACTTTTCCACTGATTTGGTCTCTCCTGGGTGGTGCTGGTTTTAGTATTTACACAAAAGTGAATCCATAATTTTTTGGTTTGGTTTTGTTTTTGTGGTTTTGTTTTGTTTTGTTTTAGTGCTGGCTACAATTCTCTCATCTGCTGGTGGTGTTTGCACTGTTCCTACACATCAGGAGTCAGTTTCTTGGCTGTAGTAAGGTGTGTGCATACAGCTTGTGAACCAAACATCAACCAAAGCTCTCTCAGTGTAAGACAGAGCTGCAGCAATGCTGGATGTGGTTCTAGGTGTGTTCCACAATCGAACAGTTTTGTCAGGAGTGTGAGCCAGGGCTGGCTGGCCTAGGATTCCTGGTACCTTGGGAGCTGATCCTGGAAAGGTTATGGAGAGAGCTGTGGAGAAACAGAATGACTGCAAGGACAACAGCTGCACTGCTCCTAGCAAGCTCTTCCACCTTCCATAGCATCCCGAGAAATTTCAGAAATCATTGCAATCTCTTGAAAAACCATAATTTTCTTCCTGTGTAGACATTTAGTAGTAGGACTGACAGGTTATTTTTAGAGATACCATCATGATTTTAATTATGTGTATTATATCTTAGTATAGTCAGACACTACGGCCTCTGAGTTTTCAATCTATTTACAAACTCTGATTTTCTGTGACATATTTTCTCCTGCAAGATTTGTCTGCTCCAGTAATTTCTTTTCCTAATCATTAAATTAATTGTATTTTCACAGAAAGCAATTGCAGAATGTGTCAGAAAGAAAATAAAGAGGAAAATTGTTACAGAAACGTCTACCAAGTAAACCAAGCTCAAATGCATTGAAGCAGCAGTAATATCAGACACAAAACCAAAATAGTTATTGGACATGGAACTAATATCGTTATTGGGTTTGCTGGAATTAATATAGTTATTGGGTTTGCACCTTAATTAAGTGCAGTCTGCCTAATTCCCTGTGTGTTTCCATGAAATGTGTATTTCCTTAGGAGTGTAGAAGGTAAATAATGTTCATTACTGGTTAGAGTTCAGCCACATCAGCGCTGGCAGGTGCTTTCCTAACACTAGGAGGCATTTCCTGCACCAGGAGGCTGTTCCATATACACATGAGCTTTATCTGCTTGCCTCCTGGAAAGATGCATTTAAAAGATGGTTTCCTAAAGGTACTGGAGATGAAAGTGTTCATGAACTGTGTGTGATTCCTCAGTCAGTGTGTACAGAGCTGGCAGGAGCTGAAAGAGGAAAATAGCCTCTCTGCATGAGGATAGCTGAAGGCTGGAAAATGGGGGTGTGCAGAGATGGGATTTGTTCTCCCAGTTCTGCTCCCTTCTAGGGAAATGCAGGGAGTGTGGAAGGGTGTGTGAAATCAATGTGCTGGGTGAAGAGTGGATTTATCCTCTTGCTGGGAACTCATTGCTATGATACCTTTTTTGAAAGGCCTTCAGATGAGACTGAAACTGCAAACAGGCTCTTTTCAATTATCCCCTTGAGGTAGGTGAGGGCTGAATCTCAATTCAATTACTGCTTCTTCAGCCAGGAGCCCTTTCTTATTCTGAGTAGTCTCTCTGGCTTCAGAGAAGTTATTGATGTTGTCATACAGTAGAAAGGTTTGGTTTGTTTTGCATGAACTTTACATCACAATGAAAGATTTGGCAGCAGCAGAACTATAGAATTTAGTGTAAAATATAGGTATTTAGTGTAAAATATCTGTTTTGTGAATGCTTTGTCCAATGACATCTGAGAGTTTTAGAACTGTTACTTTCACTCAAATTTTCCTCTTCATAGTTGATTCATGTAATGGTAAATGTAGTGAGCATAAAGCCTTCATATGTGATTATTATATTTTGAGTTATGAAATTGACTCCCACTACATTTTCAAGGTATTTTACAATGTAATATTGTTTAGCTTTTACAGAAGCTAACAAAAGAGAAGTGAGTTCTTGCAGAATCAATAGTGCTGCTTTCTCTGATCCACCTTTTTTAGAATACAAATTTTGTAGTTTCTATTTAAAGGATATGTATTTCCTACATGAGTTTTAACTTAAAAGTTTTTTCACCAGCTCTGTACAGCAAAGGCAATCATCTACTCTGCAAGTGAACAGCATAAACATCTTGCAGAGAAAGAGCAGTGAGGCTGTGCTGTTGGGAAGTTGGAGTTGCAATTTGCATTTGCAGGACCATTTAAACTAGGAAATGCTATCACTGCTCTCTTTGCATTATCCAAATGAGGTTGCAGAGTACCCCACACAGTTCCTGGTGGATTTTTGAAGCTCCCAGGATTCCTTCAGGGCCATTCAAACCTTTTAACCTGCCTTTCTCTTTCACTGAGCTGATGTTGATTAAAACTTAACTGTCACTCAACAGCTTTTAAAGTTCCTATTAGATAGAGTTTAAATGCCTGTAACTCAGGGTTTACAGCTCCCAGTAATCTCAGAATCAGATGGGAAGGAAGAAATATGACTTGACCATGCAAATGTGAAAGACTTTGCCAGAGAACACAACATCAGACAAATCCATGCAGCTTTACTGAAGCTATTTTCAGACCAGCAAGCTGTGTCCCTCTCTTTTATTCTGATGATCTCCCTGTATGCAGATTCTGTTCAGCAAAACTCCAGAACTTAAACATTAGGGATAATTGTTTGGAAGCAACAATAAAGTATGACTGTTAGTATTTAGATTTTTGTTCAAGGAACATAAAATTGGGGTTGTTTTTTTGTCTACTTACTCATCTAGTTAGGGCACATGCAGTGCAGGTGAAAACAGAAAAATGCTGACATTTATTTGCCATTTCTCCATCTCACTGAATTTCCTAGGAGTGGTACAAATTAATGTTTTCAGGGTCTGTAGAGGTATGTGGGAATACCTGAATTACTTGCAACCACTGAAAATTTGATTTGGACTCAAGACCAAGAGTTAAGCTGATAGTTAGCTCTCAAAGCAGATATAAAAGCATTAGGAAATTGTGCATGGAGATGGTTTCCTTGGTTGTAGCCAAGAGGAATATACTATTAAAAAAAACTAGAAAAGCTAGTAAAGCTAAAATCAAATAATGTGCAGAGATGACTGCTTTCAATTAAAGCTTAATGCAGCCTAGAATATTAACTTATGGCACAAAAGCTACTGAAAGAGCTTAAAAAGCAGCCCAAACCTCCACAAAACTTGGGGCTAGAGGCTTGAAATGACCAATGGGTTTTGAAATTTTATGAGACACAGTTTCCTATTACTGATGGAGACAGCAAATTTGGAATCTTAGTGCAAAAATTGAGGCTGTTTGCTTCAAAGACAGGAAAAATGTAGTTGTCACAGTGGAAAACAACTTTTAGCAAGGCAATGCAATAATATTACCATTTTAATATAAACTCTTCACATTTTTTGGAAATATTTCCTGCACCTCAATGTTCTCCTCTCAGCAGATCTGTATTGTGGACCTGACAGACCTTTGCTAAGAGAGTGCATTTGGTTTATAGATCCCATTGTCCAGGCATGGAACCTTGCATAGCATTGAGATAACAACCTCCAAGTTAAATTAGCACCTCCAGCAAAATCAGGGCATTGTTTTGGCCACCTGTAGGCACACAGCAAATCTGATTACATGTCCTAGAAGAAAATAGAATTCATTCTGCTTGAAAGCATGAATAACCACTGCTCTCTCAGACCTGCTACAAGGTAAAACTGTTGCTTTGGTTAATTTCATACTATTGTTTAAATTATCGTCTCTCTCAATTACCACCACCTTTTGAAAACACAGTCAGGATTTCCTTTTGAATGGTTTGAAAATATCTTGTGTTCCTTTGATCCAAAATAGGGATAGCAGAATTCATTAAGCAAAATCACATCCAATGAATTTACATGAGAATATAAATAATTTTTAATTTTCCTGCATGATAATCTGATTCTTAAATGAATAATTATTTGTCCTTTGCCTTTATCATTTAGCACAGCTAGGGAACTGGATTATTGATGAGGAAAGATAAGATAATGTAGTTGCCCTTAAAACACAGTGAAATCCTTTAGGACATATTCAGTAAGTGATATTACATAATGAGTGATTTTGAGAATGGAATTTGAGACTTTTTGCATCAAATTTATGATGTAGCAGCACATCTTGTGTGGTAGAGCATATTATCAACAAAAACTCTTAGATAGATTGCACTTAACAATTTCATTAGTGGTATGATATATTCTGAATGGCCTACAGTCTTTTCTTTGCAATGAGCAGTGGTGATTAGAATGTATTTTGCATAATTTTCAGTTAGTCCTTAATGGTTTCACTTTATATCCTTTTACAATCAAAAAAGTCAAATTCATATGGTTGAACAAATGTCCTGTTAGTTTTTAAAGACTTACAGAGGCTTGTGGAGAGACTGACACAATAGGTGTCCAACTGTTAATTGCTAACAAACTTTCAACAATAGGAGATCCTCAGCTCCTCATGTAAGTTTTTTACAAATAAAATGTTGCTGAGGGAAGCAAATACTTGAGATTCAGGGTGTTTATGTAAAGATTAAAGAGTTCACTCTAATTTTGAGAGTATGTCTTAACTAGTGTGATAACAGAGTACTCTCTGTAGAGGAAAGCTCACCAGGTAATCTAAGTCTGTTATACTGGTCATATAAAAACACCTTATACTGTTAAACTATATCATTAATCCTTACACAACTTCCTCAGAAATCAAATGGAACCAGGAGCTATATAAGCCCTGTCAGATCAATGACAGCCTTAGCAAGGTTGGAGCAGCTGTGTCTTAGCAGCATCTACAGAGAGCCGAGCAGGAAAAGTCATTTTCCAGAGCAGGATGTGCTCTCTCTGTGTCACAGGGTGCACATGCACAACGTGCTATGCACAGTTTGTGTGAGGGAATCCAAAGAAATTGACTCCTAAGAACCATGCATCCCTCATTGATCCATATGAACTGAACCAAGTCCCTTAAGCCACATCAGTCAGTGGGTGAGTTAGAGAGAAGGGAGAGAGATTTCAGCCCTGTGAGAAATTTAGGGCTTGTTTTTCATTGTTCTTCTTCTTGCTAGCTCTCATTTCATGTTTTTGGTTTATAATGATTCTTTTAAAGTTTTGTACATTCATTATTGATGCCATTTTTGTCTCACTATCAGTCGCCTGTAATTCCCACTAAATTATCTTCTGCTCTCTGCTGACTGCCATGTTCTGCTGCTGAATTGTGGACAGAGGGTACACCTTGATAATTTGTAATTCACACGAGTTTATGATATTTGTTTTAGCCTTATTTTGTTTATAACCTGCAATTTGTTAAAATGATGGAACCAATTTTTTTCTACCGTTTTAATCATGTATTTTAATTTCCCCAAATGCTTAAATTAAAAAAATAGGTTTTATAGAATGTTCTGTAGAAAATTAGGACTCCCTCATACATGAAACTCAAGTACATATTGGTTTTCAAGGCACAAAAATTAAATAATAATTTTATATGGAAGTAAATTGACAAATCAAACCTGTTAATTTACTGCTGATACCTATTAAAAATATGTTTGGATATTTCTTTTAGGGGGATTGGAAAATCTCTGAATAACCATTCTGTCTTGACAAAGAATCTCAAAGAGTAGGTTTGCTACAAATTAAGGAAAACCTCCATTTACCTTGCAAAATTCTCTAACTCATGTTTTGGGACTCAGACTAATGTTTTCACAAATTGAAATGATGAATTTTATCCAATGGGTTAATTGTAATGTGCATTCTGTTTCTTCTTTTATAACCAATTTATTACAGGGCTATGTCTGTGTCAGAACTGAATCTTGAACGTCTTGATATTAGCCTTTGAAAAACTGCAATCATTGATAAGTCCTACTGTTCATTACAAAAATGAAGAGTTTTTAATTTGAAAAATTGCAAAGAGACTTCCTAGCAGTTCTGAAATTAATCTTAAAGCTCTAATTGTGGGAATCAGCAGCATTGCTTTTGATGCATCTCATTAATAACAAAAAGCCTCCTTCCAGTTATTAAAACACCTTGCACATTCTGCACTGATCATTTTTTAGTTTTTACAGTTTGTTGCTTGCATTACTCCCCAGTGACATTATATGTGTAGGTTTTTCTCCAAGTATGTACAACTGAATAATAATATTAAAAACTAATAACTTCCTTTGAGTGCACTGCAGAATTAGGAAAGGAAAACAGTTTTAAACCTTTAATATAATGAAAAATTATAGTGGGGCTTTCATGTTGTTTTGCTTATGCTTCAGTTATTGCTTTCATTAAAGTTTTAATTTCCAGAGATATTGCTTAGATAAAATTACATCTTTGGTTAGTATCTGTGTTCACACTGAAAATTATGGGCCTTTTCTGTCATTTATTGCCATCTATTTTCTGGTTTAATTACTTTTCCTAATGCATACAAATAATAGAGCAAAATTGAATTAAAACACTTCATCTGTATAATCAATGAAAAAATTGTGAGAACAGAGATTATAATCTTCAAACTGAAGCACTACAGTAAAAGAAGAGCTGGTGAGATCTTTATTTTTTTCATAATAGTGCTCTGTTTTTCCACTGATATAATGAGTGCAAGTATTTAAATACACTTGATGGGGAGAATACTATTAGAGTTTTGACTGTACTTATAAAGAAGAACCTAATTTATCAATTACAGCTGTTCTGTAAGATGGTTGTGGATTATTATCCTAGTGATGCAGATGAGATCCCTGAAACCAGGGGAGATTGGAACAAAACCTCAGTTTGGTAAAGTACTGGAGACACAGACTAATTGAAACAAAAGTGATGGTGACCAATACATGCAGCATGAGTGAGGTGCAAAGAGTTCAGCCCATCCCAAACAGACCTCAGTGAAAGATTTCTTTGTCCTCTGTGGTGTTACTTGAAAAGAATAAAGCAGTGGACATCCTGTTTATGAAGATATAATGACACAACGTGGGGAAAAATGTAATTGGTCAGTATCGGAACTGTTTTGGTCAGTTGTTACAAGCATGGTTGATTTAGTTGATCATTTTTTGCCATAAACCTCCTGCTGTAATATTTTTCCTGAGAAATGAGAATACAGGCACCTGTATGAACTTCTCTTCAGGGCACGTTGAGTTGTAGGGATGCTCAGTGTTGGGCTATTTCTGTGCCTATCTTTCTGTGAATGCAATTATGGCATTGGCCCAACCCCACACTTGAGCAGCTCCAGCTGGCTGATGTTTACAGCAGAGTGTACCATATAGAGATCTTACCATCCCTCAATTGCTTCTTAATGAGGATTAAGATGTATCAGATACCTGGAAGTGCAGCTGAAGGAGTGAAATAGAGAAGGAACTTGCTGTTTGTGAAAGATGAGTGGATAAAAGTTCATCTGGTAAACTCATTGCAAACCAGATATGATTTTATTTTTTACCACCTGTGTTTCCAGTGAAGAACTGTAATAATTATGATGCATTGAAACTTAGCACTTACCCTAGTCTCCTTTTTAAAAAACTCACTTTAAATTTAATGAACACATCTGGCTTTTTTTTTTGCAGAAAGTAGGGCTGGCTTTCTCTGGTATAGGCTTTAATGAGCTGAAAAAAAGACTAGTTCTGGGAAGTAAAGAAAGGGAATTGATCCTTACCGGTTTTGTGGCTTAAAGATGAAGATTTCATTGCAGTCACAAAAGTGAGGGGGAGATTATCTTGTATGGATTTCCATACTTCATGAGATTGGATAGCAGCAGCTAAATTAAACTGAAGCCGGCAGATTTAATCTGGTTATCATGTACTAAGTGCATAGTCAGAGTGTTTGTGAGAAGAGTGCTTTGGGAAATCTCTTACAGCCAGGGCTGAATATGCCAATGCCACTGAAAATTCCCATTCTCTCTGTTATGATGTGTTGATCCTTGCTGCTCATTCTAACTTAGATGGCACCAGATGTGCCCTGCTGACGTTCCCTGCAGCATTCAGGGTCTGTCTGCTCATAGCAGCTGCACTGGTGGCATGAGCAGTAGAAGCTGATCTTCCTCTGAGCATGTTTAATCTAAAATCTCCATGTCTTCATTAATAACATCCACTTGATCCTGTAGTTATGGTTACAGTGTTGTATTAAAAGTAGGAAGTAATTTGGTTTGGAAAAACATTCACACCAGTTTATATCATGTTGAAAGACCCAGTGCATGATAAATCACCTTATATTAAAAACTTCTCCCCTTACCAAAAAGAGAAAAACTCAGTACAAGCTGTATGGAAGAGTGCTCTCAAATGATTTCAAGGGGAATGTTATTCAAGAGAAATTAAATGTTTGAGTGCTGTGCCTTTGAGATGAATAGAAACTGCTTCATGTATTGGCTGCTTTATAGAGGAAAGACTCAGATTTCCAAAGGATTCCAAGAGATCAGGACTCTATCTTCCATTTCTAGCTTTTATACTTCTTTTGAAAACTAGGTCAAAGTGCTTACTGCTATTACTGCCATTTAAAAGGGATTTGTTTCAATATTCATCCTAATGATCTTTGGAGAAATTTCATCCTGCTCATTGCAGCAGGGTTTCAGATTTAGGACTTGCTGGTTTTATATCACTGACTGTAAGAAATGAGGATGGTGGTAGGTGATGATTCCATCCAATATGCAGAGCACTACAAGAGGGAGTCTTAGTCCAGTTTTGGGGTTTGTTGAGCCATTGGCACTGGGGATAGTTTGCAGGGGAACAACAGATGGAATATTTAGCAATATCCTGTTAAAGCAATGCAATTTCTGCAGTCCACATTACCTGGCTGAGGTTGTGAACAAAGGTGGTTTTATACTGTTCTCATCTAGATTTGCTGTCCTTCCTTTAGAAGTCCAGGAGAGCTGCTGGAGGAAAGTGTATGGATTTCCCTTACTGTGTCTGAGATCATGGGGTGGCAGGGTGTTACCTCAGCCAGAAGCAGAAGGCAGTGTCAAATAGTGCAGAGAAAGCTCTAATTTGTAGGTGCAGAAGAAAGGATTACAAGTGACCTCACCCCTGATAAGTGACAGTTGTACTAATTACCAAAGAAGAAGAGCCATGCCTTTAATGCCTTTTATTAGTCACAGCTGTGACTAATAAAGATAAGTGTGATAAAAGAGCTGGGTTGGCTGGTCAGGGACAGCCCTGAGGAAGAAGACCTTGAGGAGGTAGAGGAGCCCTGAGGAATGATCCAGAGAGACACAAAGAAGTATGAAACAAGGAAGAGAGTAGGAAGATCTGCTGTGAGGTCAGTCTGGGTCTGATGGAGTTAGAGCCTGCTGTTGGAGCCTGTGGTCAGAGGCAGCAAGGAAATACTTGCAGTCATATTCCAGGAACAGCCAGCAGTCAGAGTCTGCCAGAGAAGCCAACAGCAGGAGTTTGCTGCAGTCAGAGCCAGGATAGCTAAGCTGTAAAGGAGAATAAAGCAGGACCCTTTTCACATTGTTAAATGAGACTCTGTGTCTTGGCTCATTTCTACCCCTAACGAGAGGTCTGCTGCAGCACCTGAGACTAAGATAGGATATCTGAGGGCAACTGATAAAGAAAGAATCATCTGGGCTGCAGCACAAGGGAGAAGGAAAGCAAAGGCCACCTCCTACCTACAAACTGGAGAGGTAATGAACACCCCCTTACCTGGATCTAGTGGTTTACAGGCACAAGAGTAATTCGTGATATAGTCCACCTTGAACTGGGAGTTGATAGGATAATGATCTGCCAGCTTGATCATCCTGAAATCATCATAAATAAAGATGAAGTTGATCAGGGAGGAAAATCCCTCTTTGGTGAAGAGGGAGAAGTACTTGCCCGGGAAGCTGGTGTTGGTAGCCACGAGAATGAGGCACTGGAAGGCTGACCAGAGGCAGAGCACCAGGTAGCCGAAATCACTGTCCCTGCAACAATAATTATTGTTCCAAATGGAGCTAAAGAGATATTTAATTAAATTCTTACATTGTTTCCTGTTCAGGTTAAGCCTTTGAACATGTAGATGTTGAAATAACATCTAACAATTATGTTCACATTTCTGAGAACGAGCCATTCGCCAAACAGGCCTCAGGTATCTTTGGAAATCTCTATGTTTTAACACTGGAGCTCTGCAAACAGATTTTTTGTCCTCTGGGGTGATCTTATGATGTTAGTTCTTGCAGATTCAATGTTAAATGTTTTTCAAATTTGAGTACATTATTCATGACCAGGTCAAATATTTTGAAAGTTTTATGCCATAAAGTGAGGTTAAACTTTATTTCTGTGTGTTATATGACTTTCTATCAATTTTTCTGGCTGATAGATTTTCCATTTTGTGCAATAAGTAGTCAAAATGGTTTTAATTTTGCATCAACCAGTTTAGCTTTCCATGATGTTTTTTATTGTAAACAACTGGCTATAGCATTAAACAGTTTGTTTCAGTTGTATTAGCAACATTCTGACTGGATATTTTCAAATACTTTTGCTATGTACAAGGCAGAGTTGACTTTGTTTAGTAGCTGTTCAGTACAAAAAAAATTGGATAGAATTCTTAATTTCTTGGCGTTTAAAAGTTTGGCAAAAAGAAAGGAACACTTTAGTGTAAAAGCATGAAACTTCTCCTGGTTGCTTAGCACTTCGTGCATCTGTTGCATTTGTTTAATCTAAGGGAAATGATATTGTATGGTGCTGGTAATCTAATCTGATTGATTAGAATCTAATTGATTCTGCAGTAAGAAAAGAGGGGAGTGATCTTATCAATGTAAATGGATACTTGAGGAGAGAGTGTTTGTTTTGGTGTCCAGTGACAGTTTTTGTTCCCTAATACAGCAAAATAAAGGAGAAATGAAGTGAGTTGAGCAGTTCAGCAGAGAGCCACTAAAATCTTCAGGGCAGGAGCTGCGAGCCTGTGGTGAGGAATTGAGGGAACAGCTTGTCTTACCTGGGGAAGAGATGCCTTTCCCTAAGGGCAGCCCCTCAGTTTCTGCAGGTTTACCAGCAATGCAGCCCAACAGGGTTTGGTTTGCTCTATCAAACAAATTTTCAGACATCTCAGTATGGTTCAAGAGTTATGTTTAGTGCTCTCTAATTGTCTTTTATTTTGAGGCAGCAGCTGAGAAACAAAGTTTTTGGCAGAGCCAACCATTACCTTCTATTTGAGCCTTATTTTTAAAAGGTGCTCAAATGCTCTATTGAAGAGAGGAATGGAAGTAATCAACACTAAGTTTCAAACAGAACCTTTTGTGTGGTCTGTTTAAGCACCACTTACTCCCTGATGTCCAAATGTAAACTCATTTGTTTACAAAATAACTTGGATGAAAACGGCATTCTAAAAGCAAGGGTTTATTATGAATACAAGGGTAGAATTGAGCTTCTGCCCTGTAACTACAGGTGGTTCTGATACACAGGTCAACATATGCTCCTGGAGACTATTTTTTATGGTAAATAATCTCCATGTGTGTCCCAGGTTTTAGCTTTAGGGACTAGCTGCTCACAGAGACCTTGTGAGACAGAGGAACACAAGGCCAACAGATGGACAGGAAAAGGATAAGTTGTGTCTTCTGACTATTGCATTAATCAGTCATCTTCACAGATGATTTTTTTTTTTATTTGAAAGACACTTCAAGAGGTAATTAATAACTTCAGAGTATTCTTAAAAGATAGTAAGATTTTGATACAATTTCTCTAGTACCCTATTTTTAAAAAGTATATCATCTTCTCTCTATGTAGTGACAGAATTCTGTACTCAGTAAACATGAATAATTAGCTGAGCCCTTCAGACTTTTGAGATATGAAATCTTGATTTTATTACCTTCTGTTTTGTATAGGTCAAATGGACTTTTGCACAGAACAAGGGAATAAGTTTAAAGGCGTAAGAAATTAAAATTTTATGAGTAGTGTCTTCCCACCAGGGTTGATGAATCAGACTGACTTCAAAGAGAAATGAGGTTTTCATGTCATCTGCTGTTGTGAGCTTTTCTAATGTTTAAAGGGGAGGGAGCTTTCATGTATCTCTCTCTCTCATATGCCACATCTGATCCGGAGCCGATCAAAGTCTCTCAGTTAATTTCAGCAGGTCTTCGGTAGATGTTAAAATCAGTTTTACTAATTGCCAGAAGGGAAAATGGGAGCTGAAAAGTGTAACTTCTGTCAAGGTCTTATGGAGATCAACACTGAGCTGTGCAGTTGTGCCCGAGTTCCACCAACAGCCAGCAGAGTGAATGGCTTGTGAAGGGAGATAGCTGCAGAATGAGTAAATTAGTTACACGCTGGTGTTACCTGGGTTGTCTAAGGCCTCTTTCTAACAGAATCTGTAGCTGTACAACTGAAGAGTGTCTTCAGTCTTCTTGGCAAAAAAAAAAATCTAATTTTACATCTTTTAACAATGTATGAAACCGTTTGTCCTGTACTAAGTATGCCATTTGGTTTCTTTGCTGTTTGAGTCCACACACCACATGATTTTTAGGTTAGCTCATGACAAATGACTGTATGAGCTATAGAAAGTAGAGAAGGCAAGATATAGAGCTCAGGTTTATAAAAGCTTGTCATCATGGTAGGAATGAAGTCTTGCAGTTGAAAATCCAATTGTGACTCCCTTCAGCAGGAGTGACCCCTCCAGCCTGTTTCTGCCTGTTGTAAGAGCAGTCTTTATTTTGCCCAGGGCACAGGCATGATGTGTGTGCTCTAACAGCTGCTCCTCTGAACAACACAAGGCATTACAAGAAGAGGAAAGGATTTTCTTTGTAGTGATGGATTAAAAAGTTGATATAGAAAAAAAATCAGTTATTAAAAAATATTTTGATGGACATTGGTGTAAAAAGAAGAAGAATACATCCATGTACTGTGTTTTCAGCCATTTGTGTTACTTTCTGCTACAACTGAATTTACAGCATAACTCATTATATTCTTTTACTGTGACTAATAGGAAATCCTGTTTATTCAGGACCTCTGTGGCCTTTGTCCAAAGGGATAACATTACCTTAACACACATGTAAGTCTTCTGTGGTGTCTTGATGTCACTTAGGTAACTTCATCACATACCAGAGTAGGAATGAGAGCCTTTCCCTTAGGAAAAGTGTCAATTTGGATTTGTGGCAATCTGTGATAAAATTTGATAGCTGTTTTTCCAGTGGTCTGTTTGTTCATAAGTAATATACTTTTAAATGATGTAAAGAAAATTTGAGGATAACTTAAAGCTTTTGGATCTGAGAGGGGGCTGACCCCCAACCAGCGTGGAGCTGAGATTGCTAAAGCAACACTTGTTTTGAATTCAGTACGTGCTGATGGCTTTGAAATACACAATCAAAGTCAGCCCAGCTCTTGCCCAGCTCTTTTTGTCTTGTTAGACTGAAATCATACAAGAGCACTTTGGAAAAAAAACCATTCAGAAAGAGTACTTTATATGTTTCTCATTAATAGGTGTCTTCAGTTATCTACATCAAAACGGTTGATAGACAGCAACTTGAGAAGACACTCAAATGAAAGTCTTTTTTATTCATTTTTCTCTAATTATATATGAACTGAATTATGATGTATCAACCACATGACATTGTTACTTGATCATCAAAATGTTTTATCTTTGTCATAATTAGTTTTAAAATCTGTGCTCCTTGTTCTAAAGAGATATTTTAAGTGCCAAAGCTCCTTCTCTGAAACTATCAGGATTGCTCCTTCACATCTGTGACCTTGTCATTTTGAGATTTTTCTTAATAATTTTCCTCTTCCATCAGGCAGTCAAATGTGTAAGTATCTGATTTTGTGTATTTCATCAATACATCATTTTCCCAAGTTCTTGCTGCCTTTCAGAATAGATGGAAAAGTACTAAAAGCTAAATACTCCAAGAGAGATAGGCACTAGACACTGTTCATTCTTTGCTTCCCCCAAACACTTTAGTGGAATTTTTGCAGACAATTTTCATTTGCTTTTTGTGTGAATTGAATCTTTGGAATTGTACCATGTTTAATATTAATTTGTGTTAGAGCATCTTGTTAGCACTGTTGTAGTTACAGATTAATTTTACTTTAATTCTTGAGTTTGGTGCCTCGTATGTTTTAGAAAATTTACCTTGCAGATGGAATTTCTTTCTGTAAATATTCAGGGCAGAAATGAAATTGGTTTTATGTTTCTTTTTATTTGCTGTGCTATCCTTGAGGAGAAAAGTTTTGGATACAGCAGATTTGACCCTTGTCTGTGTAATCTGATAATCAGGAAACCTTATTGAAAACTGGTCATGAACTTTGTTCTCTGGCTATTAGAAACTTCCAGATGTGTGAAGTTCATTTTGGAGCAATTAAATTCATAAGGACTCTTCTGAACATATGATGGAATTGCAGCTTTACTTTTTGAGTTGTACTTTGAATATGAACCCTTAGCTCCAGGTTTACAGCAGGGAGACTGGAATGGTGTTATTGCCTATGGTACCCTAGCCCACTGTAATGGAGCCAGCAGACAGGTAGGGAAGGGGGACAGCATGAGGTGGGGGAGGAATTTAAGAGCAAAGGAGAGGGAGAAGAAGCAAAAGAGTCAAGAGACTCTTTTGGTGGAGAACTACACTGAAGGTGATAATAAAGATGGCAATTTGTTTTATCCCTCATGCCTCCAACTCACTCTTTACCCACAAAATTACAGAATCAACTAGGTTGGAAAAGACCTTGAAGATCATCAAGTCCAATCTACAACCCACAACCACCTTATCAACTAAACCATGGCACTGAGTGCCACATCCAATCTTTTTTTAAACACTTCCAGGCATGGTGATTCCACCACCTCCTTGGGCACCCCGTTCCAATGCCCATCCACTCCTTCTGTAAAGAATTTTTTCCTAATGTCCAGCCTAAACTTCCCCTGGTGCAGCTCGAGGCTGTGTCCTCCTGTCCTGTTGCTGCTTGCCTGGGAGAAGAGACTGACCACCAGCTGTGCCTGACAGTCTGGGCAGTGGCAGGACCAGGTCCCCATCACTGGCCCTGCCCTGTCTGCCTTGCTGGGGTCCTGCAGGATCACCCCTTTGCTGTTGAGCTCACAACCCTCCTGTTTTGTTGTGACTCTGGCTCCTGCCTCACTTTCCCTTACAAACCAGCCTGCCTTTACTGCTCCTTGAGATTGTCTTCCTTTTTGTAGGTCTCTGTATCTAAGGTGCAAAACCAGCAAACCAAAACCCTGTTGGAGACCACATCAAATGCGTGTCCTGCAAAGCATATTTTTCTTTCTCTGTTTAGTTATTACCTTTTGTTGTGATGCAGAGGATTCTAAATTTCAGTTATCTTAGTTTTTGCCTTCTTGCATTGTTTTGCTTCCCCTGCTTTTTTTTGAGGTAGATGCTGTCTCTGTGTCTGTCTCTTCACTGCCAGCCTGGAAAGCTTTTGAGCAGACTGAAAAAACAGACTGAGATTTTAAAGGTCTGTGAATGGTTTATCCCTCTATCATTTTTTGGTCCTGCTAATTTAACAGCATTGAGGAATGTAATTGGTGATCAAGAAATCATTAAACCAGATCAGATATGGGTTAGATTTAATTTGCGTGTCTGGGGTTTTGCTCCCTATGTTATGGAAGCAGTATGGAAATATAGGTTGGAGAGAAAAAGGAGTGCATGATTTTGTAGTATCAGATGAGCACAGTAATCTTATATTCAGTTGCTAAACAAAATCCTTTTAAAATCTTGTTTGAATTTCAGATTCTATGTTAGTGAGAAAAGCAGCATCTAATGTGGAAAATAGAAAAGGTGGTTGAAGACAGCTTCCTCTGCAAAGAAACTGGGGCACTCTAATATGCATGCACTAGTTTTCCTACATGAGAAATGTATAAAGGATTTTCCACTCTCTGAACTGTCAGTTAGAGCCACACTGAAACATTTTGGCAGTCATTTCCTGTGCACTTCGTCATATGTCTCCTTGATGATTTCTCACTCTGTGGAGGAAGGGGGTGAGTGAGGAGGAACTAACAAATGATAATCTAAAAAAAATTTCTCAGTGTATGTAATTTAGAAATGTCACATACACCTTGCAAAGAGTATGAGATCTTTTAAGTAAAGATCCTGCAAGGCAGTGTAGGTGGCAGTGGAGATTCTGCCACTGCTATGTAAGTGTACTTGCAAGGCAGAATATGTATTGATTGTAATCATTCTCAGAAAAATGAAAATAAACTTTTGAGACTGAATGTGATGAACAGGAATGCCAGTCTGTTGATGCTTGAGCAATGCCCCTGAAGGATAAAATAAACAGTGGAAAGCTGCCAGGAAAGGACATCACTGAAGTGGCTTCAGTTGGCAGAGCTGTTCTTCCCCTGTGAAACCCTGTCAGGGACACCAGAATGTATTCGCAGGGTGGTTCCTGTCAGTGTTACTGTGTGCCCCTAATCATGTTAGTTACTGATGCAGTTTCTGAAAAACCAGCTAGGATTGACTAATTTGTAGAGAAAACTTAAGCTCCCTAGAAGATCTCATCTTTATTTCCATTTTTTACAGACTAATGCAGTTATCAAGTGATGGTCACAGAATAGATCAGAACCACTTAAAACTTGTGGCTTCTGCTTTGTGTTAATAGACACAAACCTAATACATTATTTGGGCTATTTTTTTATATTACTGCAGAGAATTTGCAATAAGTATGAAGCTGATACAGCAAATAACTGGTTCAAGATGCATCAAAACTTTTCATTTTTGATAAGTGTGTATGCTGGAGAAAAAAAATGCAGCAGCACAACTGAAAGGCTTCTCTCAGCAAAGAGTCTTCAAACATCACATAAATATCTTTTAAGAATGAAGAGTGTCTAGATTTCATAGTAATGCTTCCAATCTGCTAATTTTAAACTGCTTTCCACAAATACCTAAAATGAGGTTTTTTTTTTTTCCCTGAGGGATATCAGAACTTCAGAGCTCAAATTAACTGGATACACAGAGATAGGAGAAGAAGCAGAAACTTCTGATCTCCAGTCTTACACTTTCTCCACACCTGCCATGCAATTAACTAAAAATGATGGCATTTTCTGCACTGCCTGAGCTTGTGCTCTTTTACAGTCAAAAGTCTGTGTAACTCCTTCTATGGGGCTTTGTCCAGCCCCCCTGTATCTGTTCTTATACTGCAGCAATAGTCAGCCTCACTGAGCTCCAAAGAGGTTGTACAACAGAGGAAGCCACCACATTGTTAATGAAATCAAATTATTCCTGTAAAATAACATTGACTTACCAGTCTACTGACAAACGTGTTTTGAAGTAACTTCAGTTGTACTGAAACAATATCTCATTTTCCTACCAAAGCCTGTATTAAACAGTGGCCTTGGAGCCACTTTTTGGAAGCATTATTACACTATTGAACAAAATTTTATTGTGCTTAGACTGAAATGTTGGAAGACTGAGACCTATAAGTTGCAAAATCTAGTATGAAAGTTTTAGAACAAGGTGAGGAAAGGGCAACTTCAGTCCTGCTTTTGTCTAACTGGAGGTTAGTCAAAAGTATAAATCTTTCTGCAGTTTTATAATGTCAGTGGCTTAACAAATACCTCCCTTTGTCACACATTCTATCAAGATAATAAAGATTTAAGTTCCAAGAATGCTCACTCTGTGTATGAGAAACAAATTTAGCAGAGCTACAGTTTCCATTCTTTCAAGCCATTCTACCTGCAGTTCAGTATGGATCTTTAGGGATTATATTATTTCAAGTGTAGTTTTACTCAGCACCTCTGAGACCAACTGCTGTGAAATCAAGTACCTGTATGAAGAAGTCTCTCTCCTAATAACATTTTTCTTGCCTCTGTTAACTTTACAGTTCCTTCATTGGAGAAGGATCTTCACCTGCTGTGAAGCCATGTTCTGCAGCACACACAGCCCTCCCTGCCTGTTGAGTTGTGTTATTTTAGCAGAGCCATGGTATCCCCAAAGGCCCATTAAAATCCATTGCCTATGAGGCTGCATTCTGCAGGAATGCAGGAATTCTGCCCAGAACAGGAAGGTGAGACAGAGGCCTTGGACATCCCTCCCACATTCTGAAGGAAGTGCAATACTTTAGGATCAAGGTTTGTGCAGCCAAAAGTGAAGGATGGCAGAGAGCTTACATCAAACTTCTCCTGTGGGCTTTAATGTATATATATCTGGAATGTAAACACAAGGTGATGCAGATATTTGTTTTCCAGCAACAGACTATTTGTGTAAAAACAAGGAAACCAACTTGAGATGCCAGTCAATTGTAGAAAAAGAACAGATAATCTCTAAGAAATGTTTAGTGTGATCTGAAGGGGAGAATTTTATCTTGTCATTTGGCATTTTTGCTGATCTTACTGGAATCCTGTCTGCATTATGAGCAAATTGAGATGAGCTGGTGTTATCATTTTGGGGGGTTTTTGTTAGAATAGCAGATAGCAATGATCACAAGAATTGAAAGGAGAATTATTCTTTAAATAGATACTTTGATTTGGTCTGAAAGTACTTGTAATTTTTCTGAAATAAGTATTTTCTTCTACCATCAATCAAAAGTAGCTTTGTTCATGTTTTACAAATTGGGCCAATTTCACTGATTTGTCTGGTATGAATCTAAAGATCTTTTGAACTTGATTTTAGGGGATTCCACACTTTCTGGTTCTCAGCAAAATGTCTCAAAACTAATTGATGCTTCAGTATTTTTTTCTCTTAAATGGAAATTGTGGACATGCCCCCATTTTGAGACAAATTTTGGACTAAACGTGTTGGTAGTGAAAACTTCTTTCTGACTTAATTTCCTCTTGAAATTTCACATTTTCTTACGTGATTTTTCCACAAAAATAGGTTTTGTGATTTGTAACCTGCCATGTTAATTCTGCATTTTATCTTTGTCTTCTCAGCATTACCCTTCAGGTGAATATATCTTTCAGTAGCAGGGAGAACAAATAAAAATAGTACTTTTGAAGAAAATCAAATATTCTAATTCTCTCAGGTAGAATTGAGATATTTTGTAGCTTATAAACTGGGGGCTTGTGTCCTGTGTCTAAATTAATGGGATTATTTGTATCACTTTTTGTTATTTTTAATTCAAGCAGAATTGAAATTTTATGATTCTGGTAAACTCAAATGACAGATTTTTGTGATTGTTTAAATCTTAGACGTTTTCAGAGAATCACAGAATATTCTGAGCTGGAAGGGACCCACAAGGACCACCAAGTCCAGCTCTTAAGTGAATGGCCCATACAGAGATTGAATCCATGACCTTGCTCTTGCCAGCACCATGCTCTAAAAAACCAACATTGAAAACACTGTTTTGCCAAGATTTTCTGTGCTTTTGGTTCTCAGGAACCTAAACAAGAAATTGCACACACAAGCTGCAGAAGAAAGTTGTTTCAACTGACAAAATTCATGTTCAAGTTTTCCTTTGAATTTTTAACAGAAATAGCACCATTAGAAACGGAACAGATTTTTACAGTGTTCCTTGGATAGTTGTGTGAATGTCCACAAGCAGCAGATCAACAGGGACTGCAACAGTAATATGAACTAAGTCAGAAGTAACTTTTTAAACTTAAGAAGTGGGAGCAAATCTCATTATCAATGTTAAAGCCCTGACCTTGCTCATTTAAGCTAACTTGTTGCCTTTGTTTTTTAAAATTTTTTTTTTCTCTGTGTGTGCTTCATTGTTGCAGCAGTGTTAATGAGAATGAATCATGGTGGGCAGGCAGTCGATACCTGAGTTAATTATATTTTCTTTAAAGAACAGAAACAGGCAGATGTCATGCAGGATTCTGTGCAGGATTCTGTGAGATCTCCATGAGGGGCACACACCCAGAGTACCAGTGTTATTTTAAAGTGATCCTCAATAAGTTAGTGTTTAGTAAAACCTTTTGTGGAGTGAGATATTTTTTCCCTCACCTTTCCTTCCCTCAGTGATAATTACAAAGAGAGTTTTAATGCTGTTAGTTTTCATTCATAATTACTTTTTTTCATAGTGAATTTGGTCTGATGCCTAAGGTGTAACCTGTGTGAAAGTCAGTTTAATTTCCTGCCTGCCATGTGTTCCTCATGGGGGTTTTACCTTGCTTCACTTTGCTAAAGATGAGATGCCCTCAGATTCAGCAAGGATGACCCTTGATATTTTTCCCAGACTGGAAATCATAATTGTATGCATGTTCTGGATGCAGACTCAGACATTAATGTTGATGAGATGACACTGGGTTTTAACATTCCAGGATGTTTGCTCTTGTTTTCAGGCATCCAAAGAGGATGACTTAGGCTGCTGGAGTTTAGGACTGAAGCATTTCTCTGTGGTCAGACACGTGTATTCATAGAGCAATTCAAAGCAGAGAACTGGCAGGCAGCGAATATGAATGCCAGCTCTCACATTCCTGGTTTTTACTGCTTTATTCCAACCAAAAAAGTTTGAATGACTTTCATGTTACTGCACTAGGAAGGAATTGTTCAGTTTTTGTATTGGAAGGAACTTTGTTTAATAATTATTAACATAAATTTCATTTATGTGATTAATTCTTCCAAACCCAGAATATTTTGATGTACAATCATGAGGCCATGGAGAGCTGTGAAGGTTTTCCTTTTGTTGGCAGGTGATATTTCAAGGGGAATTTAATTTCTGATGAACCAGTAGCCGAATGTTTTGTATTAACTTGAACACATGTGGCAATTAATTGGTACCAGTTGAGGCTCCTGTGCCTTATGGCTGCCCAGCTGCTCTGTACAGGGTGAGGTTAGGAAACAGAACTTTGTCTTCTAGGGTTTGAGCAAGCACATCTGCCCGAGCAAGCTGCTGAGTGAAACAAAAAGAAAATCTGTTTCAATGGAAACATTTAAAGACAGATTAAGCTGTTGTGACCAAAGCTGTCAGGTGGTCCCTTTGCAAAGGTGTTTTACCCCCGTGTTTATTTCTGTGGGGCAAGTAGAGCAGTGGTGTTTTTGAACAAGCAATTTCTGTTGATAGCTGTCAGCACATTAGTCATCAGGAGAATGAGCGCCTTCTCTGATATTCTTCAGAAAGGTCGAGATTCTAGTGTTAATGATGAACATGGTTGTACAGTTCCTTTTTGGCAACAATTTTATAGCTCAGTGTCCTTGACAGCTTTTAAAATTGTAGTTTAAGTGCAAGAGCCCTTTGTCTTGAAAGAGTGTCAATGCAGTATCAAGGAGACATTTGTTTTTTGATTACATAATTTCTTACTGCACTAGTCCATGACATTAATCCAATTTAGCTGTGTACTTTGTCAGGATTTTCATTATCTCTCCTGCTTTTTGGATAAAGCTGATATATCCATGAAAAAAACCCAGTAGTTAAAAACCCCTGTGTATTTATGATCACCTCACAGGTTTTACCTCAGGAGAAGAAAGAAGAATGTTTTTAGCAGAGTTAAATGGATTTAGGTGAGTGTATATCCTGCCTCCAAAAGGATTGTCAGAAAGATTTAAACCAGGAAGAGTACTTAGGATACTGATAATACTTGTGCTTTACTACAGAGTCATTGTTCAACAAGATATTTGGCTCTATCTGTGTGCTGGTCTTGAAATAATTGCAAGAATTATCCCAGAAAAATAAGCATTGAATATTTAAACTAGAAACATTATCATATTAAAGGCCTCAAATTGTAGTAGACTTCATTTTAAGTAGACTTCATCATGATTAATTTGGGATCCCTCCTAATGTTCTCATATGCTCTTTGTTGATTCCTCCAGTCTCCTGTACCATATATCTCCGTATGGTGATTTTTCAGTGCTTGGCTTTTGAATGTCCTGGCTGTGGTAAGAAAATGTTGCTGGGGTACAGGTGAGCAGGGCTTGCTTGCACTCACCAACTCTGAGTCTTGGATATCCCCCCTGGTGGGACTGCAGCCTGAAATGCAGAGCTGCTGGCTCTCCAGAAACAATTCCAGCCCTAAATGCAGAGCTGCTGGCTCTCCAGAAACAATTCCATAGCAGCCCTCTGTGTCTGTACTGTTCATTACATTATGAATAAGTACAACTTATGAGATGGGGGGGTGGGCTGCATTTATAACAGTGTAGAAAGATCAGAGCTTTTAGGACTTCAGCTGATTTTTGTTTTAATTAACGAATACTCCTTCTCTTTATATAGTTTTGGGGCTCTTTTTCTAGATCAGCTTCTTTCGGAGATGTTTTATATATGCTCAGATTTTGGGGTTTCTAATTATTATTTCAGGTTCTTTTTTGTCCTTCAGAAAAATTTTTGTTTGTTTTGGCTTCTAATCACTAAGCACTTTGGCATCAAAGTGCTTTAATGCTTTACAGATTCTTGCTTTCACTTCTGTTTTGATGTTCTGCAAGTTCTACAAAACAGTTGTAGAATAAATACTTACATGAATCAATTTGATAATAATTTGTTTCTGCACTTGGAAATAGCAACATGTATATAATAAGAATTTGTCAGTATTCTAAGAAAATTAACCAAAGTTCTTTGAGAATACTCCCCTTTTCCCTGAAGTGTTTTGTTGCTAATAAAACCATAAGCAGAACCTCATCCATGAACTCATTTGGAAACCCTTTATGAGAATAAACCAGATAAAGCCAAACTGCTTTGTCACCTGGGGGAGATTCTCCTGAAATCACCATGGCTGAACACAATTCAAGATGTTTGAGGGGCTGGATACAGAAGAAATCTAAACACATACCTTAAATGCAGCTCCTGACAGCAGCTCACCAACCAAGAAAAAAATGGTTAACTTGCTTATAGTAGATTATTAATAATTTGCTCAAGCTTTTAAGTTTAACTATATAACTATATATTTAGCAATTAAAGAAACAAGCTATTTCTCAACATATATAAGCTTATGTTGATTAGTTTGAGTGCTTTCTCACTGAAGATGGGGAACAGACATTTACTTTTAAGATACTCAGCTCCCTTGCAGTTTCTGCTGTACTAATTACTGTGTTTAATACTCAGTACTTATGACCTCTTTATCATTTTCTATTAGTCATCATTTGAATGTTACATTCTGGTTTTAATTATGTTGTGTAGTTTGATTTATCCAAGCTGCACACTTCCTGCCATGTCATAAAAGAAATACAATATATTAGCATATTTTTAATTTGCTTCTCTTTCATGTGCTGCTCCTCAGCATATTCATAACTTCCAAAGAGAGAAAGGTAGGCAATAAAAGTTTTCTCTTTGATTTTTAAACTTGTTGATGTTCTTGTCACCTGGCAAAAACTGATTTGCCTTTCCAAGATTGGATGAAACTCATTCAAGTAGAAATTGAAAGTAAAGGATTCCTTTAAAGAAAATAGTATGAAAGTTTCAGATTAGGCAATGCTTGACATGCTAAGCATAATTTCACAAAAGCTTTGCCTTTATGTTTTGTTAAACAAATCCAACATAATCCACATCCACACTCAGTGATCAGCTTCAAAGATTTGTGCTTTTCACAGCTGTCCAGACTCCTACCCTGTGGCAAACACGGGAGAGCATTTGTGACTCTGTGTCTTTCACCTGTCCTAATTCTGATTTTAGCCTGATTGCACTTCTCCCCTGCAGCAAGAGGAAGGAAATAGTTTCTGCTACAGGAGGCTTTGTATAGAGAGCTTGGAAAAACAGTTTGTACTGCATGGAAACCTCCCCCCAAAAAAGACAGGCTGAGGGAGTTGGGGTTGTTCATCCTGGAGAAAAAAGGTGAGAACTGAAACCCCTTCCAGTGCTGAAACCAGCTGCATGAGAGCTGAAAAGGGTCTGTTGACAAGGGCTTGGAGTGGAAGGGCTTTGCATTGACAAAAAGGAGATTTAGAGCAGATATTATAAATAAATCCTTCCCTGTGAGGGTGGGGAGGCCCTGGCCCAGGGTGCCCAGACAAGCTGAGGCTGCCCCTGGATCCCTGGCAGTGTCCAAGGCCAGGCTGGACGGGGCTCCGAGCACCCTGGGACAGTGAGAGCTGTCCCTGCCCAAGGCAGGGTTTTGGAGCTGAATGAGCTTTAAGGTCCCTTCCAACACAAACCATTCTCTGATTCTCTGTCAATGAGATGTGGAACCCCACACCTTCACCTTGATAACATATGCATTCACATGTATATAAAAAATATTTTGTCTGGAAATTTTTTTTTAGAAGTTGCCATTTTTTAATGGGGAAATGTATTTGGCAGTTGTCTTCTGAGACTTTCCTGAAGTTTCATTAATATTACCAGGCTAATTTATATAATTTAATAGCTACATTTCCCATGGTGATTTCATTTATGGACTTGTTTTGTATATTCGTAAGAATAAAGGGATTTGAACTATTTCATATGTACCATGTGAATTGATTTTGCATGAGGAAAAAAACTGGAGCTTGAATAAAGCAAGGAGTAATGGTACTTAAAATTTTAAAGTTTATATCAATCAAATATATAAGCCTGAAGTTTCATCTAATTTGCTAATTATATGCAGGACTTAACATCTCACATGATTTTACATTTTAACAAACAAGAACTATTATTTTAAAATGTTTTTTCATTTTTCAGACTGTCAAAATTTGGGTACATACTTGTATTTTAAAAGTTTTATTGTGTGATACTGCATGCTATTGACAGGTACAAGTTTAGCCTAACTAAACTGGATTTCAGGGACAGAAAATAATTCTTTCCACATTATTAATTTTTGACTGTGATTACATGCAAACCAAAAGTACAAAACGGTGAGACATAGTCATTATCTTCCTTTAATTTATCCATTCTTTCAAGGACCATCATTCCAAAATGAATTTTGTGTTGGAAGTATGGACTGTGAATTTGGGCACAGCCTTAGGCCAAAGTCCTTCTTGGGGCCATGGTGATGGTCTGTGATGTGTGGTAGCTGTCAGACAATATTTCTCTATCTACCATTAGTTTAATCTCTGCCTGAGGACTCAAGTAATTTTCAGCTAAAACTTGCTGACTTTTTAAATGGGGAATACCTTCAGACCCACTTGGAGATCTAAGGCTCTGATCTCTTTGAAAAGACTGTTCTGTTTCTCTGCAGTCCCCTGAGAAGGCCAAATACACTTGCAGACCAAACTGAAACACCTTCCTGTGTCTGTAGATCTGTTTGTTCAGGAGGGCTGTGTGTTCTGCCTGAGCTAGAACTGTTTACCCAACAGCTCAGCATCCACAGATTTCCCTCTGTGATGTAACCTGGTGGCAGATCAGAATCCAAACAGATCATCGTCTCTCTGAGTAACTGCTGAGAGGTGACAAAAGATGAGGAAATGTATTTTTCTCCACAAATCTCTCATGTGACTTGGAATAACTCTCTAGACAGATACAAATGGAGTTGTGTTTGGTGTAACAAAGTCTCCCACAGGCACTGAGGGATGCTCACAATGTGCAGCAGTTTTTACCCAGTTTTTACCCAGTTTTTACCCAGTTTTTACCCGCACACTGCACTTCAGCAGCTGCTGGGCTCCCTGCTCTGTGGGGCTGGTTGACAGAAAACAGCTGAGGAAGGCAATTAGAACAGAGAGGTGTCTGAAGTGCAGACACTGCTGGAAGTGTTTGGGTCATGAGAGTAAAATCATGTGATAGACAAATGAGAGATCACTGTTGTGTAAGTTGCATCATTTGGGGTTTAACTGGGAATAAAGGATGCTATACGTTGCTTAGGAAGATGTAATTTTGCCTCTTTGATTCTCTTGAAATTAAAATGTGATGATTCTTGTAAAGGCAATTCCTGGGAAATTTTAGAAATCATTGATGGCTTTTCCAAGTCCATGATTCACTTCAACTTTTTATTAGACTGAAAATGTACAAAAGGAAGGAGTAAAGCAAAGAGAAAAGAAGTTGTGTAACAAAGGAGAAAATGATAGACAGAATACACTCAGATCTTGTGATAGAATATACTCAGAAAGAGACTATTTTCCAGTGATGGGGAATATTAGGGCTCTTAAATGGCTAAATATTTATTATCTATAAAAATTATGAAGATTTAATGGGCTTAAGTACAAAGCACACAGGAAAGGATTTCCCTATGGAAAGAAAAGCATAATTTTAAGCCCAAGATGCTTTCTGAACTCTGCTAACCCAAAATGATTTCTCACTGTTTCCTTTCACTGGACACTTGCAGTTCCATTTTATCTTGTTCTTGGGAGCAGTAATTTAAAGAAGGTACTAGAGATGAAATCCTCCTTGCTTCTTTCCCATGTTCTCTCTCCTAGGAGGTTTTTTTTGAGCATTTTGGGGATGCAAAAAACCAGTTCTTGTATGTGTATTTAAACATGCAGTTGGTATCTAAGAGATTGCAGTCTCCTAGGCCAGCTCAGACAGGCAGTGGAGGGTCTGAGGTTACTCTGAGTTACCTGCTGGAGGATGTGAGGTGAAGAGAATTTGCCTTCAAGGAGTTCTGTTCCACTGTGGGGATAGAGAGAGCCACAGGAGACTGAGGCTGCCACAGATTGGAAAGCCTTACATATTGCCCTGGGCACTGATTATCCCACTAAGCTCAAACTGGAGGGAAAAATACTTTGTGGTAACAGCAGAGTAAACATGTACAATTTAGTTGGTAATCTAGTTATACAGCCAAGAAATTTATGTAGTATTAGAATATTATATCCCTGTGCTACAATTCTGGGGATTTTCTCACTGGTTTTCTTATTTTTTAATCTCCTTATTTTAGGACTTCCTCTTTTTAAAATTAATTTATTATTTTGGACCATTTTTAAAATTGTAAACCAATTAATACTATCTAAGATTGTCTTGTAATATGAGTCCAGATAATGAGTAGTCATTGAGAATCTTATTCCTGATAATTTGCATAAGGAATAGTAGTAGAAGGTAACACTGCGTAGTACAAGCATTTTTAAACTTGAAAAGGGAAATGAATTTTTGAGATCCTACAGTTTACCAAAATAAGCATCTCCTGGTTATTAATTCTGTGGGGGTGTCCAAGAAGGAAAAGACTGATAATATGCATGCCAGTATTCTAATATTGTCAAGTGTTTTGGATTTTTTCTTCATTTTTAACTTGGTAAGGAACTGATAAGGTACCCTATGCTAAAAGCACCATATGGTGAGATAGTTTTGGTCTCTCTCTGTACACATGCACATATCTTCATCAATTATGATCTAAAGACAGGAGAAAATAATCCTCTCATGTATTACTCTAGAGTGTGCCAACACAACCATCACATGTATTACTTTCACCAGTAGCGGTGGGGGCTGGATAAGCAGTAGCAGCTTTTAAATTATGCAAGTAGCTTATGAATCAGAGAGATGTTTTGTTAAATGACTCACTCCCTTAGATAATTAGGCTAGGACAGATCTTGGGGTTTTAAAAGTCTCAATGGATTTTGGAAACTTAAGGCTCTTGGGAAAAAAGGGTTCATCAGCTGCATATCAGCTTTTATCTATTTATGTGAGATTCTTGAGTTTACTACAGAGACCCACGTAAACTGCTGAACTTCATTATAATCATTTGAATGAGCAGCCCAGGAGCACTTGGTTGAGCTGATTTTACAGAATGTTATGCTTCCAAACCTATTCTGACATTCAGCTTTTGTTTGAAAATGAAATCTGGTTACATATTATTTTACAAGTGACTAGTCGTTCAGCTGTTTGGCTCTGTTGTGACAGAATACTTCATCTTCAAGTGGTAAGGAACTTAATGAAGTATCCAGGTACTGAATTGTTTTCATCTGCTTTCCATTGACCCCAGACTCATCTTTGGTTATCCCAGGGGACAGTGTTCACTGTCATACTCAGGAATGAGCAAAAATGACTGGCAGTGATATTTACACAGTATTACAGAGAGTAACTTCTTTGCAAAAATAAAGCTCTTCAGTGTGTCATCAGTCATGCAAGAAGTTCCAGACACATGCAAATGAATACAAAATCTCTTGCTAACTTTTGCTAGTAAAACAATTTGGAACAGTATTCTCTGTGTGGGAAGATGCCAGTCTGTGAAATACTGTGAGGAACTAGATTTGATTGAGTTATCCCATAAGGAACCCAACAATGGAGAAAATGGTTCAAGATATGATAAATAATGTTGAGGTTTAATTACTTCCTTAGGATATGTCACTCTCAGTATTTCCAAACTGCTATTTTTCTCTTTTAAACTCAGTCCATTAGATATTTTTAATTGTATCTGTAATTGTAATTGTAATATATGGCTTAGAAATCAGATGAAACTCGGAGGCACAGAGTTAAAAGGTTCTTCACATCCTTCCTAAGGGTTTAAGGAAAAGCCCCACACTGCTGTGATGTATGGCTGTAGCATCTGCAGCTCAAGAGCTTCTCTTTCCAGAGAGCAGTAAAGGACAAGCATCTTGCATTTCCAAGGTACTTTCCAAGCTTCCAGATTTGTTTCTATTTTCTCTTCTTTAAAAAGTATATTGATATTTTACTTACATTGCCTTTCTTTTTAGTGGCTTTTAACAAATACTTCAGTGACTCCTATCTGTTGTTGCTCTTGAAATTCTCTCTGCCAGTCTTCCTATTACTTTATGAATTAATGGGAATGTGGATAATCAGTGATGTGACAATGCCTAGACCTTTGAAACAGAGTAGTGATTGTGTTTTCTTGCTGCCTTTTGTTTTGCTTGACACCTCGAGTTCTCTTGCTTTCCCCGCCTCTTTTCTTTTTAATAGTATATTTATTGTGGCTGGCAGTTTGGGTTTTGTTTTGGTAAGTACAGGGTTTATTCCTACACCTTTTTCATTATGTCAGATACATCTTTGCAGAAGTATTGCTTTCACTGATCTATTTTTGCCTGAAAATATGAAAACAGCATGCCTCTTTGCTATCTAAAAAGGAGGCCCTGAAAGTACCCTCATCCTTTTGAATAATTTCCTTCTTTTACTTTCCAGAAGGCAACATTTTAAATTGGACTCCTTGTTTGAGGGACTTTCTGAAATCAGGCCAGTGACAGCAGTTGAATTGTAAGAAACTGAAAAATGAGTCTGATAATCTGAGTTTTTCAAACTTATACCATCAAAAATTCTTCATTTTTTTGTGAGATACATAAATATTAAAGTATCTCTGTGCGTTTGTAGAGAAATAGTTTTTTGATACTCCTGGAATTACATGGAAGACTCTTTGTAATTAAAGTAATAAATTCTCAGATGTGAAGAACTTATTCAAGCAGTGATAAAACAATAGGGCTTTTTTTGCCTCTAAATGAGCTACTGAAGTGGTGGTATTAGCAGTACTGGAAATGTTTTATTCCCAACAGCATTATAACTATTGATGAGTTGACACAGTGAGGATGGCAATGGTTTCAGGGCTGGATTGTTGATTTAACCTTGGGATATGCTTTTATGGCAGCATTTTCCTTCAAACACCAGAAATGTCTTATCTGATTAAGAATTTTATTGTTGTACTTTATAAGCTCATACATAAAATATTATGCAAAATTGATGCTACAACAATCCTTTATTAACATGATTTGAAAGGGAGATTTTCTGATAATAATTCAATTGGCTTCAGTAGTATGCAATGGAACAGCCTTATTTTATTGCTTTGCCATTTCAGTTGAGGTAACTAAAATCCATATGCTCTATGTGGATGGACAGTGATTTTTGTTTATTGACTCATTCATTTTAGAGAACTGAACTTTGGGGTTTTTTTCTGTTTTGTCTGTGTTTTGAAGTAATGGAACATGATGAACTTAAAATTCATAACTCCACCAGTTCTGGAGTCAAGTTGTGGCCTTTGAATGATTCTCCCATTCCTGCAAAAGCCACTCCTGAAGTTACTCTAAGAGGGGACAGATAGAGAGAATTAGATGTGCTTCCTAAGAAGTGCTCCAGTAGGTAAGTTAAGTCCATTTTGTTCTATAGGTGTAATATTTCCATAACTCCTCCAAAAATTAATAATTTTTGCCCAATAATTTTTGCTGTAAGAGTTGTAACACCTAGTTAAAACCCATTTTTCTTAATTCTTATGGATGGAGTGAAAATCAGAACTCCTTATGGAAACAGCAGGGGAAACAAAAGTCTGTCACAGGAAACCTGGCAAAGATTTCTAAACCCTCTGTGAGTATTTTTCTATTTCAGAACACTGACTGCACTTTCTGTTCGAGTGATGGGAAATGTTGGTGACACTGTCTTGGTTTACTGGTCAGGTTAGGCAAATAGAGCATTTGAAAAAAGGGAGTTTGGGCTCAGGTATGTTTGGATTAGGCCCCAAAATTCTTTTCAGTATTCATCTCCCCTGGAATCCCCAGCTGGCTCCTTTAAGTACCTGTCCTTGCAGCAGGTTGCCCCTTGGAATTCTGTTGCTATTTATACAGATGCATGAGGAATTTAAGTGGTACATAGTGTCTGAGTTTTAGCTCTTACAGTTAAATTTAGAAATTGGAGTTATCTTTTTATTCTTTAAATTCTGTCATTTTCCATCCTTCCTGTCATTTGCACACTGAAGGTAGTGATTTTCTTTAAAAGGCCCCAATTTAATGTGTATATCCTAGTTGTCTGGGAATATTCATCATCAGAGAAGGATGCCTGGTGTAGAATGTGCTTTTATATTATGCAAAGCCACCACAAAAATGTCAGTGTATTCACTCAGCAGCAGAATTTGTTACCTTACATCTGCCATTAGAACATGCTACCTAAGTGAAAGTACCTTAATCTAGTTATTAGGAATTTATACAAGTACAGTATGATATTTTAACATCTAAACCAAGTGGACATAAATGTTAGGCTACATTTCTGGAAAATTTGTGTTTTGATTCTCTATCGAAGTAATTTTTTATGAGAAGTGTGTGACAAATAAAGCTCACTTAAATCTATTCATGAATTTTTGAGTGGTTTACAGACCTATCTTTCCCTTTTATCTATTTTTAGAATTAGATGTTTCTTAGGCATATGCCATGCACTCAATAAATGTCTTTATTTCTAAATGATGATGAATAAACTCATGAGTGTACATGGTTATGGTAGGCTGAGAAGAATCGGTAGTTCCTTGCAATTGTAAGGTTTGTCTCATTCCTTTTAATCTTTGTATATTTTACAAAAAGAGAGCTGGAGAGTTGGAATTATAATCTGGATAGCTTGGATGAATTCAGACTACAAATTTTTTTCTTGTTCTGAAATGTTGGTCACTGGCTGAGTTTTGCAAGTGTTATAGGAGTTCATTTTCCACCTTTAAATATGTGGTTATTATGTTTGATTATGTGTTAGACCTGCTTTATTGTGCCTTTATTGCACTCTGAAGAGATTTGATTTGTATTTTTAAGATACTGAAATGTACTTTAGAATATATTAAAAGAGGAAAGATTGTTTGTAAGGTATTGAATTAGCTGAAAATAACGTGGGTGGTAACTCAAGTAGTGTATTCAGTACATACATAAAGACTAAATTAGAGCTCTGTGTATCCCATTTATCCAGAGCCAAATGTACTTGAAAATTATATTAGCAAAGGATCCAAGCCCCGAACGCGCATGACATTTTTCCAGGCTGCATTTCCACAGCCCTGTTCCACAGCTCAGCTCCTAAGCAGAGGAAGCCAGAATTTTTCTGCCTCTCCTCTTGTTTTCTGTGTTTTCCATTAGGAGACCTATTTACCTAACTGCTAAAGTATATATCCACATATGTACAGTCTGCTTTTGTAACACAATCTGATAAACCTCCTTAATCTGCTTTATGCAGTGTTCCAGTGACAGGTTTCAGCACAGCACCAGAGGCCAGAGCACGACAGAAAAGCAGCAGGTTTTGTAGCTTCCCCTCCTGCACCGGGCAAGTCCTTGCCGTTCCAGTGGAGTGGGGAACAGCTGGGTGTGCCACCCTGAGAGATGGGAGCAGAAGCCATCTCAGATATGTTTTTTCAGGATACTTTCTATGTGGCAACTGATGGCATATGCTGATATCTTTCTTCTGCTTTCTGTTAGCCTTAAAAAGGTAATGAGAAGTACAGCACAACCCCAGAGAAGTACAACACAACTCCCAGAGGAGTACAGCTCACTCCGTGAGCTTTGTCCTTCCTTCATGGTCCTTTAGCAGGTGTTTTGGTCTCACTTGAACCCATCTGTAGCCTCAGAGTACTTGGAGGATTTGCTTCAAGGATTTATCTGCCATTTCTAGGTCTTCTGTACCTTAATGACTAATCAGAAACCTTTAGGTTTCCTAAAGATGGCCATACATATCTCTCTGAACAGCTAATCATGAACATCTGTGTGCAGGTATTTAGGTAGATAACTGTGCTTGATGAGATCCATTTATTAAGCACTACGAGGGGTTTAACTACTCTCTCCATGTTAATGTGCTGCTCTCCAAGCAAAAATAGAACATTTATGCTTGATTGATGTTTAAATAATTTCATTATCAAGGAGAACAATACGATGGACATTGACAGCTTGAGAGAAAGCCAGTGCTGATTAGAATTACAAATTTGTTAAAAGAAATTATTACACTCTTTGCAACCAGCATAATATTCCTCACTGAAACAGCTTGAATAACTACAACATTGCCCTTTAAATTCTGTGTTTATAAGGAGATGGGAATTATCTGTCCTTTTTAGAATTGAGTTAAATAAGATTATCCTAAACCAACCTTTTTTTCTGATAGGGCTCTTGTAATGTGTGTAAGAATTTTAAGTGGAGAAAATTCTATTTAAAAAAACCATTTTACTTCCTTTTTTAAGGAATTTGCTATTTTATTAACTATCTGTTTCTAAATGAAAATAAAGCAGGAGTAGCATAGACTTACAGCTATATCCATACTTCCCAGAATTGCCCCCTAAAACTTTGGTATTAAGTGCTTAAACAGTTCCTTCAAAATCTCTCCTAGCTGAATTCTATAATTCAGTGGAAAGGAAGATACCACTAGTCTTTATCATTTGTTCTCTAGGGAGCTGTTGGAAATGTTCTTAAACTCTTCTTTAATGCTTTTAATCCTAAAAGGAACTGAGAAAGGATGGGTGCCTGAAACTTCCTCTTTCCATCTGAAGACAACATCATAAAATGGAACACTTGGCAATAAAAGTGTTCAACTTCAACCTCTGCATCCTTAGGGGAATGCACAATCATACTGATTTCAGTGTGACTGCTGAGATATGTCAGAATTTGCAAAGTAGACAAAAAGGGCTGATTCTTAAAGACTTTTAAAAATTTATGTGCTTGTGGAGGAAGTAACAGTATGGCAAAGAAATCCAGCCCAGCTCGTGTATCAACAAATACGACTTTGCTTTTGTAAGTATGATTAATGGTAGGAGCACAGTTCAGGTATGCTGACAGTGGTCAAAATGAGTTGCAGCTCTTGCTCTTACATCCAGATTTTGAATTTTAAACAGACAACCCTGTCACATCCAAAAATTTAGTTGAGTCAACTCTAGAGACACAGATCCAGATTCAATTCTGCCATAAATAGCTCCTGGTATTTTGTATCTGGATGAGGATGCAATGTTTGTTTAGCAGTGAAGATTCCTAAGTTTCAAATTAGCAAAGAGTGAAAAGTGCCACTCCATGCTTCCAGGATTCTCCTGGACAAATTTGGCAGTGTTTCAATAAGGGTCTGGCCAAGAGTCCAGCTGAGTCCAAACCAGTAACATGGCTCTTGCATGGCCTGGCCAGAGAAATCCACTGCACTTTCCAGCCAGGGCTGAGCTTTTTCCTGTTCTGCCTTTCCATAGTGCATTGCTGTATGGGACAACACATATATTCCACCTTCCTTATTCCCATTTCCTCTGTGTTTCTGCTTCAGCCCCTATTGCACACATTTGGTGGCTCCAAGAATGGAGTACCTTGATATTCTGTCATCACCCCTCCAAATCATAGCAACAGTAGAGGGCTGACTTGTGCCCCATCACTGTGGCTGTGACATACCCAGTCTCTGCTCTTGATGACTGGATTTATGTTTTCAAATGGATTTTTTTTTCTCCCCTGTGAATTAGAAATTCTGATTGCAGTAAGTAGTACAATAAAAGACAATGAGAGGGAAGAAGCAAACCCAGAATACATTACTGGAGAGTATATCAAAGGCTTCTGAATAGATACAAAGGCTTCTGAGTAGATATAAAGCAATATTCATTATTTAGAGTGAAAGAAGACAATTTCACATCAGTTTCATTTTCATAACCATTCCAATGTAAACAAGAATTTTATTGAACTACTGCTCTAGCAGAGACATGAGAGCTCTGATGTTACCTGCAAGTTTCATTATTTGTTTGGTGAATAATTTGAATTAACTGTGTGTGTAATTTTCCCTTTGCCTTTACCACGAACCATATCTTCTGCCCATGACTGAGAGGAGGATGTTTTACAGTAGCCACAAAAACAAGAGTTGAGCTGATGATTCCCCCTATAAGACTGCAAGGCAATAAAGGAATTAATTTTTTTGAAAGTCAATCAGATACTTTGGGAACCTCTTGATGTTTCACAAGGATGATCTTTCAGCTGAGAGTATTGATAGCTTTTGCAGAAATGCCAAAGAATTCCTGCAAAGAATTTAAATCTGTAGCCTCGCTCTTCTAAAACAAAATCAACTGAAGGGAACAATCAAGCAGCATTTGTAAGTAAAAAGAACTCTGTACTTAGTCTTACACTGCCAGCTCTTCACAGAATACTTGGGAGATAAATGATTCTACTGCATCTTTGAATTCCTGATGCAGTTAAATTTATCGTTATTCCTCTTTACTAAATTTTTCTATCCTTTTACAAAACAAGGGATATATTCTTTCCTCAGCTCCAGAAGCTTCAGTGAAGCTTAAAATTGGTTCAGCTCCATTTATCCCAATAAAATTACACCTATTTACCCTAGCAGGCTTCAATGAGTATGGCTGAGACACACTTTTACCCAGCATAGATCAGTGCTTTCCTTCATTTTTTGTCAGTAATATATTTAAAAGAAAATAAATATCTGGAGAGGAATGGGATTTCAATAACACAAAGTAGTTAAATATTTTGCTTAACACTGTTCATTCTTGCATATGTACTCACAGGAAATGGCAGAGAAGATTGTCAGGAGCAATAATCAGTGTCACGCACAAACTTCATTACATGAAGGTATTTTTCCTGTGAACTGCATGTTTACCCTCATTTTTTATTCACTCTTAAACTAAGCCATTACTTTGCCTTGTGTCTTTGCTCACATTTAGGGTGAAACACACCTGCTCTTAGTGCTAGCTATGTGTCAAAAATACACGTGTAGTTGCTCTACCAGAGATGGTAATGCTGCCTCTCCAATTTCAATTTTTTCCCAGTTGCTAAATAACCCATCTGCATTCTGCAAATCATCAGCTCAAACAGCTGCTACAGTGATATAGTCAATTAGCTGTTTTTCAAATGAGGAGAAATCACTCAAAGTTTATGCTATAATGAGGATTTTATTTATTATGTCTTTACTGCTTCTGTTTTTTAAATGCAGCAAAATATTCAGGTCAGCATTCTATCTTTAATGGGAAAGTATTTGCTTATGTCATAGAAAGGGAAAGAGAAGCATCTGTTCTACCACCTTGTAAATTATCTGCTAAAGGACAGCTACCTAGAAAGCTGTACCAGCCAAGGGTACAGAAGAATGTCAAGGGTAAAGAGTGATAGGTGAGATGTTAATTGGTGTTTTAGCATCTACAGAATGTACAGTGGTGGTAACTGGGGGGGAGAGCCTGAGCTTGGTGGGACTGTGACCTGAAACATTGTGGTGCAGACACAGCCCTTCATTTCCCTCTCATCTCACATTCATTTAGTCCTTGTTCTGACATCCCTTCCTTTAATAATTGTATTGATGTGTGTATTTTATCCTTCACTTATAAGTCTTAGATATTTTCCAGTGAAAGTAAGTTAATCTCTACACATTAAAAAAATCACGTTATAACCCACTAGAAATGATTTGCAAGACTAATGCAAAAGAAGAGTAAATAAGGATGCACACGTGCAAAAAGTGTTCGACAAAAACCAGTTTGTTTCTCCAGTTCCAAGCCTACAAAATCCTCTTTGACTTTGCAGTCAGTTTTTGTGGGTTGCAGACAAAACACTTAAGCAAAATATAAGTAGATTTCGGTTCTGTGCTTTACGATTTGTGTTTGCTGGGAAAAACAGGGGAAGCGATTCATATGGTTCAGCTCCTTAACTGAAAAGAAGATTAGTTTCTTTTTCCAACAAAAAGCCTTGAGAAGTAAAAACCTTTGCTCCAGTTGGTGGAGAACAAGCAGTTAACTCTGTTTGGAGGGAACAGGGACAGAGACTGAGCCCTTTGTAGGGGGAAGCAAATTTCCCCAGTACGGAGAAAGGGGGACTAGATGTTATAACACTGATCCTGCTCAGTTGTGTGTACAGCCACAGAAGAGAAGCGGTATATTTTGCTAAAAAGTTTTGTATTTTAGTTCACTATTAATATATTAATCTATTGTGTTAATATATTCTCTCAGCATCAGGGTATAGAATAAAGGTAATTCTGTCATGGTTGTTTAGGCTGAAGGTTTAAATCACCTTCACTTATCACTGATCACATTCACAAAAATGTAAAAATGCGTTTTTGAGGATGCTCTTTTATTCCTCTATCATTTTGGACCACCAAATAATACTGAAAGTTCTCATTTGGAAAGGTAATAGGCAAGAAGAAGCAGCTATGCATATCGTGGGATTTGGCAGAATCATGTCTCTTTCTATGCAAGACTTGTCTACATGGATTTTTTTTGAGTTTTTTTGTAGGGTCACTTTTTGTACACAAGTACTCTATTTAGGAGAATTTTTTTATTTACAGATCTGTTAAATGCAGATTCTTGCAGATGAGTATTCTACAGTGACTGCAAATGGAATGATTTTGAGCCCGGTCTTGAATAAACTGCAGCGAAGTCAGACAAACCCACCAAATATTTCTGACATAAAATACCCCTGGATTCCAACATGAGTTTTTGAAGAAAACTTCTTAGCCTTGTCTTTCATGAAAGGCTCAGTAAACTGAGATTTGCTGTATAAATATCAGGGGTTTTGAGATCTGATCAATTTAAGGTATTCATCTTTTGAAGAGTTCAGCATGCAATCTCATAGGTAGTGAGAGAGAGAGCAGCACCTGAGAAACTTGTTGTAGCTGAAGAATCACAATTATTTCTCCTTAAGTGGAAATTTAGTGAACATGCAACATCAGCTTGAAATGTGTTGTGTGTAATCAATTATCATTTTGCTGATAGGGTGACTTTTACTGTGTAAGCTACAAAGAAGAGTCTTTGTCCTGGCTAGTGGATAAAGTCTTTCCTACAATTTGTGTATTTTCTTGTAACAATAGCTTTAATTATGCACATCTCCAGCTCTCTAATATCTGTACATTGCCTTTAATTAATCTGCTTACAGTCTTTATTTTGTCAGAGTATTATGTTCCTCTCCACCCCTCCATTTCCATTGATTTTTTGTGAAGATGTGTTTTTGCTCAAAATTCAGCACTAATATAAGAAAATGCCAATGTACCTAAAATCATGGTGATAACTTAGACACAGTCCCCACAGCTTTGTGGCTGCCAGGGCTCCTCTACTGGAAGAACACATTGAATACCCTCTCCTTCTAGTGCAGGGCAAGGCAGGAATCTCCAGCCATTGAGACAAGCCCTGGGATGTAAATCACACCTCCCTGGAGCCTCTGGCTGGAAAAGAGAGAATTCACATGTGGTATTACAGCAGTGGGTTTCTAATTATACTTTAGGAAATTATTGTTTTTTATGAAATGGTGATATTTCCCTCAAAAAGTAAATAGTTTCTCAGAAAAAATAATTGTGCTGTTGAAAGTATAATTTTCTTTTAAGATACTTAGAATAACTTGTAAGTGAAAATGTTTTCAAGCAGCCATTAAGAGTCATTAGAGTTAACAGGGGTGTAATGTTGTATCCCAGCAGCTGAATTCATAGTAACACCTTCTCTTGCTGACAGTAAGTTACAAGACAATTACATAATTGATATTCTCAAAATCACCAGCAAAGTGCTAGGAAGAATAGAGCTGTTTCTATGGTTCCAAAACAAAGGGTAAGATTTCACAGAAATTTATGCTTATCCTGCTCAGTCTCATGTATAACATTTATTACCATAAAAATAGACTATACTGACTTATGGTTATTGAGGATACAATCACACAGATATCAACAAAATACCTGTGGTCCACATGGTCCACTGTATTTTAATAGCAAGTTGTAAACATCACAAGGTATTTACAGTGACAAACAGACACTTATCTGTTCACTCACTGCATGCTCTTTCTTGAAAAGAATATTTCTGAGGATGATAAAGGGTAATTTATCAAGTTTTCCTTGGAATACCTGATGCAGCATATGGGAATGTTATAAAGGAATTATCAGTGGTAAATTTGATTTGAAATCTCTTGGGGGAGTGGAATGACCTTTCAGCTAGTGGAAATATACTTTCAAAGAGCACATTTTTCTTGTTGTTGTAAGAAAAATCACTGTTGCTTATTTGACAGTTCTACTTACAGCACCCTGTTGCAGCAGCTAAACTTCTGAATTCTTAGTGACTAAAAGTACAGAAAATCTCTGTGGAATTCCTTCAGATTTCTACAAATTAACTTGATATAATTTGGGTCCAGTCCACAAGTATGAATCAGCCATGAAGAAATCAGTGGGAAAACTTCAGTGAAAGACTGAATTTGGACCCAAGCAGCAGCTGTATTAGCACTTCCTTTTACCAAATATAGTTGTTTTTGAAACAAAAACAGTCAAATATTTCTGTTACACATTTAGGCAATTTCACTGACTAGATTTCTCATTCTCTTTTCCTGTTGAAAGATTGTTTACCAACATTTATTAAACGCAAGTAGCACAAAACTGTAGATGTGGAACATTCCTGCTAACAGTGGAAACTTAACCCAAAAGAATATTACAGCACCAAGCAATAACACTTAAGAACATTGAGGATACCATTAAATAGAACCAGGCAGCACCTGCTAATTCCAGTTTAGGGAAAGAAAGCAGAGCCCTGGGCTACATGTCATTTTCTTCACTCCTTAGAGGGTTACTATCTTTATTATCAAAGCATCATGTGGTTCACCTAAAGGCAGTACAGAACTAGAAGCATCACTTCCCAATAATTTTTTTTAATGTAACAAAGCACTAAGATGAAAATACTTTCCCATGCAAAAGGCTGGCATTATACTGGTTTTCTGTGGGACAAATTTTAAAAAGGCCTTTTCTACCTTGGGCAAATAATTTCGCTTATTCAGCCATCATTTATCTTTTCAAATTCTTACAGCCTGATCTGTTATGAAAACAACCTAAGGCAGGGAATTTTCCCCCTTTATGCTTGCATGGTAGTGGGTGCAATGTGATATCCTGTGGCTCTGGGGGACTGAAATGCAATTCAAACTGTAATAAACCTCCACCCCATCTAAGCTGAATGCAGCTCTGCATGTGCAATGAATCTCTCTGCACTCAGTGGAAATAGCCTGGATATGAAATCTGTACTCACCTCTCCTAAAGGATTATCAACATTTAAAATCTGATTGGTTGAAAAGAACAAACTTAAATTACTTCAGTTTCCATTTCTCTCTCTGAGTCACCTAAGTAGTTATTTGTAATGATTGCAAGATTATCCTTAAGCTGTTGCTCTATGAATGTCACACAGGAGAAGTTCTACCCCTGCTTCCTGTCTTGGAGTAATTCCAAGCACTGAGTTGTAAAAGCAGCAAAGTACAGTTTGGGAAGGCAAGGTGAACTTTAAGGGGGTCTCCAAAACTGAGTTTTGCACTTTTCTTCATTGATTTCTTATTTAGCTACTCCTACTTATGAATTGTTGCATGTTAAGTCTCAGCAGTGTATTTACAAAATGAAAGTACTGAGTGTACACCTGGGGTGGATAAAATATAAATTGAAAGCTGTAATAAGTGACAGCTTTCCTGTTCTGAAGTTTAATCAAATTGCTTCCTGAATCTTAAAAATACAGAGGTATCTTCTCAAAAGCTTCATATGTTAAAAAAAGTTGGGATAATTCAGAAAAGAGTGCGTGGATCATGTACATTTCATAGGCCCTCTCTTGTAGTGCCTTATGTTTCTTTTTGTTTTCTGTGGAAATAAATTAGTTTTTTTTCTTACTACAGAGGAATTTTAAAATGGAACTGAAAATTTCTATCCATTTTTGAAAGCAGTATGAGTGATTTTATAGAGAAAAGAAAATACTGTTACAAAAAGGTTAAACCATGACTTTAGTACGCAGCTAATATATTGCAATTTTTATCCATACCACCTTTTTGCTTTTAATATTTCCTCTCATAATGTATAGTTTGGTCATGTGTTCTTTGTGTATAAAAAGCACTTGGTTTATCAATCAGAAACTTTTTGAGTTTCTGGTTGATGTTTTGGGGATGGGGTTGTTGAATACAAGGGGAATTTGATGTATTTAAGTTGGGTCAGCAAGAAATATTTTTTTTATTTTCCCCTCTTCTTTTGCCCTTGTTTCTTTTTTTTCCCCATAGTCTATTTGAAGTGTTTGGTTTTCACCTTAGCAAAATTGCCTTTTTATCTTACCTTTTAATGTTGCTGGGTACTGACTGGTGGGGCATTGTCTGGGTTTTGCCAGTTTGTATCTCAGTTGTGCAGCTCTCTAAATGCATGTGCAGTTGGCATTGCAGAAGGAGCACAAGGAGAGAGCAAGAACCTTGTTTGTAATTGTTTTTCAGATTTTCTTATCTGTCCTACGCAAACACAGAGATTTTTGCTAAGGACATAATTTATTGAGTGGTCTTTAAAGTAGAACAATAACAGGGTTTGCAAGAACCAATTTTTTTGGGGTTCTTTTATCATCATAAATGTCAAGTTCTAATTTTTCACTCAGTCCTCTGGGTCCAAGGATATACTTGGGCATTGTTGAAGGCAAGTGACACAGCAGTCACTGAAATACATCCAGGTGTTCCCACTCCAGATCAAGATGCCTATATATAGTGTGCCACATGCATTCAATAAATAGAAATCCAGCAAACTGTGATAAATGCACAGAGTCTGATTGGAGTGAGAGCAGTGCTGGGCTCGATGAGAGTGTTGTTCCCAGTTGCTGATGCCTCACTGTGTTTTCTTATTTTAGGCTATAATGAAGTTTTTAAAGGCAAGTAAAAAATATTCTTTGAGGCATCAGAGAAAATCACCTGTAATAGCTGTTGAGACTTAAAACTGTCAGTTGGCTGTGTAATAACTTTCTATATTTGAATATACAAATTTCTATATTTCTGCTACTGCTGGATCACACTCTTCCTGCTGTCTACCTGAATTACAGTTTCAATGTTATTCTGGAATTGTGCTACTACTGTGGGTTAATCCAAAAGTCACAGAGTTGTGTGGAATGGTTGTTTTTCCATTAGTAGTATCTATGTTGTAAATGGTCAGTTTTCAAATGTATTTAATTGCTCTTTTAAATAGGCCTTGAACAAAAATTTAACTTATAAAATATAGCATTGATAAGTACTGCATGAGGTAAATCAACCACTCTTTAATATTTTTTATTCAGGTCTTTGAGATCCATCCCAGTCTTATTTTTGGGGAATGAAGAAACTTGACACAACTCCCCTCACCATATCCATGCTTCTTGTGAATTTGGTAATTCTGCACACTATTTTATTTTAATGGAAAATGCCTTGATGTATCTCACACTTAAGTGTTAATACATCCAACCGTGGAAAGTAAGGAGATAATCTGAGTTGTACTGACTTGAATTTGCTGTAGCCTGAGGGCTTGCACTTGGGCTGTGCTTTGGGAAGTGGGGGATAACCAGGTTAAGCCATGATATATGGTCCCAGAGAGATGAGCAGGGACTGCTGCAGGAGTCAGATCTTGTGTATTACTACAGCTCTGCCCTCACTCTCTCAAGGTAGATTCAATTTATTGTCCACAGTCTTTGCTTATTAACATATTATCCATATAATATTAACATATTATTAACATATTGCTTATGTCTGTGGTTACTAAGGATTAACTCAAAATGTGTTTGGAACAGGTAGAATTTAGGGCAGTTTTATGTGTGGTATTCTAATCATACATGTATTATTTATATATATGATGTCTCAGCATGCAAAGTCAGGTTTAGAGCAAGCGTATTTTTCTTTTTGTCTAACTTATCTAAAATTTATAGCATTAATTAGACAGAGGGAGGTTGTGATTCATGCAGCCTTTTATTTTATGTGACATTACAAAAGTACTGTGCACCCAGGAGCCATTGCTAACATTTGAGGATGGACTGCTGAGGAGCATTCTTGAAAGCTGCTTATGTGTCTGTCTAAAATGAGTGTGAGCCTGATCTCCAGCAGCTGTTACATTCCAAGAATATCCAGAGCTTCCACCAGTTTCATATTTAATTTATGAGGATAATGCAGAAATCTATATCATCCTATAGAGTTAAGACATTTTCTGTGATTTTTCTTGAGGAGAAATATTTCAATTAGAAATGAAGTTGTTCATGTCTAAGGAAAATGAAGACAACCAAAGAGGTCAGGGTGGATGGGGCCTGACCCATTGAGTGGCATCTCTGCCCATGGCAGGGGGGTTGGAACTAGACCAGCTTTGAGTTCCCTTCCAACCCAGGATTCTCTCATTCTATGAAAACAGCTAGGTTCTGGTGTTCTCATCCCACACAAGAAACTCTTGAAATACATTTTCATTAAAGAATCAAAGGTAAAATACAAATCTTGGACTGATAAATCATTGAAATTAATGATTGAGTTAAATAATTTTCAGGAAGAAAATCAGTTTCATAACAAGCATGATGTCCTACCTAGGTTCAGTTTAACCTTATTTGAAATGTGGAGAGCTGCTTTTCTGAGTTTCTGAGGTTTTATTTCTTAATCACAGAGTTAATCCAAATCTTTGTGTTGCAGAGTTAATCCAAATCTTTGTCCTGGTATATTCAGTATCTTGTTATTTTTTGTTTTTTTAAAATGTTGTTCCAGACAGTAATGAAATAAGTATGTCTAGAGAGTGTGTTACATTATTTACTCTCCCAACTTATTGCAGAGATGCACCTCACTGTTAATGAGGGTGATTTATCTGCTCAGGATAATCACTGCATGAATAGTACTTTACACCATGGGTTACTATAGTAACCCTTCTGTAGTTTTATGCTCATATCCCAATATATCTTATTTTTCAAATGCTCTCTGTGAAAATTTTTAAATTAGCTTATCACTTGAAAACATTTGTGAAGGACTTTTTTGCCTCAATATTATTTAATATGGTTGTTATGGGAACCATATATTTCTCTTGCTATTTTACCTATGAAAAGATAGTGCCTGTGCCTCTAGCAAATGAGGGAAAAAATCACTTACTTTCATTCCTACACATGTGGCACCCTATAAAAACAGAGAATTGAGCATGAAGCATAAAAAGGGCTTGCGCTGTGCTTTCCTCCTCTTAGACTTTACACTGACACACACCAAATCTTGATTGATCAGATTGATTAAAATACATGATAATGCTGCTTTTACAGGCTTTCTGGTGAGATAATTGCCTGAAATTAGGTACTTTGAGTCAAAAGCTTGAGAAATGGTCCAGGTGAACCTAAATGAGGTTTCACAGGCCCAAGTGTAAGGTGCTGCACCTGGGCTGGGGCAATCCCAGACTCGGAGAGGAGCCCTGAACAGGAGCACTGAATTTTGCAGGCAGACAAGTCTCCATTATTTTGATTAGGAAATAAATCCTAAATTGCTGTCTAGCTCCCTAAAAATGTCCATATTAAAACCCTTTTCTGGAGGAAAAGGAGAAATTACTTTTTCAAAGCAAATTCTTAAATCCTTGGTGCATCTTATCTGTTTACCAGGTAACAATGTGTGTATATACACAATCCTCCACTCAGGTGATTAAAAAATATTTTGATCCTGGGATTAAAATTAATTGTTTGTGTTTGAGAAATAAGAGTGTCTTTACAGATACAAATCTCTTGCCCTCAGATGCATGCAATTATGGAACTGCATTGTTGGTATTGAAATTTAGCTCATACTTCTTAGATAAGAGATGTTTCAAATAATTTAAAAACTGATACTTATGTTATCAACTTCAAATGCATATTTCAAATGAAAATTGCCATTACAGTGAAAGTATCAATCAGTGCTCCTTCATGGTTTAAGAACCAGTGTTACAGCCAAGGCTCATATAAAGTATAATTTAGTTTACTTGTTCTGAGTAATGACAAGGCATTTTGTGTTTATCAGCAGGTGCATACTCTCATTAAAATGAACAGAACAGCACTATTAAGGACAACCTAGTATTTCTCAGACTGAGAAGTATAAGAAAATGTTGCAATAACTATTTCTAATGTGTATCAGGATATTACAAACTAAGCTTTTGGATTCATTACCCTGAGAATTAATCACTATTAGTTAATTGAATTTGTGATCTGACAAAGCCCTATCTCGACCATCAGTCTCTAAACCAATACTGACATTCAGCTAAAATTTAACCTCTCACACCAGTCAGTGGCACAGGAGTCTATTCCCTGCGTCTCTGCTGAGCAAAGTGGTTATTGAAATGTGATAATTTAAGTTTTATAAGACTGTACAAAGAATGTTTTTATTGAAAGGAAGCATATAGCTTAGAGAGGAAATTTATATAAAACTTGAACGGACTCTAGGAAATAGAATTAGTAACACAGCTCTCTCTGTAAGACAAGGTAAAAGTTGTTTACTGCAAAGCTGTTACGGGTTTGTATTGTTACTTAATGGGCTCTGAAATAAGTTTTTGCCTCTTTGGAAAATAAATTCAAAATAGAATAATACAGAAAGCATAATAATTCAGGATAAAGCATTCATGACCAGGTTTAGGATCAGTAGGAATTTGTGCTCTGCTGTGATGTCACTCAAGGAGCAGCCACATCAATCTTTGTTAATTGGATAAGCTTGCAGGTGTTCCTGAAACCTCTACCCTGGGGCTTCAGGAGTGGCTAATTTTATGTAAACCTTGCCCCAGTTTGGGTGCTCTGAGAGTAAATGCTCGTGTGTTGGAATTATTTTTGGGAAATGGATTAGCACTGTTTATAAACTATGTACTCTAAGATCCCCTTCTAATTTATGATCTTTCAAGGACGGGTACTGTTTTCTGGTAATGAGATACATCCATTGAAAAGCTGCCTGTGCCTTGTCCAATAGGCAGGAGAGGTTTTAAAGAAAATGGAAAACATCTAGGGCTCACTTCTGCATGATGCTCTCTTGTTTATCCATAAAACAGGGCCTTGAACTGTACTCCTGCATCAGGGAGGTGTGCTGGCCTCTACCATCAAGCACAGGGATCTTGCAGAAGTCATGGTGGTACTTTAGTGGGACTGCATGGGAGGGTGTGTTATCAGGATGCTGTCTCTGATACTGCAGGGTTATCAGAATGTTAATCTCTGTCTCTCTCCTGATTTAACAGCATTCAGCAAAGCACACAAACACTTCAACTGTACCCTCTTCTTTGCTAGTTGAGGCTTCTGCTTTATTTTGGAAGAGTAATAAGCAAAGAAAAAAACGTGTTGATTATTTTCTGACTTTGCTGAGCTAATAAGCTTTTTGCTTCTGGGAGTTTGGGGTTTGCTGTTTATTTTCTTTCCTATTTCCCTTTGTATTCAAACAGTTCAGTCAAACTGGGGTCACTCCGAGCTACAGCAGAGTCCATTCCATTCATTCAATGTCAATCAGTCAGAACCAAGGGGTCACTTGCAGGTCATTCTGGAATCCCCATCTCTTCTAAATCCCCATCTCAAAACACTCATCTGATTCATTGCAGGAAAAGAATATGAAATAGTGCAGTTTACCATGAGCTAGTTTCATGCCTGAACTAGAAGATGTGACTTTGGTTTGTGTGAATTATTTCCTGGCTATTGACTGCTGTGAAGTCCAAAGCCTGTTACACTGCTCTGTTACAGCTGGCTTTTCAGGCCAGTTACTCACCCAGGTTGAACATTTCTCTCATCAGCAGGGACTACTGAAATCAGAATATTTGTACAGGCCGTGTGAACTCCCAGGGTTTAAGTGAGCAAAGATTTGATGCTTTGATCCTGCTGAGAATGTGATTCTATCAGGTGTGACTTTGGTTATATTTCAGTAAATGTTTGACTTCTGATTATGTGTTATAATATACATTTACTTTTGATATTCTGAGGAAAAAAATTGCTTTTTCATAGGGAGAATGTAAACGTTTAAAGTGCAGCATAATTAGCATTTGTACAGCAAACCTTTTTCACGGGGATTTGTCATACCAAATATTTAATTAAATTGAGGTGAAATAGTGTTATTCATGCAAACCGGTTTTCTTAGAATAATTAAATTGCTTCAAGAAGATTTTCCTGGACTTTCTTTCCACATCAGGTTTATTTGGGAACCCTTCAGCCAAGAGTGGGTTCAAGTTCTAGAGGTTACTAATGAACACTGGTCTATGTATCCTACTTGATACATACTTGATAGTTTGATAAAATAATTTAGAATGTGTCTGTGCTCAGTGAATGACAATTACTGATAAATGTTTTGTTTAAAGGAAAAAAAAGAAAAAAAAAGGATAACATAGGAAAACTAACTCTGCTTTCCTAAATTCAAAAGCAGTGTTAAGTCTTCTCTGACTTCATCTTGAGAGACTGCTGAACAAGTGGCTGCTTGCTGGCTCTGCAGGAAAAATTAATTTCCAGATAAGCCCTTGCAGCTCCCAGGCTGGAACACATCTTTTACTGGGCAGGAGAGCTCCTGAAATCTGAAGCTGCGTGTGAGCTGCTGGCATTGCAGCAGCCCTGCTTGGTCTGGAGTGGTTCCTGCTCTCTAGCAGCAGCACTAGACCCACCCCTGCTGCCCAAAGGGGGCTTTGAGAAAGTCTCTTCTCAGAGGTTTCAAGCTACTACTCATTGATGTGAGTGCTCACCCCAGGCACACTTCAGCTGCCTCACCAGGCCTGCACAGAGCCTCATTTCCTGTCCTTTCTTAACAGCAAGAGGACAAAACACACATTCAGGTTGCCCTCTCAGCTTCTCTGCTTTCCTGACTCTCTCTTGGAGCACCTGGAGAGCAGGTTGGCAGATATTCCAGTGTCAGAGGGAAGCACCAGTTTGTACAGTGTGGGTATAATTGATCCCACACTCTAATCTGAAAGAGAAAGCCAAGTGATTTAGAAAGATGATTTTACTGTAGAATAATCTAGATGTACTCTTCAGTATAAAGTAAAAAGCTTTTGTTCATGTGAAAATGGCATTCAGCAGTGGACAGAAGTGTATTTTGTGGATCTGAAAACTGCTTCAGAAAAAACAAATCTCAGTATCATCAGAGGATTTCTCAATCAAATTTGTGCAGTAACCTTGCTTGTTATTTCCAAAGACAACACTGTAAATTTGTCTCTGCGTGTCAGAATATTAAGATGTGAGATGTCTTTGGGCTTTAGATAATTTAAACATTAAATGCATGCACAACAGAAAAAAACTGGTGCCTTGAATTGACTGAAAAACCAAAACTGTGTCATGCTTTGCTGTGGTTCCTGCCTATAATGGCTGTGCCAGTGCCAGCCTGATCTCCAGCCACAGACCCCCCCTTCCCCTTCCCCTTGGGAGTTCATGTGGGCACAGGGTCATTAAATCACCCCTGATCTGACTGGCATCTGGAGGAGGGGTTACAGCTGCCCATTAAGGACTGTCTGCAATTATACTGGATTAAATTTAGTGGGAAGGGGCACTCTTAGTCCGTGTTACAGCAATGCATTCAGCCTCAAGGAGGAGATTAATTTGCTTGGTGGTGCAATAAATAAAGTTTATGGGGTCTGATCTCCTGGTAAAAATTATGGTCATTATTCAGGCTTCAGGTGTTAGATGCAAGTTTAACTGAATTTGGGTGCATTTAGCTTGTTGGAGATAAACACAAAGCCTTCCCAGGGAACTTGATACTGTCAAATTGTCACAGCACTGACTTTTGCTGGAACAATATTGAAATATGAGAAAAAATATCTCATGTATGGAAGGAAAACTGAGCTCAGTGTTCTGTGCAGAACTGATGCGTAGTATCAGCTAGTGGAGTTCCAAAGGCAAGCAAAGAGGGAAAACACTTTTAAAAATATTGTATTGGTTGTCTGGAATCAGTATGGTTCATTCTATCACTCCTTTACTTTAAAAAAGTTATGACCTGCTGCTTTAGCAGATGGAGCTGGTGAATGCTGCAGTAAAGCAGATGGGCCTCAGTTTCTTCATGCAGGAAAAGCCCATTCTTTATTCACATAGCTCATTTTTATACAGTTATTACAGACCCCATGTTTAACTCCAATGGGCTGGTAGTATTCTTGCCACTCAATGCATTGGTAAGTAAATGGCATTTTACCTGTCTACCAAATCTCTCTATTCTTGGATTGTTTACATATTTTGTTCACTGATTCTCATGGGACAGGTTTCTTAGTTCTTTCAGGTGCAGACTGTTTTTCTCTACAAGAATAGCTAGTTGTACTGTTTCTCATTACTTTGGTTCTTTCTTCTGGGAACTTACAGGCTTAGCTGGTAACTCAGCAGAGCAAGGCCTTCCTTTTATAATATCTTTACCTGTATGTAGCAGGTGAAAATACAACTTCCATGTTTGTGTTTATATCTGTATTGCATTGGAAAACTTCCCTGAAAAACCATGTGTTGGTCAGCTGTGAGAGAAACTATTGCATAAATCTTGAAAATATTTTTGTTATAAACCAAAATATTTATAGAAGCGATTAAAGCTAGAAAAAAAGCCAAACTCTGAAGAGCATGGAAAATTCTGGACTCAGCACTTATTGGCAGTTTAAGAGTGAACAAATGCACACCCAAAAAGGATGGGGCTTTTTCTGTCTCTAATAGAGGTATTTTTCAAATTGGTATGTAAGTCCCAAATGAGCATGTTTTTAGGACCTTTGCTTGTGGTCAGAAGAGAAAATAATACAGGATCTGCTCTAAGAAGTATGCTTCAGTAGTGGAGAGGCACTGCAGGAGGGTAAATCCAGTGCAGTGGTAAAGCAAATAGGTATTTTTTCCCCTTTAACTGTTTTTCTGCAGGTTTTTTTTCCCTTACAAGTTCATTGTCTCACTTTTCACATGCTTGTTGCTACAGCAGGGAAGAGAGCAGCGAGGCAGCTCTGGAGTTGCTTCACCATCTGTTTCTCTGCTCTTTGTTCAAAATTGCTGATCAGAAACTCCGAATCCCTGTTGTCTTCCTCCACAGGTGAGGTTACTGGGGCCTTTCCTGTTGTGTCAGAATTGCTTTACTTCTTATTTGTTTGCCATTTTTGTCTGTGAGTTATTCCTCAGTAAAACAGCAATTCATCAGCACAAACTGCATAAGAAAGAGCAAGGGTTTCTCAAAGCCTGAGTAAAAATCAAGTTTATGTGTATTTGTTATAAGTTTCTACTAAGGTCAGTTATAGCATATTTTATGTTTAATGGAAAAAAGGGCTTGGACTTGTTTAATACATTATCTGTATTTAACCAGTCTGACCAATCAAAAAATTATGATAGACTTGCTGCCAAATAAAAATTGTAAAACTTGATCTTTTAATATAATGTATCAACTTTGGCTTTGTTTTTTGCCTTACATTTTTAGATATTTGTTTAGAACTTCTTTAATGTCTTCAGGGTTTTCATTTCACAGCTTGAAATAATCCTTTGTGTGTAACAGAAAATGAGAGTCAAATTATTGTTTGGTCTAGGGAAAAGCTATGCCTGGTAAAATAATGACTTTCTCATTTGGCATTAGTTGAACACAGAAAATCAGGATTTGCTGATTCCAGCCCACAGCTCATTTTTTATTCAGTTGGAAGTATGTATTCCATGGGTTGATCTCCATCTTTTCTAACAATTGTGCTGGTGCTGTGCTATACAGGCTTAAAGTTGTGCTAAAGATATTTTGGAAGTATTTGTTGGGTTGTACAAGGCTGTCCATAAAGGAATGCATGAGCACAGGGGGCAGATGGGGCAGCTCAAAACACGAAGAGGAAAGTAAACAATTAGACAAAAAAAGAAGCCATTGTTGGATAGTCTGAAGCAGAATGGAAGTGCTCAGAGGCACAGGTGATGAGAAACTGTAGAGATTCTTTCCCAGCTCCTGTGGATTAGGTATGGGATGATTTTATGGAAAAAAAATTGCAGTAATCTTTTTCAGAGGTTTGATACCTTTGTAACACTGATTATCCAAAAGAGGCAGGAATGGTAGCAGGCACTTTAAAAGGGTTAGAGAGATCCTTTTGTGCACAATACTCATAATTTAAAAAGATATGTTCTTTTTTTCAGTAAGATGATTTCTGCTTACGAACCCACATTGAAAAAGGAATGATGAAATGTAGGAGATACATCTGTTCCATCCTGCTTTGTTTTCACTTGAGTCTGTTTAAGTTATGTTTATTGTATTCTTATCCTGTGTCTTGAGAACCAAGGCATAAATTGAGCTGACTGTATTATCCTTCAAAATGCTGTGAAAGGAGATGCAAAATAAATGCAGGTATCATTGGCAGAGCAAGAGATATTAGAGATGAAAAGCTGGCACCTTTTGTACAGTGCTGAATGCCATGGAAATAATCAGTTTCCTGATAAAGTTTATAAGCAAGAAAGGAAATTAAACACAAAACCTATTCAATGTCATGGACCTTTCTTAAAATCACAGGTTCTGCATAAGCTGGAAGGAGGTATTTAGTGAAATAAAGTAGTAAACAAGTAGCAGAGAAGTCTAAAGGCTACTGAGCGTGTATATGTTTAATTTTGGGTGAGAAGAAGAATCTCAGGCAGACAGATAAAATGATGTAATGTTGCCTTGAGCTGCTTAATTCTGTCCTGCTGTGGTAGGTTGAGTCCACTTTGCTGTTATTAGCATATGCCAGTTATTTCATTAACTGACCTTGCTAAATGCCTAGAGACATCCTGTGGCACTGAATGGAGTCAAACATGGCAAACCCCTCTTATGGCTGCATAAAGCAAGTGTAGTTAAGAAAGGTATTTGCATGCTGTAATTGTTGGACAATATTGGAATAAAGCCTTTGAAAGCACAGACCCTGCTGGTTATTGGTCTGGAGATGTTAAAGGCAGCTCTGAAGATGAAGGACTCTGTAGCTTTATGAAAAATTAGGGAAAAAAGAAATGTAGTTGGTTTTATAGTCTTCTGCATATATAATATTCAACTTTGTTTAATACTAATATTTTTCAGCTGCCCTTCGTGGATTTTGTTGACTGAGTTCTGTGAATATTAGTGGATTATGCATTTAAATTGACTAAAAAAATCTAAGGTTTTATTTACTGTTCAGCTGTTTAAAGTCCAGAAAAACACGAGGGTCACATCCAGACTGGGTCATTTCAACCTTCCATCATTCCAAGGCAGCTTAAATAACACGTATGTGGTTTACCCAAGAACAGCTCATTGACATCCTTGCATTGTTAACAGGTGGGGCTTGTGAATAGCAGCAGAACTGAATCAGAGTGCACACACACTCAGCTTACTGACCATGCACTCACTGCAGAGGAACTTTAAAGAGATTTATCTTACTTTTCCCCCCTTTTGGTGAATTTTTAGTATGCTCTGAAAGAGCAGAAATGACCATACAGAATTAACAGAAGTCCCTAGAGCCTACAGAAAACTATTTGAAAGCTAACTACTTTATCTTCCTTGCATATTGGCTTTCTGTACACAGAATTTTCAGGAATGGGATGGCAAAGGTAGTACTTACATAGAGGAAATGCTGAAAAAAATCTGTGTCAGAGAGGGAACAGGAAATGTGCACACACAGAACTGCAAAATGTTATCACCATAATACTGTGTTCTCACCACAGCTCTGTAATTAACACAAGAGGGAATCCTTGGGAAGACACATGAATACATCAGCTTTGATATTGGTATTTCTTCCTTGTGGTCACAAGAATGATTAAATTTGATAAAAGCAAAACATTAATGGGCTTCAAAAGAGAATATAATAGAACCAGAAGTTAGAAATTTGGGCTGGTTTAGGATGAATTATAACATTTTCTCCATTTCTTCAATTTGGTTCAGTTGAAAAGGAGTTAGATTTCATCTGTTGCCAATCCTCACTTCTTGCTCAAGATTCCTTAGTTAATTCACTTGGGTAAGTTCATACCAATAAAAAGAACACAAAACATTATTTGCTCCTTAGATCTGAAGCTGTGAAGGGTCAGGAAGTTGGAGCTGGATGATTGTTGTATGCCCCTTCCAGCTGAACTATTCCCCTCCCTCTCTTTAAAGGTCAGAAGGGATGTAGGTGTTGAACATGGACCCTACTGGCCTTCTCTATAGGTGCTGCTCCCAAAAATTAGTGATGTGTGATTGAACTACAGCTCAAATGGAACAGTGTGGCACTACTTGGAATACACAGAGTTGCTTAGAAAAACCCCAAAGCAAAATAATTTGGTGCAAGAAGCTCATTGTTCTGGGAATACCTTCCTAATATGGCATTCTGCACAAGGTTAGTTTATGTATCTGAATTCATATTTGAAGGAAATAGCTCATTTTGAAATAGCCGTGAAGAAACTACGTGGGTGATATGAAAAACATAAAGTACTGACAATTCTTTTCATTGTTAATCTTTAAGGATTTTACTTGGGACAAATTTCTCTTACAAATTCTGTGTGGAAAACTTCACCCAATAGAGCTGTGGGATAGCATGTGGAATAACATTTTCCTCCATTTTGCTTTCTCTGAATTCTTGCCTTTGCAAAAAGGAGAACTGTCACCAAAAAAAAAAAAAAAAATCCTGTAGCAAACCTCATGTTTAGCCTGGAATTGTTCCTTTACAAAACATATACAGTTTAACAATTAAAAATGGCAGAGCCTATGTTAATTCTCCTGAACTCCTAGAGAATTCTCTCACAGAGAATTTACATTGTTTGCTACATTTCCTCAAACATGGATAATATCTGTGTCTCAATGTTTACAGCCTTGCTGCTCTACACCAGTGCCTTGCAGTTCAAAGTGAATCTCATTACTCACATTTGCACATTTCTTCTGACAATATGCTTTTTGTGATTGGTTTGTTGAGCATTTCTCAAGTAATTTCTGTGTCGGGCCACCTCTTAATTCACTGCCAAAGTGGTTAATTTCTCTCTGTATTATCGTTTCCTACATATTTTCTGCCCTGTTCCCTTATGGCTGGCTGCTTATCTGCTGTGACTGAATCTTGTACTGTTTCTCAGCAATACTCAGCTCTCTCCCAGGCTCCCATTCTTAAGAAAGTTTAGAGCAATACTGAATAGAATTATGTCAACTTTGGTCATGCTCTTCCCTTCATGTTACTATTTTTATTCTTGTCCTCTGATCCTTTTATGGATTGCTTTTATGAGATCTATTTTTAAAAACCCTAATACCTTTTCTAGTTTTGTTTTCTCATTTTTGACTCCAACAATAAAGCTTTTGTGGTTTACTGATCTATTTTCTAAGGCAGGAGAATTTGAATACAGTAAAACTTGAACCATTTGTTGCATTCTCCTGCCATCTCCCATCATCCACAATTGCTACTCCTTCACTCCTCAATCTGCCTGTATTTACATACCTACATTGTAAAGATACCATCTGCATTCAGATCCTGCCCTATTGTACACAGCCTTTCAAAATGAAATATTAGTTTTGACCTGCACTGTGAAATATTTCTGTGTAAGTCATGGTTTACTTTCTTTTTAACCTGTAACCACATCTCTGATAATCAGGTTTTATATTCTGCAAATGATAAATACAAATTCATCTTCCTGGTTTGTCATCCTACCATGTTTCTTCTCTCTGTAGGTTAGTCTTTGGGGTTAGTTCCTTCATGCCAGGTTTTCATGCACTGTTATCCCTCAGCACAGTCCTGCAGCTCCTTCTTTGTGCCTCCACATGTAATGCACTTGCTGAACTCAATCAGAGTTGTTGCTGCTGATGTCAGCACAGTGCTTGGGATCCAAAAAGGCCTTCTGAGTTTTGTTTGGAATCTAAGGGGAAAAATTTAAAGTAAACCTGTCCTTATGTTTAATATTTTCTTGACATTATTTATTGCTAGCCTTTTTTTGGAAGTTACATAGCAGATAAACTTCAATTTGCCAAATGTCACTTCTGCCCATTGTGATTGAACTCTGGCAAATATTTGTTCAATTTGTAGCTTTGCTTCTGCCAGAGATTGATGAAACTTTTCTGGAGCAGAGATGAAACTTCTGGTATGCTCATATGTTCTCAGACAAGTTACAGGTTGTCTGCTGAGGCATTTTAATCTACCCCATTCTCATACTACCTGCTCATGCCAAGACAAAATAAATTTAATTTTCTGAAAGCATCAGGAAAAGATTGTGGTAATGAATCTGAGCATTTTCACCACCAGCAGCTTAGCTTCTTATCAGCTTTGAAGGTAACCCTGCTTTGAGAAGAGACTGCACCAGCAGATCTACGAGCCTGGGGTGGTGATCTTGCTATTTGCCTTCCTTCCTCCTCAGGGTCTCGAACCCAAAAGTCCCATGGCCTTTTTGGCAGCATCTCCTCCAGCCAACAATGCCAAATATGTCCTGACACTTGGCCATAACCAGATGAGTAATCTCAAAGGGCTATTTTACAGCCAACCCTCCAACTGATCTGTCACTATTTTATATATATAGTAGTGTGCTTTTGGCTGTGGCTCTGGGGATGTATCTGGGAAGAGGTACGGACTTCATCTAAACTCAAATCATTCTATGAATGTTTTATTTCTTTCAAGTGGCTTGTATCTCAACATTTTTCTGCATACTATTCACATCTGAATCCCTCCATATATTGAGTTTTAGAAATAATCCCTCTGGAGTAGTGCTTGTTGGGGTTCTTGGCATTTGTTCCTGAAGACAGGCCCCTGATTCAATGAATTCATATTAATGGAGCACAAAAATGTCATTACAATTAGAAAATCCTCACCTTGCAGAGAACTTCATTAGTGCTCTTTGTCAGCAGTGGGTATGTTATCGTCAGACAATTTCAATATTATACTGGAGATATTGCAGCAGCTGGCAGCAACTGGTGCAGGAAGTTGTTAACAGACTGCTGTGTTTCTATGTGTCTGTATTCAAATATATCATACTTTGAAGATTGAATTATTACTGCCCTTGAGCAAAGATATATGTATGATTAGCCTGTGCTAATAAAACCTTACTTATTACAAACCCACAGCTTGAAGGATGAAGCAGAGGTTACTGAAATGCACAAATACAGAATGAAAGCATAGGTCTTGAAAGTACAAACACAGCATGATACTGCAGGTATCAGAGGTACAAATAACTTATCAATGGTCATTAAATTAGTGTGACCTTGTGAGATGTTAAAATCAGTTTTAGGGATAGCAGAGACAACATTAAAATACAGAACTCTATACAGAAAATTCACACATAAGGTGGAATTGTGAACCCATGGCAAGGGAGGCAGTAGGTGCTGCGTTAAAAATAGTGCTAAAATTGACCCCATGCAGACCCGGGAGCAAGGTGGAATAGATGATGAACATCATTCTCCTGACAAAGGACAAGGGATGCTGATAAATGGTTGTCCCTCTTTCTCCTTGCAGTAAGCCAGCCCCATAAGATGTGAACTTAGGAGAGTACAGAAAGGAAAGCAAAGAAAGAAGAGGATTGTAGAAACCAGAGTGAGCAGAGAAATATCAGAGAAAAAGAGATATATATTAGAAAGTTTGTAAATGTCAAGTTTAACTGTCTTTGTTGGAAACAAGTTGTGTGACTAATAATGATCATCAGTTCAACTAATAAGACTTTAATTAGACTACGAACAGATTCCTACCTTCACTTAGAAGCATGTTCCTTTAGCTCATGTAAATGACATGGAGTGTTTGGTATGGCACCACGTGCCCCTGAGGCTTGGAGGTTAAATTTGGGAGCAGCAGTGCATGATAAATATGTCAGTTGTCACAGTGGTTCTCCAGCCCAAGTTCTGTTAAAGTTTTTAGACAATTCTTTCCAACAGCATCTCTGAGAGCTGGCTGTCTTTCACAGTAATTTTCCCCAGGGTGAACAAAGGAAGAAGTGAAGAATTTCTTTTCAGTCTTTTGTACTGAAGGATGGGATCTTGTTATGGCAATCCCTCACTGGGGAGAGCATGAGTCTGCTAAACTTTGCTCATTAAAGCAAGGTGATCAGCTTGGTTATGATGCTGCACCCCCAGGAGAATTTATTCAAGAGGTTTGGATTAGGTCTTGATAAACAGATATGACTGGGCTTTCAACTGGATTGCATTCACAATAAATAAACTAATTCCTGTTAGGCTCATGTAGTGGCAAATACCATTTTGACAAGCTTAGTGTTAGTAAATAAGAAACTACAGAAAGATCCATAAAAATTACAGTTTCAGAGGGATACTGTTACTGACACACAGCTGGCATTTAGGATTTTGGACTAAAATATTATTTAAGAGTGATGTTCTAATTAGAAATAAGAAGTGCTGAATTAGGGTTACCTGAAATTCTTCCTCTGCACAGTGATTACCCCGGCATTCAAGTGGCCATTGCCTGATGTAGGATTCTGTGCTGGGTGAAGGTAGGCAAGCAGTTTGTTGATAATAAAAAGTCTGCCTACAAAGGTGCAAAATCCAGGCTACTCCCTCAAGTCGAGTGATGAATTTTGTATGTGGTAGGGAACTGGCTTTTAAACAGTAGAAACTTAGAGTTCTACCTGGCTTCTAAGTCAGTGTGATTTAGGTAACTTCCTAAGTAACTATTTTAAAAGAGGATGAATCACTGCACAATGATTTATTCATCATCTCTTCTAACCCTGCTCAACACAGGGCACACTTCAAACTTGGCAGCTTTCTCAGCCCCTCACCTTTAAGTGAGTCTTTAAGCATCTCCAAACACAGCCATTTCACAGCCTGACAGGAATCCAGTTTCTGCCTGTCCCCACTCCTCTCAGCCCCCTGCCTTGTGGCCTTGCTGTGGATTTCCTGCAGCATTTCAATGTCTGTCTTGTCCCAGGGAGCCCTAGGGTGGACTTATTTCTACACACGAGGTTTTATGAGTGCAGCAGAGCCAAAGGAACTTTTTTGCTCAGCCTACTGCTTTGTTCAGCAGCCTTATTAATGCAACCCAGTGTGCAGGTGACCTTCATTGTCTCAAGGACACAATTCTGAGGCACTTTTAACTCAGCCACCATGGAAGAATTTCTTGTCAGTAATACAATCTCACTGCTGGTGTATTTTTACACTTAGTTATCTCAATAACCATTTTTGCTCTGGCTAAAAAGAAATACTTCATTGAGCTAGGGAATTAAAAAGCAGGGCCATTGAATTTTATTTACTTCAGAAAGGAGAGTTTCGATCAGAATGGCCTTTATCAGGTGCTTGAACAGCAGTTTTCCCATTACTTACAAACTAATTCATAAAATTGTCTTATCCTATAAATGGTGTAGTGCAAACATAACTGAAATCACTGAAGGCTTTCAAAATAGGCTTAATGCTAGATACATAAAAATGCAAGTTCAGTAATTTTGCAGGAAGAGATATATTTCTCAAATTGCAATCCATGTTGCAATTGAACAGGGGATTCAAAATACTTAAAAATAAAACCTTTCCCTTTTTTCCCCCCTCCATTTTGATTTTTATGATCATCCAGACAGTAGACTGATGCCATGTAAAAGGAACATTGCTGGGAAGAAGATGCTTTTGATTTTTTAAAGAATATTATGCAGTAGAGACAAAACCTCAATAAATTTTATGATTCAGGGTAATAGTATAGGGTGAAAATTAAGTGTATAAATTTAGCTGTATAAAATCTTAGCTACACATTGGGCAGATCATCTATGTGGTGTGACCATGGTTTCCTTTGGAATAGAAAAAGGTATGGTTTGAGATGGACAGCTAGAGAGAGTAGCATAAATTACTCAGCATATTTCTATAAATGTGGATTTTATTTAAAACTAGAAGCCAACATCTTGTTTGTTGTTTTTAAAAGCAGAAACAATCTCTTATGTTAGTTTATAAAATTCTATACTTTGTCTGTAGCCTTAGCAGCATGTAAGTTAAGAACAAATAGTGCTTTATAAGTGGCTGAGGATTAAATTTTTCCTTAAGCGTTAACCTGGAAAAGTTCTGTGAATTTATTTGTTTAATTTACGTTTCAAATAAAGGCTTTAGCTGAAATGCTACTTCTGTCCCTTAAGCAAACACCCCAGGTTTAATCTGGGAGGATAACCACTTGCCTTGTAAAGTTTGTGCTGTGTGATTTTCCTAGCCCTTAATTTCTCAGCACATTTGAGCATGAAAAATACTTTCCAAGAATTGATGTGATTAAATTTGTACCAGCCTGGAAAGAAACACAAATTGCATGCAAATGAAGTCTCTGCTTTCCATCTTCATCAGTCAATCCCATTATGCACATAATGCCTAAATAAGGAGAAACCTGTAATATTCAATAATTCTGTGGTAGGATCAATCCCTTTATGCCCCTTTTGTCATCTGCACAATGTATGTGTTTGAATTCAGGGAGTTGTGCTGGTAAAAGAGATTTACGATGTTTCAGTGTCAGCTGGAAAACTTTGTGGTAGTGGAACTATGGTGTGAAGGACAAATACAAATTGACTAAAGAAGAAAGATGGGAAAATTGATTTAGAGATCTCCAGGACCCTACAAAACTAAGAAAGTAGGCAAAAATAAGCATATTTCTTTCCTCAGGTGCTGTATCTTTCTGCTGTTTTGATTTTTCACATGTGCAACTCTTGGAGTTTACTTTACCCTTGGTGATTCTTCCAGAGATTCTTGTTACTGGAATAGAGCCCTATAAAGTTTGGTCATTAAAGCAAAACTGCAACAGGACATGCAGCATTTCTCTCTTAGGAGAACTGCACTGATAAATCAAAAAAGGGCAAAATAAGCACGTAAAATGCAAAAATAAGTAATGAAGCAGTCCTCAGAAAATACACAGCAATTTTCTGTTCATTTCTTTAATCTTTCCAGTTTTTAAATTATGCCTGTAAGACCCAATGATGTTTAAAATTCAGGCCCATTTCTGACATTTGTTATGATTTGAATAGTAATTTGTGTAACTTGGTCTCATGGAAAATCTTTGGAAGAAAGATCAGTCATATCAGCACGGAAGAAACAGAATAAAAATAAATAAAAGTTTTCTGGAATAAATGTTGGACTTTTTTGGAACAGGCTGGCTCTGTCCTTGAGGAGCATAGCAAATGAAATCCATGAAGACAAATTGTTGTGAGAGTTGATAGATGCAGCATCACTGGGAAAGACAGAACATGTTTCTGCCAGGCATGTTTGGGAATAGGGACTTGAATATTTTCATTAATCTTGTCATAGCTTATTGCTGCTAACTTCCACAACAAAGATAGATTTTCCTTTGTAGCAGTGAATAAATATGCTTCCTGAAGAAGGCTCTGACAATCTACCTGTTTCCCATTCAGTTGGTGTTTTTCTACCTCTCATTCTTGCTAGAATTAAGGAACTCATTACTTTATAGAACTGGAATAACTTTTAAAAAATCCTGCACCATTATATCTCAAAACCAAATCACTCTTAATCACATCAGATTGTTTTCTCTTTCAAATGCAGAAATGTATCTCCATTCAAGGCTCAGATTATTCAATAACGAAGTCCACAGGCATGGTGGTGACTTGTGCTGGATTATTAAGGTCAAAATGCCAGTTTTTCAGAACTCAGAAATCTCTGGTGAAATCTCCTTCTTGTTTCAGATTTCAGGAGCTCTATCTCACTCTGTGCACTTTGTATTTACATCCTTGAAAACTGGAATGAGCTATTAACTGCTAGCACCATTCTGGTGGGGAAAGAAAAATGAAAATACAAGGTTTGAGCAGGATCAGGAGTTATTTACAGTCATTCTGAAAGTTTGACAGCACTGAGATTCAGAAAAAATGCTTACTAACCACAGAGAGCTGCAGCAGGAGAGACAGGAGTGAAGTCTCTTTTCAAAGACACACCAGGCTTCAGCTTGGGGTTCATGGTTCCAAGAACAGGTCACCAGGTGGGTGGTCTCAGAAATGTTTCTTTCATATGACTGGGTTTGTGTCATATCTGCTCTACACTGAGCAGCACAAATTGACATTTTAAAAGCCCTTCTTCAATTCTTATTTTTTGAGCATGGCATCCATTTATTTCTCTGTGAGCAAATATTCATAGCTGTGAACAAATTCTTTTCATAATCAAGGGAAAAAAGACTCTTGAGACTCTTCAGCACCAGGATGAAAAATGTTTTCAAAATAGCTATAAACAGGAGTTGCAAGTGTCTTCAGCTGTTCATGCCCTGTTGCTTTGCAGCAGGCTTTTCATCACTGTCTGTGAGCCTGGGCTATGGATGTTTCTGCAGGGATTCTCTTTTCCTCATCAGTTCTCAGCAGTCCAGGATTAAACATATCTGATTGCTTAATATGTATCCATTAAGCCAGTAATGAGTAATTGCTGCACTGGTTTCCTTCAGTGACTGAGAGGCTGACATTTTTCTGATGTCTTTCCTTTAGAGAGTTTAAGTTAATTGAACCCTAAATGAAAAGCTTCATTCTGAATCTCTGAAGCTGGTGGTGGTTTTGTCACGACCCCAGGAGAAAAGGCACGAGGCCCCATGGGCACAATTTGGGAATTCCTTATCTGCATGTCTGATACTCCTGAGGCACCATTGTGAATAGGATTAACAATCTGAACAGAATTGCATTCACAAAATCAATGCTACGCCCTCTGCAGCTGAGAGTCATTTTTTTTAAACAATGGGAGTTGTTTTATGCTATGAAAGGGTTAAGGATCTCTGCCTGAAGGGGAATGAGTAATAACTGCTGAAAAATGGGCCCAGATCTGTACACATTCTCAGTCCCCAGGAAGTCATTTCATTATATTTCCAAGTGTACACATTAGGATGCATGAATTTCATGTATACATTTAATGCAGTAGAATTAATGGGAACACTTCAGAGTTTAAGTGGAGTAGGTAGCTTGGTAGTGCAGAATCAGAACAAGAGAGGAAAGAGAGAAGGAAGAGGCAGATGTGCAGCAAAGTGCAGACCCAGGTTATTTCCACTCTGGACATGTACTTTCTAACAGACAGTGAGCAGGATTTTTGCTGAAAGAATTCACCAAGGTTTTACATTGACTGTCTTAGATTAAATTAAATACGAAGGAGAGGAGAAGAGTTAATGTAGGTAAGTAAAAGAGGTATACCAATAAGTGATGCCTTTCTTCACCAGCACAATTGATTAAAAAACCCAAACTGAATTACATCACAATTTCAAATTATAATTTTTCCTGCCTACATTTTAATTTCTAAGTTGAAGAAACTTAAGCTTCATAATCCTAAGTGTGTAAGACATGCTCCTAATTAAATTTTTGGTAAGTATTAGAGACATAAATGTAAACAAAAATTATTATTTGAACAGCTTCATTTTGAAAATGTAAGGTATATATATCCAACAATAATGCCAATAGTTTTTTAGTTTTTCCTCTTGCAAATTAAATAATCTTCAGAACAAACCCTCTGAGGTCCTTTGACGGTTTCTTGTAGCAAATGGTGTATTAGGGAAGGAATTTCTTGTACGTTTACTGATGATGGATCTGAAAGAGTCCATTGCTAAAGAGCCTGAAGAAATGCTGCGATGTCCTGGTCCCTGAACATTAGTAGATCAATGAAAAGGAGAAGTGGAGCAGCAATTCTACACTCCTGAATGTGAAATATGGGATTATTTGGTGTATGACCCTATTTTAACTGCTGAGATCTCCCTGGAGGTCACAACTGCTGGTTTGGGGGCCACTGAACAAAAGCAAACGTTGGCCAGGAGGTGCAGGAACGAGTCTGGGCAGCAGGAGAGCCACATTCCAGCAGGGACAATCCCCCACGCTGCTCTGGACTGCTGGCTCCCAAGGACAGGGTGTGCTGGTGGCTTGCTTTGATCTAAGTGGAAAAGGGCCATGAATACCTGACAATCTCTCGTGAGGCTGTGTTTGAGATCAGGTAAAAGGAAACTAAAATAGCTCTATCCAGGTATGCCCCATTTCCTTCTGTCTGAGGTCATCTGACAACAGAGTTTTTTGGGTATGTTGACATTTCTTATTGCCTAATTATCATTAAAATTACTTCTTACTAAGTCTGTATTTTCTCCTAATAAGACTGCGTTTCTGGTGCTCTGAGTAAAGCTTGGGTGTTGAACCCTCCTGCAGGTCTGATTTCTGATTTCTGTTACCAAGCCTGTCAGCCTTTGATAGAGGATCCCTAATCAGCTGCTCCCTCCAGCAGCTGCTGATCATAGCTGTGCCAAGGAGGAAAGCAAAGCCCAGTTAAAATGTGTATTTGTGGTGCTATGAGTAGTGACAAGGATTCTCCACCAGGGCTCCATGCAAGGAGGGAAACCTGCAGTCCCTTCAGTTATTGAAGGAAATTATCTCTGTGGGTGCTGAACAGTCTGATAGAAATGAAAATACTCCATATATTAAAAGTACTCCTATATATATTTTTTGCAGTTTATATTCCCGGATTTTAATTTGATTTTTCCTTTATTTCAGAAGTTCCTTACAACAAGACCAGCTGAGACTTTTTTCTTTTAAAATGATCATTCTTAATTTTCAATGACAAATATCTACTTGCTGAATACAGGAGGTAGTTTACCATGTTACACATTAATGCACTTTGGGATGGGAGGTTGTTCTGAAAGTCATCGCAGAGGTTCTGTGATGGTCATAAATTTAGTTTTCTCTTGAATCATTGGCCACCAGGAGAAAGGAAAAATTAACTTCTGGTTCTCCTGCAAAAGGGAAGTTCACTTCCACTTGGTACTGACTGTAGTTGTAGGTTTTTTTTTTCCCCAAATCAGTTCATGTTTGTAAATCAATTCATATTTGTAGATCACTATGCTGCTTCTGGTGTTGAAAATAACATTCTATGTTATTTTGTGCTATAGTGTCAGTGCTTATCTTTCATCTGGCAGTGAATCAGTGGGAGCTGTGCTAGAGTAAGAACACAACTTTATATAAATTATGCAGAAAGTGTTGGTACTTCACTACTTTACTGAGTGACATTTTGAAACACAGAAATTTTACAGGAAAATAAAAATATCACCCTGCTTACTCAGCCCAAATCATCTTGCTGGTACTGAATTCTTCCTTCCTTTGCTCTTTGATCATCTCCAGAACACTTGATCTCTGACACTGCCATTAGTCTAGGACTACTCTGGGATGTTGCCTACCCCCAGTGCCTGCTGAGGAGTGGGAAGGAGACCTGGTGGTGGATCCATTGGCTTCTGCTTGTGCTGCCCAAGCCACTGCAGTGGGCATGGCCTGTGTTGAGATCACTCTTGGCTTCTGGGTAAGCTTCCACTAGGGAACATCTGAACCTTTATTTGTACCTATTTGTAATGTGAGTGTAGGAGCTGAGGACTGCACTGAGCTTCAGGATGAATGAATGCTCAGCACTGCAGTATTGTCTTTGTCCAGTTGTTTGTGAACAAAAATCAAATGGAGTTATTAATGGATGATAATGGTGAACATATCTTCTAGCATCTATAAGTTACAAACTTCCATATTTGAACAATTAGGTATTTTAATACTAAAGCCAACATAAAGATTCCTGACTATTTGAGGTGGGCTGTCACCACTCTCATCACATGCAGATATCTCTATACATCTTATGTCCAGGATGCCCATGTAAGCAAAAAATTCTAGCTCAGAATGAATGTAGGAAATCCTATTTTGTGAAATTACCATCTCAAGCTTAATCTTTGATTATTAAAGCTTCCTTTTACATTTGACTGCTCAGGCTTGAATTAAAAGAAATATCTGTAATTCTGTTTGGACAAAAAAAAATAATGTAGCCTGGGATATAATTTTAGAAAGATGGGAAGATAATATGTTGAAATAGAAAGTTAAGAGTGAGAAGGCATTGAAGTGTTGGAAAGTATTGACAAGGCAGACTGTCAATGAGAAGAGAGAGCATTTTAATAGATCATTGAAAGAGCGATGCAAAACTGAAGGAATGTGAAATTAATTGTAGGTTACTTTATTCCATATGTCTGAAAAGTCTGAATTGGTTTCATTTCTTCATATTCCATGGTTCCATTGAGGAGTTTGTGTATGTCTGTTAAAGACATCATAGTTCTGTCTCAAGTAGGGGAAGTAGTCCTACTCTAAATATCAGTTTGCTGTAGTTTGCCATATCGTGGCTATTGCCTTGTGAGTAATGTCTCGTGATTGCCTCTCCCTCTTCAGAGGCTGGACTGTGACTGACTCCCACAGAAACTACTACTCCACAGATAAATGTTTAATTATTATTTGGGATTGTTAAGAATCCCCAGATGAAAGGCGTGGGAAGTGAAGAGTGGCAACACGCTGTAGAACGCCATTAATTTACAGTAATTGACATATACAGAGCAATCACTGAATTTTATGGAGCAGTCAATAAGGAGCAAATCGTGCTGATTTGCAGTCACAAGGCTTAGACTGGCTCTCTTGTTGCAGCAGCTGTGATGCCTTTCCTCTGTACAGGGAGCAGAACGTGGTTTCCTGGGACAGGCAAAGGGTCAGACAGTGTCACAGTGCCTTTTTCACAAGGACTTACGTGAGGAGCATCAGAAGTATGTAAAACATTGCCTGTGAGACTTCTCTTTGATTGCTTCATATTTTCTTGCCTGTATTTGGAGAAGGCATTAACTAATTTAATGCAGTGGAATAAAATGAACTGTTAGAAGGCTGAGGAAGATAGTGGTCAGCTTGTGTTCCTGTCTCTTGGCACTGAACTGTCCCCACAAATATTGCGGAGGAAAACCTGACCCCAATCTGAAGTGGGGCACACAGAGGAGTAGAGGCATTTCTTCCTGTTGCAAATCTGCTGTAATAAAAAACATTTGCTTCCATGATTTTCCATCAGTAATTGCTTAGGTATATATTTCCTTTCTATTGTAGAACCTAGAGGTTTCTTTGGATCTTAGATGTAATTGTTGATTCCATTTCTGTTTGGAAGACCTTCTGGTGTTTTACTCTCTATCGTAATAAAGCCGATGTATAAGCTCTTCTTAATTATGAAATAAATCCCAGACAGCAATAGAGACTAATAGTTCAGTACTCTGAGTTGATAAACTGCTCTTTACAATCTTTATATCAACTATTTTCTATTGCGGCCTGGGGTTTTATGAGCAGAGCTGTGCACATGAGAACATCTCTAACATGGTTTATTTAAACCCAGCAAGCCACAGTGATGAAAACACACCCCAGCCTGGATTAGTCAATCTGGTGTAACTGAACAGTACATCACTATTAAGGTTCATAATGGCTTTTGTGAACTCAGTAGCTCCACATCTAAATGAGGTTTTATGGGATTTATGTGTCTTTAATGTTAACTGTTCAAGATTTGTAGATGTTAAAATCAAATTAAAGTGCCGGGCTCAAATGATTTCAGATGTTACAGTGTTGTTATTGGCTCTTCCCATATGTCATCAAAAGAGATAAGCACAGTAATAAATAAATACCTCATGTTTTACAATATGCAAATAGTTAGAAAAGCAGAGATTTCAACTTTTCTGTTTTTCAGATGGTGTGATTATTTCAGATGTTTTGATAACTGAGGTTATAATGAATACAAAAATAAAATAAAGCACAGTGATTTGTGAAACAAGGAGGGAATAACTACACTAAATGGGGAAAGTACATGCTCTGTCATCTCATCCGAAATACTCCATTCATGCACTAACAGGAGTCCTTTGCTGCACTAAACACTGTTGAATCAAAGTATATTTGTCTGGTTAATGAGCACATAGCAGTACCTGAGCAATCTAAGAATATTTATCACAGGACCTGTTTCTGCTGCTGGAGTAGTGAGCCTTTCACCCCAAGCTCCACCTGGAGCACAAACCCTGCAACACCGTGTGAGGGGTCAGGGGGCTCTGGGCAGCCCCTTGGTCAAGCCCAGCACAGCCCAAAAAGAGGATGCTGCAGGGCAGGGCCCTTAGAGGACCGTGGGGAGGGGGCACTGGGGGCTGTGATTTGTTCTGTGAATGCTGAAGTGACTGATTTGTATTATTTTTATCATGATAACAATAACTGAAATGTTTGCAACATTCTCCTGAGTATCAGGGCACCAGAAAGCTGGGAGAGCCTCAGACTTTCCTTGTGACGCTGGCTTTGGGCCCTCAGAGAGCCAAGGTGCTCTGAAGGGATCAGCTCATGGATGGCTGTGCTGCCTGCAGGACCAGAATCATAATAGAGAGATGAAAAATCGATGTGTTATTAATTTTTTTAAAAAGCATAACTTCAAAAAAATTGCACTGAATGAAACAGTCATTAGTACATATCAATGGTGAGCTGGGCTGCTGCATCATGAGGATTAAATACCATATAAGAGAGTGCCAAGTCTCTACAGTGAATATTATTTGAGGAAATTTTTCCCAAATCATTCAAGTCAATCAGCTTTTATGGATAACTTGAATGCAGTCTGATCAAGCCACAGAATAGATTTATTGTTAGAAATAAACTGCTGGTTTGTGATTGAGATTAAGCATTTAGAGCTTTCAGTCTGTGTTATTTATTTGGCTAAAGCCAAAATGTGAACCAGAGCCACTCACTCTTATGGGTCACAGCCTTTCTTCTCCTTAATACTACTGAAATGATAACTTGAGAGTACTTGCAGTTAATGAGGTAATTACACCACTCTGGGTTTGACCTTGAAGTTTATTGCTCATTTAACAAGAAATGAGAAGCTGAGATATGTCTTTGTTGCTGGACAGATCTTGAAAATTTTGAATGTAAGAGCCAATCAAAGCAAAAAGATTATGGTGGTGAACTGGACTCTACATTTGCATATTAATAATGTTGCTGAGAAAATCCTGCATGGCTCTGGCTAAGAGTGGTTGCCTGTCAGCTGCAGCACAGGGATCCACAGGCTGCATTGCACTGACAAGTCTTGATAGAGCAGATTTGCAAGCAGCAAAAGCAATTAGTAGTGCAAGGAAAGGCTAAGAAAACTTTAGTGCATAATGTACTCTCATTTGCTCAATAGGTCCTGGGATATAATTAAAATCCCTCTTCCCTTTTAATTACAGCAACTTTAAACAAACAAATTTAACAAAAAGCCAAGCTTTTCTTGTGAAACAAAAGTTTTCCATTTATTCTCTTTTCTTTGAAAAAAACATGCTTTGAATTCAAGGGCAAACTTCTTTTGCTGCTGTAAAACTGGGTATTTAAAAATATAATTAAAATAATATCCTAATAATAGATAAAAAAGGAATTAAGGTTTTAATAATTAACTACAAGAACATTGGGGCAGAATTTCCTCTTGGATGGCATTTGTAGGAACAGTTATTATGGCTATTTGGTTTGGGTTTTTCTGTGGAGAATACAGGAGTTTGTATTCTCTGAAACTCCAGGGAATACAAGGAGCGGGTGGAACCAGCAGCTAAATTTGGCTTCAGGAAAAGAAAAATTAATCACATCCTTTTATCACTTCTACTTGTGATGTGATGTAAAATATTCTGATATACTTTTCTGTAAATTTATCAAAAATATTACACTTGTGCTTTAAACACCCATCTGTTTAATTAAGTAGATATATTGGTTTGCATACTCTTCAGTAGAGAGATTTTCTGTTATTAATGCCATGGTGAGTTTTTCTGCTTGCTTAAATCAACTGTGTTAGTATGAACCTCAGTATTAGAATCTGGTGAAATATGTTATCAGAGATATTATGAGTCAGGAAATTTAGAATTTGGAATCTTTTATGGAACACATTTATGTTTTGCATTATAGCTCCATTTTAAGCATCAATATCCTTTTCTTTGCAGGAGATTGTATTTGTAGGTTTGGAGGCAAGAAGAAAATGTATTTGTATAGTTTAACACATTTGTTAGCACAATTTGCCCTGTTGTTAATTCTGTTATTGGAAGCGTGTTGCCCTAGGCCTCCTAGCAGAACATCTCTCTCTTAAATTCATCTGCTTCCTGAATTTATCTACTATGGATATTTAATAAATTGTGGTCCTGTTCACCATTCAGTCACCCCTTTTTTTTTTTAATTTTGTCAACTTTATGGCCATTTTTCTAGTTATTTCCAGTAAATGTTCCTCTTTATAGAAATAATATAAACCTGGCAAAAATTTCCCTGGCTCACAGCTGTGCCTATTCTAACCTATATTCAGATCTAAATTCTAAATTATTCTGCTGATCCTGAGTCAATACCTAAGCAGAAACAAACTTGTGATAACAGCATTTCTTAGTGATGTCATGAAACCCAGGAGTTCCATTAAGTGGTATAAAACAGTGAACAGCAGCAAGAAAATAAAGTTGAAATAGTTGTGTGCTTTAATATTGCAGCCTCTGCCTTTAGTGAAGATACAGAGAGTATTTAGCAATTCTTGTGGGATTTTAGTCATCCCTGATTCAGTTAAACCATTTCGACAAAAAAAATAATTAAGCTTCAGTGAATTAAGTACTGTTTTTCCAGTGCTCTGCAGAAGTTCTTTAATATTATGATTTTGTTCAGCAGCTTGACAGCAAATAAATATTTCATATATTCTAATATAATTACATATACTTAAGACTCAAAGATTTCAGCATGACAGGACTTTTGATTTTGATCATGTAGCAATTGTTGCAAGTGCCTGTAGGGATGGAAATAAAAAGTCAGAGAAATAGAATTCCTATTTCAGTACTGACTGGAGTAGCTTCTGGAGTTTGTGATTGAAGAGCTGTTTGTAATTGTCATGTCTTGTAGCTTTTACTTGGATGTAATTTCTTCCTGAAACCTGTATAGAACAGTCATTGGGAACAGTGAATGATAATGTTTCCTGAGAATATGGATAGAGAAAGAAATGTTTTCTAATGACCTGAAAATTAAAAAATTTTCATCATCAGCTGCTCTAGTAATAGAGCAGCTGATGCAAACATTTGCACAAATATGTATCTTTTATTGTCTAGCTTAGCTAGACTAAGCTTTTCAGCTTAGTCTGCTGAAAATGTGACTGTTTTCCTTGAGGGATAATCACAACAGTAAACAGAAACTCATCAATAAAATTCTCTAACAGCTGTCGCTATCAAAGATGCAAAATCTGCCATGAGAAATGATAAATACACAAGGACCAGGATACCTGCTCTCCACAGAAGACAGAATAGCTCACTGGAGGTAATTTAGTGTGATTTATCACATGTAAGAAATTATTCAAATATGAGGCAGGTGATGGAGCAAACTCAGCATGGCAGAGAATGCTGTTTCCTGTCCTTTGCCCACAAGCATTGTAATGACTTGGAGTCAATATCAGTGAGTACTCCAGCCTCAAAACTACTGAAATTTGTGCCATAATTTGTGTTGTAAAATTTTATTGACATAAAACATCAACTCAGACGTGATTGGTTTGTCAATGACGCAGAATTTTTATTCCCATTTTCATCAGATAAGTAGATTTTGGATCCTAGTGGGGTTCTTTCCTAGATCAAACAAAAGGCATCATCAACTTTAATCCAGCTAGAAGGAAGATATTTTGAGTTAAAGAACAATGTGATGGCTGGGGATTTAATATTTGCAATGTGAGTTTCAGATCCTTGACTGTGCTAGAGCCTCAGGTGGCCAAAGCCACTTTAGTTTTTGAGTGTTTGGGCATTTGAAATTTCCAGAACCATCTCAGTGCTTTTGCAGTGTTTGTACTGGGGAGCTGGACTGAGCTATATTCACTCATAAGGGGCAAGCCTGATGAGTAGCAAAGCCAGATTTCTTGGCTATTTTAACAAATTTGATGGAATCAATGGGCCCATAGGATCAAGTTTGTTAATTCTGATCTCTCACTTGGTAAGTCTTCAGCTGAAAATGTTCAGACTCAGAAGATTTTTTTCAGATTCAAAAGATTTTGACTCACATGCCAAATCTTGGCTGCCTATGTGTTATATGAAATTAGCATCAAGATGTACTTTTGATTGTTTTTTAAACCTTTTTTTTTTGAAATTTAAAAATCTGTTCTTAGTTGGATAATCTTTCTTATAATAGTATCTGAAATGTGGAACATTTTTTGAAAGTTTAATTTTACTTTGTTCCTTACCCTTTTTGTTGGCCTGTACAGCATTTTGGGAATGATTTTAAAGTTGTGTGTAAATGTAAAATGTATTGTAATGCTTCAGAAATTAGTTGAGAAAGCCTACTACTGTTATCAATATCACTAATTGACAGCCTTGCAATTAAGTCAGCACAAGTTTATCGTGGAAATGATGTATCTCAGAGGAAATCTCTGTCTCTGGTATTGACTGGCACTTGCATGCTGGCAGCTGGGAACCAGGCACAGAACAGGTTTTTGTTCATTACTCCATGAATTACAAGCATAATGATTAATGATTTTTGAAGCATTAATTTTCCTGTGCCATCCTGGGTGTTGGACAGAATTTTGTGCTAACTGCCTAATAAGGATTTTCTTCTCAACCACATCCACATATAGTTGGAAGAATTTTATAGGTAATGTTCCTAGTCTGCTGGATAATTGTGTATATAATGAAAAGTTAGCTTTTACAATACAAAATTAACACACTAAATATTTTCATATAGAATCCTGACAGACACTGGCCAGGATTAGGTTATTGATATATCCAAAATGTCTTCAGTGACCTGGAAGCTAAACAGAGAGTGGAAGTTGTGCTTCAATACCCTTGTTTCAGTGTATTCTCATGTATTTCATGTTATAATTCCTTGTACAAATTACTGGTTTTAAGGAGAAGTCGTATGATAAGGAAAACACTACATTCTGTCATTGCTTTCTCCATCTAAGCCTAGTTTTCAGTATTCTGATTTTAGTCCATATTCATGAGACGGTCTAAGACAGGTACAATTAAGTTCCTGGTTTTTATTTTTTGGTTTGTTTTAGTCTTTTAACTTTTGCTTTTAACTTTACCAAAGCATTTTGTTTACCCAGACTGCTGCTGCCCCTGGCAAGGCAGATAATAGGCTTGTAAGCAGAGTGGTTCCTGCTGTTGGATTTGTACTGCTGAGAGTGTGACGTGTCCTTTTCGCTTCTGCTAATCTTATTTCTTGGGCCATGCTTGTTCTCTAACTGCTCACTAGGGCAAACCTGCACTGTTCATCATGATAAAGAAGTGTTATCTTTTGGTATTCCTGGCCATCTCTGGAATACAGTAAATTACAAATAGAGAGCCAGCAGAAAACTGAAGACATCTGTTATCCTCTAATGACTGGCATCTTGGCTTACAGTCTGTCATTCTGGAATGAAAAATATTTCCTTTACCAGCACACACTTCCACTGAACCCTATACCCAAAGTCCTCAATTCAATCAAATGTGCTTCTGATACAGGGCATGTCTCAAAAGCAAACAGATTATATAGGGTTTTTTGCATATTTATGATCCACTCAGATTTCCCTGTTTGCTTCGTAAAATTCCTGCATAAGGTGGGACTTCATTTGTCTTTGTGCTTCAGCAACATGCTTTCTTCAGATCTGGAATAAATGAGGTTGTCTACAGAACAGAAAATCAAGGGGCTTAGAACCTTAGAATTTCCACTAAATTCTTTACATGCTGTTTCTGGAAGTTTTAATACCTGCTACTTGCCATTCTTCCACTGTTCACCCTAAAAGTCCACAGCAAGCCAAGTATCTGCAAGCTAAAATGATGCAAATATTTTCTTGGGTGAGGAAAAATAGGGTGTCAAATTGATTTTCCAGTTACTTGTTCCTTCAGGTTTTTTTAAAATGTGTGCATTTTTGTCAGTCTTTACCAACAGTCTCCAGCAGGTGTGTACCTGGAACAGGCCCATCCATCCCACTCATCTCTACTTGGCTTTAGAATCCCATTACAACAGGATCAAGCTTCTGTTGCAAATAAGATAAATTTCTGAAATATAATTTCAGATCTTTCTGAAATATAATTTTAGTTTATTTATCCCCACCAAAACAGGAGGTTATAGGCAATATTATTCATTCAACATAGGTTTCCACATAAATTAAAAGTGAAAAAGAACAGGTTAGAAACAACTGAGATTTTGTTCATAAATATTCCATGTATCTTATTATCTGCTCCTGTATTTCAGAAGAGCTAACTTATTTCAAGTGCTATTTATGATTTTACTGACTAAATTGTAGAAAAGTGTACATCATCTATCAAAATCATACTTTTTATTGAGGCTACTATGCTTTTATCAAATATTTGTTCTTGCACGAACACTGAAGAGAATGCAGTGAAAATAACTGCTAAGTTTTAAAATGAGCTGGATTCTCTTTTTCTAGATAAAGCATTTTCCCTCATTGTGTAGCTATTGGGGAAAAAAAATCAGGTCAACAATGTGTATGATTAAATATGAATTTGGGCACATATTATTAGATAGTTATTTGGAAAACGTTGTTCCTTCTAATGAATAATTCCATTAGCAGCCAAAAAAATTTTTGGAGAAAGGCTCAAAATGTGGATAGATCATGTAACAGGGTGGAATAGAAAATTACCAGAGATACACTATTAAAAGTACCTTGCTTGAAGAGGGGAAATTAACCACTGACCTAGGAGGGCAGCTAGGGTTGAAACTACAGCAATGTTTTCACAGAGGAAAATCCTTTTCAGTTTTTCATGATACATTCTCCAAGTCAAAGATTTTGCAGTAAAATAATAAAGAAACAGAATAGACAGGCAGGAAAGGCATATGTGCAATGACATTAGAGACAGTTCCTAATGGATTGGGAACTAAAATTATCCATAAACCCTTTTCTGCAAAACTCATACTTGAAAGTGCATTCATGTTAAAGCTGAGGCGTCTTTCTTCACTTGGGTGATGACAGACATCATAAGATTGAGGAGGCGTTTTGCCAAAACTGGGGGCAGAAAGGTGCTGGTACAAAGTAACTGGTCCAGAGAGCAGAGTGTGTCAGGAGTGGATTTGGGATGGCAGTGCTGAGAGAGAGAGAAGTTCAGGAGCAGACAAACACATGTAATCAGTGATGTTAAGGAAAACAAGCAATCCATAAGGACTGGTTTTAGTAGACTTTATCAAGGTCTGAATCAGAGTTCTCTCAAGAGTTACCCTGGAAAAGGAGAAGAGAGGAGCTGCAGACATTGTTCCCACTTGATGCTGGAGATAAGGCTGGCAGACACAATCCCTCTCCCTGTATGAGCTCATTTCCCTCTATTAGTCACTTAGAACACAAACACATGGGCAAATTTAGCAGGGTTTTTTTGCAAGTGTGTTGCCGCTTGTTAAAGTTGAGAATTGTTTTTCCCTTACATACATAATGACTTTTCCAAGGGCTAAAGTACAAATCCAAATTGGATGCACTCCGTAAACTCATCAAGAAATTTTGGCAAGAGGCCACCTGGGAGCTGTCCACAGTTACTGGAGTTTCTTCATTTCAGATTCCACATTAATGCTCCCTGGGTATAGCTCATCTTTGGAAGCCCACGCTGCATGAGCAAACACATAATTTTGACAGAAACACATTTTGCTTTCTGTCTTAAGGAATTATTTGCAGAATTTCCCTGTCCCCTGTGTGGCATCTCATAATATCATGATTATTTTCTTCGAGTGCTTTTCTGGAATTGTAGTGAAAAAGGAGTCTAATTAAGAAAAAGTGTCAAGGAGAGAATATTGAGGTACCCTTAACGTTCTTGGGCTAATGTATGATAATTTGATTGGGCTTTAGGATTAAATACATTTTATTTTGTAACTTGACTACAATCCAATATCATAATATAGTTCTATAATGGTTTGCTAGGAAGTGCTCATATATAGTGACTGCTGCTTTTAATTAATTTTATATATATATTTTTTTTCTTGAGCTGGTGATACTAAACTTCATTTTATTCTGTGTTTAAATAGGATCTGATATCTGACTGCTGCAGATGGTAATGTGCAGTTCACTTATTGTTTGGAATGTGCTATGATTCCAAATCCAGGCCTTTAAACAATAACTGAGTCCAGCTTCAGAGGAGATTCTCTGTACTGTTAATAGCTGTTGATATTTGTCTGTCATTTTTGAGTTTCTTTTTGTGCTGCAGTGTGGGTGTGTGCATGTGAGTGGAGGGTAAGTTTCTGGGAGCTCATATCTAGCATTTATTCAATCCTTTTCTGTGCCTTGCAGGCACCCCCAACCCCTCCTTTTTTTTTTCTTAATAAACAGGTTTTTTTCTTCACTTTCACCTTCTAGTATCAACGTCTCTCATTGGCAGAAGAAAAAGGGAGTTATTGAAGCCCTTTCCCTTCAGAGGAAATGCTTATTCCATGGTGTTTTCTCCTGAAATTTGTCTCCAAAACTGAGACACTGTTGTAGGCCAGTTTTAAGGGAAATAATATAAAGGCTGTTATTAATTTAGGTATGAAAATCAATTACAAGAGAAATAACCAGCTCAGAGGGGAAACATGCTAGATGCTTCAGATTTAAGTGAGTAACCACTTCAAAAACAGATGAAATAGGGAAACACAAGTATGTCTCAAAATCAAAGCAGCTCCATTTTTGGTAAAGCAGGAGCACTTTTTCTGAAATGGCTCCAGAGCAGCAGCAATCAGAGCTCAAAGCAAACACAGGAGTTCAGCTCTGCTCTGCTAATTCCAGGAAAGAGACCTGCTGTGCTAAAACCAGCTTCAGGTGAAGAACATATTTCTAACCCAAGGCACCAAATGTCTTCTGGGCAATTTGGACAAGGGAAATCTGATTGTCTTTACAGAGTGTGTGTGCCAAATAAATGAGTGCTGTCAGCCTTTGCACCACCAGCCTTCCTTCACAAGCCTAGCCTTATAAATTCTGCTTTTTGTTCAGTTGGGTTGCTATGGCACTACTGCAGGACAAAACAACAACTTTAGAAAATGTAATTATGAGCTACTACTGGGACCTGAGGTATTGATGGTTTAGTTTTATGGATATTGAAACTAGAAGATAACACCTTGTTTCTATATCTGCTGTGAAGTTCTGATTTATTTTTCTTTTTGTATAGGCTAATTAATATTTTTAATTTGGACTAATATGAACTTTCACAGGGTTCACATCATACTCATTTTATTTAATTTGAAAATTCCTGGTTATTAAAAAAAAGAAGTCCTCATTTCCTCATAGTTTTATCCAAAATTGGGAGAGAAATTGAAAAATACCTTAAAATATTATTTAATTCTGTCTGTGGTTAGAGTTGTGGCAGACCAAGAATCTCTTATGACAGAAATAATTCTAAGTAATTTTTGCTATGAAATAAAGGGCAATGAATTGACAACTCCTTTTTAGTCCATAGTTAAGTACAGATGTTACATCTCTATTAGTCCCAGTAATTAGTATTGAGATACAGGGTTTTTTTTAAAGATTCCAGAACTTTAAAAGTTTTTTTTATTATTTTGTTGTAATAGTTAACAAAATGAAATATCAGTTTATAGGAGAACCTTTTGTTTCTTTTGTTTCTTTGTTTTGCTGGGCCTCATTTTTTAGCAGAACATCTTGACTGTGAAAACAGGACTCCATGTACCTGTCTCCCAACATCAAGTTCTTTCATTTTGTGTGAAAATACATAGAGATAAATAAAGGCACAATGCAAAGACTTTAAACTAGAGGATTTTAAAGCTTCTATTTCTGTTTTCCCAGAGTCCTGAAGGACATTATATTCTCATTAACTCTTTATGTTTTTCTTAAGACTTTGAAGCCCCATTTCTTTGTTAGACTTGTTGGCTGTATTTTTTGCAGAAGGATGATAAATGACCCCTTGTTGCTCTGTGGTCACCACTGCCACCAAGAGACATTTTCAAGGGAGGGATGCCACACATTTGAAATTCTTCTGGATTCTTTTCTCATGCATGCCAAAAAAAAAAAAAACCCATTCACTGACATGTGATATATTCCAGTCATGATGTTTTGGCAGGTCTAACATCAAATTTTCTGTTGATTTCAGAATGAGCAGAACAATGCTATGGTGCATTTTTCCCAGCTACAGAAAGAGAAATGAAGAAAAGATGGAGGTAAGAGAAGAACCAGATATTATAGCTCACACCCACAGGAGATTCTGTTTATATTTTTCTTTTTCAGGTTTACAGAAACACAATGAAGATAAATTTGATGGATTAAATATACTGTAGGCATTCTGAACAGTTTTCTTTTACTTACTTACCCTGACTTTCTATTAAGGGTCCTGCATGCATGTGCTTTTCTGTGTGTATGTTTTAGAGCTAGGATTGCCAAAAAACAAACCTCTTCCCTGACTTCTTTTTAATGATATTTATTAAGGACATGTATCTTAAAAAAAGGCTTACTTCGACATCTTGGACTCAATTAAACTTTAAACATTTAGAAATGACATTTGGTTCTTCTCCAAATTTTTAGTTGTCATCTGAAATTTTTAGTTTTGTATGTTCTACAAAAATACATTTTTGTATGTTCTTGTCTTGTATGTTCTACCAAAGTCTTGTATGTTCTACAAAAATACATTTTTTGTTGTCTTTTTTTAAATAACTTTTTTCTCTTGGCTTTGAAAATACACAGTGTAAATAAAGAAATTCCTGCTGACATTATCTAGGTTAGAAAACCGTGAATTTTCTCAAAACATATTGCACTCTCCCTTATACCTAACATGCTCCATATATTCTTAAAGAGGGCCAGCTGGGGGAAAAACACTCCTTTTCTGGGGTTCGAAGAAAAAGTAATTCCTCCAGTAATTCCTTCTGTGTTTCAACAGCCACGTCCAGAAGCGTGATGTGGGGTGAGTTAGATTTGCAGGGTTATTTCAGAGAGCCAGTGCTTGCCTCTCTGTACTGGTTGTTAGTGTTTGGGTTTTGCCTGGCAGGTGAGATGGGCACATTCAGATCCCACCTGTGCCTGTTTAAGACCCAGCCTAATGCTGTATCAATCACCAGGCTGCTCTGGGGAAAAATTGGTTTCTCTCTTTTTCAGGTAAAAAAGATAAAGTTGAATTTTCTACCATGCGGATGTTTCTTCAAAAAAAATCTGGAGCTCTTTTTTGTTTGCAGTGGGTTAGATCACCACTGATCCATGCTTATACCTTGCAAAAAAGGGGGAGGGTGGATGGATCTGCTCGTGTTTTGTGCAATATTTGAAGAACTTGCTCCTGTCATGAGTTTTTTTACTTTGCATTATTGGGATTCACTAGAAATGGTGCACGAATGTAAGAACCACTTCTGTACTCTGTGGCTTTTCACTTGCCTTCTGTAAAATTCTGGTTTATGAACCTGCACATTCCCTAATGAGTTGTATTACAAGTGGAAAGCTCTATTGATGGGAACACTATAAAACAGTGTGTCTATTCTTGCAAAAGTCACTATATCCATGAAAAACACTGCAATTCTGCTTTTTTAACAACAGCACTTGAAAAATATCCCGAATCTTTGTGTAAGTGTGTACACTGAGGTAATATTATGTTCTTTTTTAATTTTAATATATCTGTTGGTTGAGCTGTGCTCTGGAATTTCAGCTGAAGGTTTGCATCTCTCTAATAACACTCTCAGGTTATAAGAGAGAGGATGCTGGGCTATAGAAAGAAAGGGGTTGGAGAGGTATCTTATTTTTGTTTGTCAAAAGTAATGTACTTAACACTGGGTAAATGGGTTTTGTGCCTTTGTTTTTGTGCTATAATACATAGCAAGTAATTGCATCTGGCAGATAGAAAAAGTGCAGGTTTAGGTCTCACAGACATACAACCTACAGGAAATATTTATCACACAGAACATTTAAAGTTTTGCTGTACTGGTAACAGTGATTTGTAATACTTTTTATTCTCTCCCAAAAATACCCCAAACCACCAACTTGCGAATTATAGTTGGTTTGTTTTTTATTGCAGTATGAGCTGAAAAACATCTTGTTTTCTCTGGAAACTGAGAGCAGTTGCATATCATTGCATGAGGGAATTGTTTTCACATACCAGTCTCTTACCTATGATATATAATACACCATTTTACCTAAATCCAGGAGTTGCTAATACTTCTTTTACAGCTCATCTGTCATGTGGTTTATAGCCACATCTGTGAATCACTGGACCACAGCTGTAGCTTGCAAGGTCACTTTTCAGTGATTAACAGGTCTTACAGCAAGCTTTTCCATTGCATTTTACAAAATCTGTGGGCTGCTGTAGAAATTTTTTCAGGTGGAGGCAGCACATATATTTGTGCATTACAGAAAGTGTGAAGAATATCAGCTACCAAATCTTTGCTTTATTTCAGCATTCTGAAAATGAACCTCACTTCTTCATCAGTGTACTGTGTCAAGGAATCCTATTACATTAAGTTTGATAAATAAACAGCATTAAAGATTGCACTAGCTGTGTAACAGGCTTGTTTGACAGTGAAAGATTTTAAAATGCCTACTTCACACAGAAAAAAAAATGAATACAAGCCCATTTTATGTGCCAAATGACAAACTATAAGGATTAATGGACCTATTTAAATGAATAATTGTCCTCCGTCCTATACCAGCTTACGCAGTACAATAGCTGTATATGCAGCAGCTGGCAACCCTCTTCTAGAGATGTAAAAGATCAGAATTGATAACTATAAAAAATAATGGTTGAGCCAGGCTGAGTTAAGATTAAGTCTCCACTGCCTTCCCAGTGACCTCAGTGGAGTTCAGAGAACTTAATTGGCATCTCAAGGTTTCTTCACCCTCCCCCTAACTTTATTTCCAAGTCTTCCATGAATCACTCTACTGAAAAATATCATGTTTTAAAGATCTAAATTAATCCCAGTGAAACAAATGTATAGAAAATTTTCTTTGTTCTATATAAGATCAGTGATCTGATTCTATTTTTATTTAATAAAGTGGGAATTAATGAGGCCAGCATAGTTAAAATAGAGTTGGAGTTGGTGATACACGCTTCCATTTTTATTCTCCACTCCTTGAGCAGTGTGATAGGAATTGCTGCACTAGAAACTGTCTCAGGGCAGGAGGGGCCATCACTGAGCAGTGACACAGCAAACAGAGCTGGGTTTAACCACGTTTGGTCACAGATAACTCAGCCACTTGTGGGCAAGTGTTGGTGAGTTTTTCTCTTCTGTTTTGTGTTGTAGGTCTCTCAGTCACAACATGAGTTCTGCTTAATGTATTTTATAGCATGGCCTTTAAAATAGAATACTTTTTTGTGTGTGTGACTGCAGCGATTTTTACCAAAGAGACTTCACTGGTATTTACTAGCACTTGAGGCTTATTGTAGAGAAATTTTGGTGGACAAAGTTTCTAACCCTCCCTCAATCATTGCAAAATTTCCACTATTTCACTTCATATATTGTGAGCTAATGTATTGTTTTAATAATTAATTGCTTTCTAGAGAGTGAGAATGGGTTAATAACCTTATGAGACTCTCCTTGGAATCCATGCCAAAGTCAAGCTATCACAGAGCAACAGAAACAGGTAGTAGAATCTGAGTATGTGAACTGTGTAAAAGGAACCAGTAAATCTTTTGAAGTGTATGTCTATTTTTAACTCACTAATGAAATCAGTGTTTTCTTAGGGCTTAATTCACAATCCAATGCAATTGATGTAAGAATTTCCAGATTTAGGTAAGGTCACAATCATACTGTTGTATGCAATCCCCAAAACTCTGCTTTCTTCTTGGCTTCACTTGTATAAAGTAAAACTCTCATAAGCACATTTAGTATCTCTAAAAATGCTTTCAAATGCAACTTCCTGAGAAGGGCTGTAAAACCTAAAGCAAAGAAAGAATAACAATGAATGGCTAGTGAGCCTGTGATGCCCTCACAGAATATATTTCCTATCATTGAAAAGCGTCTTTTCATTCTTCGAGGTTTTTTGGCAACAACAACAAAGACAACTAGAAAATAATCTTCAGATAACATGTCCCTGAGGCAGTACTGAGAGCGGGCTGCAGAAAGAAATGAAATAGCTTTCTTAAAATGTTTTGTTTCAAAACCATACTTATTACTCTGTGCTGTGTGGAGCAGACACAGGACCTGCAAACAGCACAGGCTCTTTCATCCATCTCCCTGCTATTGCCCTTTCAGGTTTGCAAGGATTGATGAGACAGTGATATTATAGCCCATCCAAGCCTTTTCTGTGGATTTGTTAACCTGCTGAAAACACACACTTTTATTCAGAGACAAAGCTGAACTTCCTGTTTGCTTTACATAGCCCAAGATTCTCACCTGTTCTTTTTGTCTAGTTTTGTTATTTCATTTTAGCAAGTTTCTGTGTGCCATAGGGAAATCTGTCTTTTTCTTATCCTTCCAAAGTGCACCCACATTCCTGCTGGGCTTTTGTCCCTCTTAAAAAAAAGGAAAACAGAAAACCAAAACAGTTCCTAAAGGATTTCCTGACTGAAGGAATGGAAGACTGTGAACAGTTATGTTGTGGGGTCACAAGAGGCAGATACAAAGGATACCCTAATAAAGATTTATGTGAGCTTGCAAGGGTTTCTCTTTCTAAGTGTTACTTGCTGTGTTTGTGCTCTATCAGAGTGGGGAAAAGAATGCCCTGGCGTTACAGCAGGTTGTGCTGTGCACTTCAGTACAAGCTGTGTTGTTTTAGCAGACACATTGTGGTAAGCAATAGTGGTTTTCAGTGCTGGTAAGAGACAGGGATTTTTTTTTCTTAGAGGCTTGCCATTTCATTTCAAGTGCTGTCCTCTTTTCTGAGGCACATCTAAAATGGCATTGGGGGATTTTGTATTTACTGTTTTCCAGACAGTTTAGTGTAATATGAAACTTTTCCTTAATATGGGCTCTTGGGATAAAGAATCTGATCTGGTGAACTTGGTCAAATTGCATCACTCTTGGCAGCACTAATTCCCTGGTCCTTTCAGGTTGTTTGCACATTTAACAATGATCCTATCTTAATTAATGATTCTAACCTGAGCTAAGAAAATTAATAAATAAATAAAAAGGAAAATGCCGTACTTATGCAATTTGACAGATGCAGACAAATAAGAGCTTGAACTTATTGCTTATATCAGTTTTCAGAGTTAGAATTATCCCTAGATATAAGCTGATAACCTTCTATGGGTGTCCTGATCTGTCACGAACCTGTAGCAGCTATGTATCATTTTTGTATGGAGTCGGAATTGATGGAAAAATATCAATATCCATTCAGTCAGGTCTGGAGAGGAAAAAAGAGTCATTAAAATCCTCATACTCTCTAGTTTTCCTCTTATTTTGATGATGGTGGACTAATAAAAGACAGATAGTTGGCAAATTCACTGGCTTTTTTCAAGGAGTGAGATGTTACTTGATGTGAATTGGAGTAGGAAAATAAAACAAAGTCACGTGAGAAAGTAACAAATGAAGTTTTACAGAATGTGCATTAGAAGACCTGTATTTATGGATATTGGAATGATAGAAATGTGATTGAAAGAGTAAAGGCCTGTGGTTTGTGACAGTTGTCTTTTTATTGAAGTAAAATGCAAATTTTTCAATTAGTGGGAAGAAAATGCAGGAAGGAGTTGGGAGTCTATAAACTGAAAACTTTCAAGGTTGTGTTTAGGTATTAAAATCAATGCTTACAACAGATACAGCAATGCAACCTAGCAAAAATTAATAACATGAATAGATCATGGTACTGAAAGTTATGTGAATGCCAATTAAGTAAATAAATGAGCACAATGAGATGTTGTCAATGAGAGATGTTGAAAGGAAATAAAAATGACTGAGGTGGGAGAATGTGCATTATAGGAAAAAGGCACGAATTTACTCACAATGTCACACTGACAAATAATCATGGCACACTGGGATAAAGAAACAGCAGAGAGCCCTACAAATCTGCAGCCAAATCCAGACTGCTCCAAAAGATATCTTCAGAAGTTAATTTATGCAGGTGATTTATACTTAAATTTTAAAATGACATCAAGTATTAAACATTATTTATAGGATGATTGTGACTTAGGTTGTCACTGGGGAGAATGATAAGCAGAAAAAATATTAATCTAGGAAGAAGGACATTTAAGTGAGGCAAAAATACATACAATGGTAAAACACAAGAGGTTCAGTCTAAAATATCATCTTGTGATGTTTCTGAGGGAAGTGGAAAAGGAATGCTTGAAACTTGAATACCTCTGCCTTTGTTCCCTGCTAGATTTCACTCAGTTATCTAGAGATAACATCTGTTTTGACTGCAGCTTAACAGAGCTATTCTGGGCTCTGCGTCATCTGAGCACTTGTCGGGTGGAGACTGACTGTGCCTGCCCCTCCTTGCCTTTCTTAGAATTTCTGACTTTTTCTGAGCAGCATAATTGTTCTCTTAGTTTTTTATGTTCCTACCCTCTGAATGCAGTTCCATAGATTTGTAGAGTAAACTGAGGTGTGCATGACTGAGAACTTCATGTTTTCCTAATCCTTTTTTACTCTTTTTTCTTTCTTTTTCTTCTGGCATCTTTATTCCCTCTCTATTTTGTGGAGCCTTCATTTCTTGTCTGTTGATTTAGATCTGGCAATCTAAGTAAATGTAATTCTGATCAATTATATTTTACCCTTTTCTGTGGAGGTGATTTGTTACCCGGCTTCTTTCAGTGGTGAGCAGTGGATTAGGAGAGCTTTTGCAGAAAAAGTTCAATAAGGTACTTTTAATAAACTACTTTTTAATAAAAACTGCTTTTAACTGAAGAAACCTTCCTCATGAGCAAGCACCAGAAAATGTGCCATGTCAAACAGCTTTCTCCATTCACTTTAGAGAGATTCACTTCTCCATTTCAGCAAAATCCCATCATTCATATACAAAACATAAAATAGAACCTGGAATTTTGAGTACCTGAACCACTTACAAAACAGTTTTTGGGAAGTGTAACTTTGCAATTGCTTATTAATTTTCTCTGTAAGGTCTTTTGCTACTTGCTCAGTGTACTATTTTTAGTTTACTTCTGGACCTACTTTCAAGTACAGTTTGTGTAATGTAAACAGAGACTATCAAAAATACTTTAGTTTTGCTGACTTGTATGAATTTTATTCAAATGTTGTAAAAAGACCATGAAAAATTGTTGACTTTGAAACCATATCAAAAAACCTTTTGCGGAGTCACAAGTTTATATATAATATCCTACCTTTACATGGTAAAAAAAAAGGTATTTTAGATGTCTTTCTTTCCCTCTACCTTATCAACCTTTAATGATTTAAGGGTCACAGAGTTCCTGACAGAATTTTAGGAGAATGTTAATTTCTGAGCATACATTTTGAGCAATGGAAAGTAGCGTGTTCTTACCTTGTACAGGAAACCTGTCTCTCAGCAAGGGTGGAGGAACCTGCAAAGTTCCATCTGAGTGATCCAAAAGTAGCATTGAAAAGCTATTTTAGCTCTCCAGAAAGATGAAAGAGCTTTTTACTCACTTGCTACTATTATAATTTCAGAGTGACAAGTGATTAAAGCAGCAATGGGCTGAGAGCCTCCCACAGTGTTTAACAGCATATATGAACCATATGTAACACTTACCTCTGTACTCATCTCAATAAAGAAAGATGTCCATGTTAAAAAAATGGAATTGTGGAGATTACGTTGGTGTGCAACCTCATGTGCACAAAGAACACAGCAATTAGCTGTGCAGATATTGATAACAGAGATCCCTTTATTCACAGCTGCTGGAATGCCAGCTAGTTAGAACAGATAAACAAAGATAATGATAAACTGTCAGCTGAAGTGTTTAGGAGAGCAAGTAGTGTGACAGAAGATGACAAGGAAGGCAGGAAATGAGCTAAAGCACAAGGGGAAAAAAAGACTTATTAAAAAAAATAGCATCTCAGTGTACTGACACCAGCTGACTTTGAAGTACGTTTTGAAGAGGAGAGTTGCACAAGGAATACATGGAATAAAGCCCACAGAAGTTATAAATGCATTAAAATGCTTCCGTAGAAGTATCTGAAATAAATTTCTGCCCCAGTTTTAGAGGCATAGCAGCCTCTTTGTTTTTTCTCTGAAGTATTGTATACCATCTGCTATTGTTTGTCCTTTTGTTTATAAGACCTACTGATAAATCAGATCTTATACACAGTTTTATTCTTAAATAAAGACTTTAAAATTATCATCTACATTTTGTGAAATAAAACAGATTTCCTCAGTTGGTACGATAAACAAGATATGGTGTTTTAGTGTTATCTCAAAGTGTGTGGTTTTGGGCTCCAGGACTGAATTTAATAATTAATCTGGAGGTTCCTTCTTTTGATACTCAGAGTGCTTTGAATGTGCTTATGTGATTTTGCTTTCCTTACAAATAACTTCAAAGATACCAACCCCTGCAAGAAAAAAGGTTGGGTTTATCAGTATTAAAAGTTTTCTCCTTTTGGGGAAAAAAAAATCCCCACTTCTATTAGTTACCATCTATTATTTTTCTGTCTTTGGAATAATTTTCTTTGTCCTAACTTGAAACTGTCCACAGAATAAAAGTTCCAAGTTTCTCTCAGCTTTGTTAACTCTTCCTTTTATCTGCTTCACTCAGGAAATGGCAGATTCATCTAAAGCCTCTGTTAAAGCATATTGTTTTGGAGGTGTGACTTTGCTGCTTTCTTCTTGTGATAGTTTTGCCATTTCTTGGGAGCATCACACTGTGGGGACTATTAAACCAGGATTTTCACAAATACTACATTATATTATTTAAGGGAAGGTAAAAGGGAAAAAAACCCTGAAATCACTGATACTTCTTTTTCTTTGATGTATTACAGTTTTATATAGGAATAAGAATTTAAGTTGGAGTGTAATCCATCCCCTAAGTGCTAGGTTTAAGAGTTTTATAGCTGTATTTCCATTATCACTCATTTAAGTCTGAAATTTTGCTGAATAATTTGATGTAACATTGTAAAAATTATATAAGCTCCAAGTGAATATCATGCAGATTTATTTGTTAATGTCAGATATAATTGCTCACTTCCATCCATCACAATTTATTTTAAGAATGGAACATCAATTATTTCTTATTATAGCAACTTTTTAGCAAGCTATTAAAACACACTGAAAAAGGAAACATTTATGTTATTCACATGAGGTGAGGATGGGGACACTGGCAAATTTTAAAAGTGCAGGTGAAATTGACACAGCACATGATGCCTGTGTTTAGTACTCAGTGCTGGGCAAATATCGGGTGTTTCAACAGTTAGGCTTACCTGTGCAGCTCCCTGCTCTTAGTGGGAAATTGGACAATTTGAGTGCCTCCAGTTCAACTACTCCTGGCTCAGTAAACTTCTGGAAAAAGTTCCTTTGACGGCAATGAAAAGCTGACAAGCATTCTGGGGATGAGAGTGATAGTCCCCTCTTGCCTTGTGACAGTAAAGCTGCACAGAAAGAGCCCAAGCCCCGGTGCTGAAAATTCCTGTAACATTTTGGATACGTTCCCTGGTTGGGCAAAATTAGTCCTGTAATTAAAGAAAACTCCTCAAAACTGTACATCATTTTAATTAAAAAGCACGTAGTATTTTGTTACTTCTTGTTACCAAATAGACTTTTTAAAATTTGCCTGTCGCATGCCCAAATGAAACAGCAGCTCTGAAGAAGAGATAGAGGTTGTAGGTGCTTTTGCAGGTGCCCAACCACAGTGTCACTGCTCAGAGTTCACAGTTATTTCCAATACTATCAGTGAAATCCATTTTCCATGGAAGGCAAAGACAAATCTCCAGTGGGTTCAAAAAAGGTTTCATTGCATAATTAGGAATGTCGGAAACTAACTACAACCAATCTTTCCTGAGTAAATACGTGTCCTGTCAAATTAGGAGCACTTCCACAACAGATGCTTTTTGTAGATTTCAGGTGTGTTATGACAGCAATTCATAATTATCCATGCTGTCTTTGTGCCAAAAAATCATGCTGAGGAGATCCACTTAAATGTAATAAAGACTTTGGAAAAAAAAGCAAAACTCCCAACTGCTTAGAGAATATCAGTTACACTTTTTCAAACTGTTGCCACAGCACACTAATAACTATTTTATGATCTTACTAAATAATAATTAAAATTTCTAGTATCTGTCAGGGATGATTAAAGTCATTACGAGGCTTCCTAGTATGGCATTATCTCAAATTATCCTTGCAGCTTTCTTCTACCTCTGAGAACCAAACAAAATTTGTTTTTATGGTCCAGTTCCAGAGCTGTTGAAGTCGGATAAGGCTTTCCACGCGTGCATTCTCCTTCTCATGAAGGTTCTAGCAAGGTGTTTAACAGGAACTTTTTCCAACTGTCATGGTGAGAGCTTTATCTGAGATGTCTTGTACAAGATGCAGACCTCTGTTGTAGCTGGGTCCATGGTTTTGTTTGCAGTCCGAGGTCGGGCAGGCCTGGGGAAGGCCGGGCGCCCCGGCGGTGTCCCCGAGCGGTGCGGGCACAGCTGGGGCGGCTCAGCTCATCAGTGCCCGCTGCCGCCCCGCACACACCTGCGAGGGATCGCGGACCCCGCGGCGGGGATTCATCCGGCCCAGGGAGCATCTCCTGCCCCAGCAGGGCTTTAGGGCTGGATCTTTGGCAGCTGGAAGGTGGGAAGGTGCTCACAGGCACCCTCCTGGCGCTCTGCCCGTGTCGGGACCCGGCAGCCCCGCGGCCTCCTCGTCCTCCTCATCCTCCTCCTGCATCCGCCGGCCCGGGCGGGGTCACCTGCGCACCCCGTGGAGCCTGAGGGGGCCTCCAGCGTCGCTCCTGGGGGTAAGTAGGGTGTAAATTCCCATTTCTAGCCGTGTTGAAGATTTCTTGTAAGTTTTGCGAGTTTTGGAGTGTGGTGCGCCCGGAGGGGTTCAAGCCCTCAGGGGCACGCAGCAGGTGAGAGGATCCCGGCGCTGCCCTCACCGGTGACGCACTTACAAAAAGAAAGCCGAATCCCCAAATTTCGTACGCAATTCTTGAAATAGCGTGCGTTTAGTTTTCTCTCTTTCAAAATAAGAATAGGCAAGTGGAAATTTTTGCAATTCTTCCTTTTGCAAGAAAGGCAAAAGGAATGGACGGTGTCTGATGAGTATTTCCTCGGCGTGTGGAACTGAGGGTGTGGGAGCTCCCTGTGAGGGGCCCGGGGGGTGCAAGGGGCGTCCTCCTTAGAACTGGCTTGTGTTTATCCTTGTAAAAACAGATGCTTTTTGTCAACACGCTCTTGTGTGAATTTTCTTATTTTCTTTGTTTTATCTGGTGACTCCTTTCAAACTTGTACTTTCCTATTGCAAGGGTTTTAGTGCATTTGTTCCTTTCTGTTCTGCAAAATGGACTTTGTTAGTACGAGTGGTTGTAACTTAGTATCTTTTTGAATCAAATGTGGGGTTTTTGTTTGTTTGGGGTTTTTTAGCCTTCTCTTCATCTAGTTGACGTTAAGAATTGGGTTTGTGTTGGTACCTGTTTTGAAAGACAAATTAAAATAGTGTATGGCCAAACACTTCTTTCCCCCCTCAAAATGCCGTATGCAGATTTTGGGACCATACAGCTGGAATTTCCAGTCAGAATTAAAGCATTAAAGCCATTGACTCCTAGACAGCCTTTGCTGCTTTCACGTGAATGCTGCCTAAGCTGAGAGAAATAATGTGTCTGTGTAAATCAATCTTGTTGCTAGTGGACATTTTAGGAAAAAATAGCTTCTCCTATTTTTTATTTCAGAATTATAACTTTTTAAAAGTGGGTATCAAATTTCTGTTGACCTATGGTTGTGTGTCTTCCTTTGTGTTCTGCACCTTGCTAACTTCCAAAATTCCAAATGTGCCTCGAGTTTTCAGATGTATTATTTGCATTTATATGTAAAATGCATTGAGACAGAAGAAGGGTCATCAGCTCAGCTGAGTCTCCCAGACTGTGAGCTTTAACATTTGCTACCATTTCTATGTGTCATATTTGGTATACTGATGACTCCAACATTTTTCCAGAGGTCATTGTTTTCCTTTTTGGGGGAATCCCCCACCCCACCCAGGTATATGCAATATTGATATACAGAAATACAAGCGTAGCTGCATTTTAAATATGGTGGGGGAAAAGGTATTTTCTACTTTATTAAAATGTTTCTTTAACTTGTGGGAAGTGGGGAAATTCAAGGTCATGAGAAAGCATTTTTCTGATGATTCACAATGAAGCTTAAAATATGCCTCTACTCAGAAGCATTTGATCTCCACTTTCTGTTTTATAAATACGACGATTTTGAAGTCAATTGCAAAATAATCATTGATACTGTGCAGTGAATTTGGCTCCTGTGAAGGTTCCACTTGACCACTTAATGCAAGTAAAGCAGAAAGTAAATGTCTTGGATGATTTTGTGCTGCCTTTTTAGTTTTCTTTTTTTTTTTTGTCTATATTATTTAAAATACTTTAAACTGTGAGACTGTTAATTGTGCTTATTGATCAGGAATTATCTGTGCTTTTCCAGTACAGAAAAGATACATGCACATGTGGAAATTAAGGCATTTAAGAGTGATTGTACCTAGACTATATGTGAGCTAAATCTGTAAATTATATCAATGATTAATTCTCACTTGAGAGATTAATAATGATTTCTGCCAAATTACACTGATTATTTTCTTAAACCAAAGTAGAGTTTTCACTATCTGTACCAGCCTTGTATTAAGCTTTGTGTTTCTGTAGCTGAAAAACTATGAAAAATATTTGTGCTTGGAATTGGTAGGCAAATTTTTTTTAATCTCATTTCATTCAGAGAATCACAAGACACATGAGGAAGTAGGATGACTGCCGACATGTATCTCTCTTTCACCTCAAATTTTCCTTTAGGCCTTTTTTGTTGCTTTTTTCCCCTCTGAATAATTGTTTTGTCCATCTGCTCCAGCGTGTTCATTTGGGGGCAGTACAGTATTTTCTTAAAGATCTCTGATCAGTTCCTTAAACTTTCTTAATTTAAAACAAATAACACTGATTAATACAAGAACTTCTGATTTATTTTTTTTCCCCAAGAAGCAAAACTAATCAGAGGCAGAAATTATTTTGCTTTCTTTTCTCAGGAAAAATAGGGGCTTTATTCTCACTTGCATTATTATTATTTTATTCCAGTCATTAGTGTACAAAATGATATTAATGAAACTGTTAACTTTTATGCCTACCTGCAACATTAGTCTAAATCATAATTCATCTTTGCCAGTGCTTGTCACTACTTCTTTTTTTTTTTTTTTTCCCTGTTGGGCAGGTGGGAATAAATTGTGATTTTCAGTTTTGTGTCTATATTAGAGTATTCATTTTCTGGACTGTTCCTGCTTATGTCTGCATAAATAGTCACTGTGGTGTCAGGTTCCATTGGTTTTGTTCTATTTTCTAGTGCTTAATTTCTAAGCAAAAATGGTTGTTTATTTTCTGAAGACTTCAGGAAATTGAATGCCTGATTAAAGTTACTACCATGTGTGATTTCCTTTTTATGGCACAAGTGCACTACTGAGAAATACACTATGCAGCCTTTCTTTCCTGATCTGCAGGAGAGTTAAAAATTCTTAAATACACAGGAATTTTTCTAGTTAGCTCAGCTGAAATCTTAATATTTGTGTTAGGTTCATACTGGCAGACATTAAATGATATTTATCTTTATTGCCTCTTTTAAAGCCTTATGTTTTTTCACTGATGCTTATTGAACTGGTTGTAAAAATGGCTTCTGCATACAGGCCTAGTCAAAATTCCAGGATAATTCTGTAGGTGATCCTTTCCAAGGTATCTTGTCTGTTGTGTTGCCAGCTGAGACATCTGTGAGTGCTGTTTGTAAGAAGAGTTTGTAGGAATTCAGACTCCTGTCTGCCAGAGAGAAGTTAAACTGCTTTCTGCCTGTCACAGTCTGTCTGACTGATGGGTTTAGCAAAATGTTTAAGGGCTGCTGTGGTTCCACCCCAGCTGGCAACTGAGCCCCACACAGCCCCTCACTCCTGCACCATCTCCAGCCCCCCATAACCCCTGTGGGATGTGGGACAGAATTGGGAAGGCGAAACAAGGTGCAGGTGTAGATAAAAACAGTTTCGTAGGTAAAACAAAAGCTGTGCTCACAAGCGAAGCAAAATCAGGAATGCATTCAGCACATCCCCAGGGAAGCAGGGCTCCACCACTCCCAACGGTGACTTGGGAAGACAAACACCCATCACTCTGAACATCCCTGCTCCAGCTTTCCCAGCTTTCCATGCTGGTGTGATGCTGTGTGGTGTGGAATATCCCTTTGGGTCACCTGTCCCAGCTGTGTCCCCTCCCGTTTGCTGTGCACCCCCAGCTCCTCAGTGGTGGGGCACTGGTGTGAGAAGCAGGGAAGGCCTTGGCAGTGTGTAAGTGCTGCAGTAATGGGAGCACCCCTGTGTGCAATCCCATCCTACACATGGGGAGTTCTAGAGGAAATCCTTCAGTGAGCATTATCACTGTCCAACCTAGAGATTAGAACAGCTCCTTCTAATGATATTTTCATTGGCATAAAGTTCGCGTTGTCTGAACAAATTAAGGTTCTTTTTAAACTTTTTCATCCCCTGAGGGCTCTTAGGATTTGTAGTCAGCAGCTGCACCATATTTGTGATTCTGTTTAATTATGGGCAATTAATTGGGTCATAGCTCTGCATGTTGGAAATAATGCTAATAGAGAAAATTCTGCTATGGATATAGTGAGTTGCAGTGCTTTTATTGTGCTTAATATCTGTTTCTGGTAGAACTGGGAGTACTCACTAGTTAAGAGTTGATGGATTTTTCATTGATGTTCTGCTGCTTAATTTCAAAAGATGGGATGCGTTTTTATCAACTTCAATTTGCCAAAGCAAACATATGCATGCTTTAATTGAAATAAAGCAATAATAACTTTATGTGCTACTAAAAATATGGCTGCTCTGCATTTATGGAAAAAATGTCAGGATAAAGATGTGCATCATGAAGGATGCACAAAAACAGCTCCTTGGAAACACACCAACCAAACAAAAATCCCTTCCAAAAAAAAAGAAAAAAAGTAAGCCATGACCACACTATTCTGGCTACTGTGGTTATGCAGCCACCAGTATGATCCTTTTAGATGTTCATGTTTCAGGATTTAAACTTAATAAATGCACAAAAACTGGATTTGAACATAGATGTACACAGCTGATGTCAGTGTCCTTTCAATATTCTACCATCCAGAAAAAAGCAAGAAATAAACAAGACGGACCAGTTTACATAAGCACTTATAAATGTTGAAAACCTATTTTAGTATCAGGTTTTTTTTCAGTATGGAGGCATTTTGGTAGAATTTAGGAAGTCAAAAGTATCTTTGTTGGATGAAAATGAATTGGAGTCTACTTGCTTATGTGGGTTGGAGCATAGAGGCAAAGTACACTTAAAAGATTAAAGGTTTCTGTGCTAACATTTCGTGTTACATGTTAGCACTTGATAGTTTCCTGTCATGCTTCTCCTTTTGGTTTACGAGAATTGGGCCCATGAGTTTAATGTTATACTGACACAGGAAAATAAATAAGCAAAACTGTTTTTATAGTTATGTTCAAAGTTTTATTTCAATGTTGTAGTAAAGAAGGAGCTAAAGCTTTGCCTGAAAGCTCTGACATCTGAACAGATCTAGTGAGCTCTTAGCTAAAACTGCTGTTAATCTTAGTTTATACAAGAAAACATTGATTCTTCCTGCAGAATTGGAATAAGCTGAGTAGGAAGACAGTATTTCTATCCCTGTTATCTGTATTTCTCTGGTTTTATTTAAGATGATTCTGATTCTCTTATGATTTGAGTTTATCATCTTTCAAAGTAATTTCATAATTTTCTTTTTCTTACTTTTAAAATTATGTTTCTATAGTATGTGGCAATGCTAGAAAAGTCAAAGGTGACTGTCACTTCTGTGCAGTTGAAGAATTAACACACAGTGCAGTTCTGCTGGTGAAAATTCATTATATTAGCTATAAAACGTTGAGAAATAAAATGAAACTTATCTGTCTCTTTGAAACAGATTGTTAATATTTCTGCCATTATTAGAGCAAGCCCTATAACCATCATCTTGAATGAGTCAGAATTTAAATTTTTAAGGAGCTGAGGAATTGGAGGGGCCTACTGAGCTGCAGCATAGTGTACTCAGTTTGGATGAGCAATTGCTGCTGTGAATGCATCTCAGGTTTGGACTGGTGCTTGCAGCTGGAATGTGGCTCATGTTAGAGAGGGTTGAGGGATGCTCTCCAGGGAATATCATCTCTGAGAAACTGGAAAGGGCTCCTGGAAGGTCTTTATCTGCTCCTGCTAAGGCCAGTGCCAGGGCATGGTGCAGAGCCTGGCTATGTTAAATGCTGACTGTAAAGATGGAATGTGTATTAATCCCTAGTTTACAGCCCAGAGTGAATAGCTACATGAGATTGCAGTCCCAGCACAGGGCAGTGTCCTGAAGTGTCAGCTGTCACTTAGTGATTATTTTGTGCACACATTATTGTTTGGGTTTCTCCCAAATGAACATTTAAACAAGAAATTGTCAGGTTTAGGAATTTAGCTTGTTATGATGGCATAAAAACTGGCATAAGCTCCTCTCAACTGTAGGCTGGGGGGGCAGGCCTCTCTGTCTTATTTTTGCTGCAAGAACCATCACGACATTCAGGCTCTGGGATGGGCTGTTTGGACAGCTGCTCCCTCTGCTTCATAGCAGTCTCCAAACAGTGGACCAGATGGATTTAGTCTCTGTAAAAGAGACCTTTGGGAGGCTGTGACAATGAAAGCTTGTAGTGATACAGGCAAAAACCTTATGAGGACAAATGTTTATCACTTACTCATCTGATGTGTAGCAGAGATCTTTTTTTGGTATGTACTCCATTAGAGTCTTACAGAGAGTTTGTTGCCTGGGTGTTGTAGCCACAGACTTCTGCCAAATAATATAAAAGGGTGGTGTTGTGCTATTAAATAATAGATCTTTTTTGAGGATAATTTTGTATATATGTCTTTTTAATGTGAATCTGTGAGGGAACACACAGTGCTTATGGATCAAAAAGGATTAATGTGGTGCTGTAGTTAATAACTATTCCTGATGTCCACGCTTGGGTAGAAGATGGGTGCTGCCAAGGTACTCAGGACTATGCCCCCAAATGTAATTAACTGTAATTAACCAAGGTGATGGAGGAGGCCAATTCCACAACAAGCACAGTTGGCTATTTATAGTTCCAGTGCCATCTCTGGTGTTTAATCACTGCCATGGCCGAGCTGTGAGTGCTGTTGGGTATTTTGTGAATGCATGGGAAGGGATGCACAGAGAATTTAATTTTTCGATCTAATATAAATTTTAGCAAACAGCACAGCATGTGAGTAGAACTGTGTAAATTTATCCTGCTCTAAGTAACAGAATGCATTCACAAAAATGCTAATGTTTGTAAATTTTGAAGGAAAAACTGAAAGGCTGTTTTGAGGAATCACTTTCTAGCTCGTGTCCAGAGGAAAAAAGCCCACTTTTATTTGACTGTTAACTAAAATCTACAAAGTACTGCCCTTTAATTGCTAAATGCTTGTTAAGTTGAATTTTGGAGGAGGGGAACAGTGAAAAATTCAGCAAAAGGTGATGCATCTTGATTTTAGTGCCCCTTGCATTATGTGATAAAAACACACATCTTCTTCTGGCAATTAAAACGAAAATATGTTTTCTCAACAGTTAATATGCCTTAACCTACATAATAAAATAAAATTTGTGAATATTTGCACCTATATTGTCTGTTTAATTTTAATTAAAAAGCTTCTTTTATCACCTCCTTGAGGGATTACTTGGGCAATTGTAACTAGGCATTTGACTGCTAGTAGTTTAAATCTGTCCTTTACACTCCTGCATTTGTACTTTTGTGTGTCTTTAATTAGGAAGGAAAAATATTTTCATTTGTCCAAGATATTACTTAAAAAAGCTGCTTTTCCATGAAATCTGCAGCTGTTTTTCTCTTTTCCTATTAACAGTTTCTCTTTTAATATTCTGCCTCTGCATAAATTCAGGGACTCTGAAAAAAGGCAGATAATCCTTTCTTTACCAGTCTTACAACTGGAAAATTTTTAAGTTAAAGCTTCCTGTTTCAACACTCTACCAAAATATCAATAAAAATAGTCAAATATCTTTCAGAGACTTGCTTTTTAAGGCCAGAAGTTATCATTAGATCATCTAGTTTGAGTAATATGTAGCAATCAAATATTTCCTGTCAGAAAAATTGGCTCTGGGCTATGGCCAAGTACAAAAATTATTAGGAGTCAGGCAAACATAATTTGCAATTATTTGAAATAATTTTGAGATTCCAGGTTGATTGTCCAGATGCTGGCATCTCCTTCCTTCCCAGTAGTCTTCCAGTTTAGATAGTATAAAAAGCTGTTCCTGTAGGAGGGCACTGCCCATGTCTGGTGACTGAGGCACAACGAGACCTACTTTTGGTTTTAAGAAAGAGAGGAGGGGAAAATACTTAAGTAAATCATGGAACAGTTCTGTGGGCTCTAATATTTCACCTCCTAGTTTTGGGTTGAATTTAAACTTGTTATTTACAGGGAAAATATTGACAGTTTGACTTCCAAGATTTTAGTAGGTTTCACAGCTTATTTCCTGGTTGATTTGTGAGCTGCTCTAGCTGTGTTTGTGGTGCTCTTATGGAGAATATCCTAATTTTATGATGTGTAGTATGTGTAGCAACGTTATCCAGCAAAAAGTCTAGAAAAATGGATGTATACATTAGGAATAACTGGTGGCATATAAATAGCATTATAGTTTGTTTTTAGTGTAAGTAATGCATTTATGCCAACCTCAGTTTTCTTTGCCCTGCTAAATCTTTTCAAATTCCAGAGAAACTTTTGTTTTGTTTGTTTGGGTTTTTTGTTTTTGTTTTTTTATTGAGTGTGTTGTTAATGCCAGGAGCGGTCCTATAGCTGCGAGATTCAGTATTGTCTTACAGGAGGCCTAAAAACTCTGACAGTAAACTGCAGACTCGGAACATGTATTCAACAGAGGCTTGTTCCAAGGCAGAGGGAGTTTATTTCAAAATCTGCAAAGAAAACTGAGCCTTCTGAAAGGCTGTTGTTATTCTATCTGTAGAGCCACGATAGGGCTGGGGATTCTCTTTCATGTCAGATTTTTGTCTCTGCAGATATGAATGCTATAATCAATGCATGAGGGAGCAGCATTTCATTTTCTCCTGCTAGCTGAGCTCTGTATGATTGCTTCCAGACAGACGTGTGCAGTTCCATTGCAAAAAATGCTCTATGCAGCCATTAGTATAACTTTCTTTTTTTTTTTCTTTTTTAGTAGCAGCTTGTGCTTGAAGGCTCTCTCTTCAATCTGCTTCTGTGAATTTCCCTCCACCTTTATTCATTCTCCAATACGGACATAATTTCAGTGTCATGGAATAGCTGCTGTGGGCTGCTGTCAAGGGGATATGTGGAGACCTAGGAAAAAAACAAAGCCAGAAAACACGAATTCATATTTAACTTGGTCTGCAGCTTTTTATCCCCCAGAAAAAGAGATGAAACTCATTGAATTTTGCAAGTCTGGGAGCCAAAGTGAGAGATGAGAGAAGTTGGACCCCTTTCCATGTAGTATGTCTTGGGACAGTTCTTAGCTAATCCTTTGGTCTTTCCCATTCTGCCCCCAGTCTGCCTGTCTGGTTTTGGAGGTAGTTGATTATGTTCCTTTGTCCGAGATGCTTCTGAGGAGATGAGCCTTCCTCCATCCCCCCTACTGACATGACCACTTCAGTGAGGAAACGAGGTGAATGATCTTGTATTCTCCCTCGTTTTGCTGTGTCTGTGATTCAATGTGCTGCCTTTCCTCCACTGTGCTTTTGAACACTCCTGCTCCTCCAAAGCCCAGTTAACCTTCTCTGACTCTCCTCCTCAGGCTGCTCAGCAAGTCCCCAGTGCTGCTCACTTGGTTTATCTGCCTTCTTGCTTTGCATGAACAGATGGAGGCTATTACCACTTTTCTCGTTGTGCACAACCAAAAACCAGCCCAGCATAGCAGTGACTTGCTTTGGGCTGAGCTCTCCCTTCACACACCACGGTTAATGCAGCTCGCTTGCCCTCAGCCTTGCATGTATTAAGTCAGAGGCAGGCACTCGTTAAGAGGCACTAGACTTCCTCAGAGTCGTTCAATACAGTACATTCATTATCTGTGCTCAACTCCCTCCACTTGTAAAAATGAAAAATTCTGCTTTTGAATAACAACATGCTCTAGCTGACAAAACTTTAAAGCTCTCTCAGAAATGTGTTTTGATGCACAGGAAAGGAATTGGCAGCAGAAAGTTCTGTTTAAAAATGCAGCTTGCTTTTTTGGCTGGATCAGCCGCTGTGTCTTTCTGTGCACCCTCTTGCTTCACTGCTTCTGCTATTGTCTTCTGGCATAGTTTAAAACAAGTCTAATCACTGATGATAGGGAATTGTGAAGACATGAGGGAAAAATCTGGACATATATATTTGGCTATAACAAATTATTTTTTCTTTTCCACAGGTGACAAAAAAATGTGTCATTCTGTCCCTGGCTGCCCAGCAGCTTGAAATTAGCAGCTGGATGTCCTTTTATCATCCTTCCATTGATAATGTGTTGTACTGTCCTTGCCATTTCCAGTCCCAGGTCAGCCCAAAACCTTTGCTGTGGTGCAGTAATTGCTGTCTGTCTGTGCTTAATGTGTTTCCCTGTTTCGGAAGTAAAGTTTATGATTTTCTGTTGGGTAAGGAAACAGTTCTGTGAGAACTGATCATGAAAGTATTATGTTTTAAAGATTAATTTTAACCCTGGTAAGGACCAACCATTAACAGGAATTCTTTACAGGCTTGTGAAGCCTCCAAACACTGATCATTTGTTTCCCTTCATTCTGTTCTAATTAAAGAAAAAGAATTTAGCAAAACCCCTTTTCATTGTTTCTTGAACAGCTCCCCACTGGTTGGCCTTGGCAAGGGAAGCTTTTTTGTCACAGAGCAGTTCTGGCTTACCGAGTTCCTGTTCTTGCCTGTTTGTTCTGCCTCCGCTGTACAGTGTTTTACAGGTGTACTGAAACAAATGTTTTCTGCAGATCTGGCAGGGACTGAATCAGGGTACCTGTGTGGATAAAGAATAGGCTCTTTTCTTTTTATTTTGCCCAGACCCTGACGTGTTTCTCAATTCAGCCTTACAAACAATTTTATTGGCACAAGATGAGGTGGCAGAGTTCTGCAGAATCTGTAACTGCAGATAAGAAAAGACAATTTCTTACACTGGCAAAACTGCCAAAACCCTTGTTTTGTGAAACTTCTCCCTCTAGTTATCTTTTCATCAGGCAACTGAGGAAATTGGACTGTAGGCCTTAAAGACAAAATCCAATCAAACATCAAACTCGGCAACTTTGTGAAGGTTTTGTGTAGTCTGATTAAGTCCAGACCATCGTATTGCAATCACTCAACATACTTTCAGAGCCAGCTTTATTTGGCTGATAGGCTGCTAATTTTTGGAAGTACATAATCTCTAATGATAAAGAAGTGAGTCTGTCAGCATTTTCATCATTTCACAAAGCAAACTAATAACTATGAACTTCAGAGTGCAAGTTTAGATTGCTAAGTGATTCTTGCCTTGGAGGGATTTTAAAAATATGTGTGTGTTTATTTCTTAATATGTCTCAAAAGTGGTGCAGAGTTAAAAACAGAAGTCTAGGGTTGGAAAACCTGAGCAACTTCCAAACTTCATTCAGCTTCACTAATTCCTGGATTATAGAAAGTAAGTACTACCCTCCTGACATGAGTTAATCACTGCCATTGATACTGTTGCCAGCTGTTGGTATTTATTAGCTGCAGCACAACCGTTTAGAGTACAACAGACTAGAGCAGTGGTGAGGACTCCTGTAAAAATGCCTAGCATACATTTAAATATTAATCACATTACCTGGATATTGAATTAGTTGCTCTTGAAAAAAGGTACTGTCCAGCTGAAACTTTTAATCAAGACATTTTCATGTGGGAGGATGGATTGTAGGAGAGTAGAGATAGTGCTGAAGGCAATCTCGCCCCTGAGGAGTTGCAGGTGTACTAATTACCAAGGAGCAGGAACAGCTTTGCCTTTAATAGGGCACAGCTATGTCCAATAAGGCCCGCCCTTAACAGGGCACAGCTGTGTACGATAAGGATGGTCCAGTAAGGATGGGTGTTATAAAAGAGTGGGTCAATATTTCATATTGAAATTACAGGTCACTTAATCTCTCTGTAATTTCTTTAGTTATATGCAGAATTTTAAATTTTGAGCAAGATACCCAACAACTACTTTGGAGGTGTTCCAGTAACCTTACATTTGCTGGGATGGAATGTATTTAATTCCTCAATGCATGCAGGAAATCTCCAACCAATAATCTTTTTTTAAATGCATGAAAGAAGCAGCTTTCTTCATTTCTGTGGCCTATGTCTCAGCCCAAGTGTTGAGGAAAGAAGCATAAAGGTGAGGCTCTAGACACAGTTCCCCAGTCAGTAGAGACACTTCTATTTGCATGTAGTTGTTAATGTCTCAAATTGTCTTAGTCATGCTGTGTTACCTTTAAAGACATTTAAAACAATATTCTAAAAGTTGCTGGCTTAACTGCTGGGATAGTGGTGGGCAGAGGAAGCAAGAAGTGCTAATATGAGCCATGGCACAGAATATGTTGTGTTACCATGTACCAAAACTTTTCAATCTTTTTGCAGCATGGATACAACCTACCATAGCAAAAAAAAAAAAGTGAATTTTTCTCTATTTTACAGCTGAAGTGTAAATTCACAGACCTGTTCTAACTTCTTATTGTCATAGATGTATTTTAAATGTGATTATTTCAAGGTGATTTTAATTACTAATTATGGAATCACTGAACTTTTAAGAGCTTTTGATTAACTCACAGGCGCTATTAAACAAATTGAATTGCTGTTGTTAAGCTAGTTACAATGAAAAATTACTTCAGAGGAAGTTAAAATAGACATATATTTATGTGTTTGTATTTATAAATGGTACAGATTGCTGCTACTTCAGTAAGTACGTCCAGGTAGACAGCTGCTGTCGGGGTGACCGCCTTCCCGAGAGCGTTCTCCTCCCGCTCCGGATGAGCAGCTCCCCCAGCCCACCTTGCTCTCAGGCCCGGATGGTGTAAAGATGTGCTCGACCAGTAGACGAAGGAGGACTCTTTGCACCAGGGTTCCAGCTGGGTTTATTGTAGGAACAGACGAGGGTCCAGGGAAGGCAGGATACAAGGTGCAGGTGGTGGGTGCAGGAGAAGCAGGTAGGAGGACAACCACAGAAGAAGGGTCTTGGAAACAAAGAGTCAGGGAGAGGGTGCTGCTCGCTCTGAGCAAGGGAGGGGACAAGGTAGAAAACCGGGGAAGGGTAGGGGGAGTTGGTGTACAAACAGGCCAATGGGGTAGGGGACAAAGGGAAGAGCTGGAATGGGGTGATACTGTTACAGCCGGTGGGGAATGGAGAGGGGAGTGGTGTTACACAAGAGCCAATGGGGGGATCAGGGGATACAGAAACTTCTAGAGTGTGGGAGTGAGTGTTACTTGAATGACAGGATTACATTTATGCATAAAACCGGAGAACACTGGGAAGTGTTTGACCTTCTCACCCTGTGCTAGATAGAAGTATCCTCCCAGGGCATCTCTACTTCGATGTTCCACTTGCAGCCTCCCACAAGCCAGGAAATCAACAAAATTGGCATGTCAGAGGGAAAAATAATGAATTATTCAAAGCTGGGGCTATCATTACAGTTATTAGCAGCGCCTGGTGATTCAGTGTCTGTCTTTGTTCTCCCTGACAAGGCTAGATGATTTTTAGGTTTTCCTTGAGCAGCTCCGTTATCTTCAATTGAATTTTTGGTTTGTTGTGCAATTCTGCCTGGGAGCTCCACCCAGTTTCTAGTAGGGAGAGTGAAATAGTCCTGAGAGGAGATAAAGGTGGTAGCAGTTCTCCCCCACTCCTTCAATTCTGGTGCTGTGCAAACATTGCTGAGTGAAATTTGCTCTCCAGTCTTGGAGCAGAATTATGCATTCCAAAGACTACTAGGGAATAAAAGTGGGTGTTTAAATCTCTTCTAAAAAATGTTATGTTCGAGGTACAGCAGCAGTGACCTGAACTTGAAGTTGCAGTGATGCCTGATGTGCCTTAGATCTTGGCTGGCCCACTGTACACCTTCAGACCTCAGCGTTCCTCATGACTCCTCCTGGTAAATGAGATGTTGAAGAAGTTCTTTCTTAGGGTAGAGGAAGGCTCTGACTGCCAGTTATCTGTGCTTATCTTTGTTTCTAGCTCTCCAAGCATTGTTCATCTCCCCTGTTTGTAACTTACACATTCTATTGCCTACAACTTTCAGGCTGCTCTTTTGCACAAAACCGACCAGCTCACTGTATGCTTATTTTACTCACTGAGGTCCTTATTAAAAAAAAATAGTTGTTAATTAGGAGTATCAATATGAGTAGGTGATACAGACAATTCTTAGTTTTCTTTTTTCAAAGTTTGATGTACCTCTGCAGAAAGGGAAGGGAGCTCCTCTGATTAAAGAATGTGTAGTTATGGATAACAAAATTTGGGGTTTTGCTTGTTTCAAAACAGTGTCAAGACAAAGCATCTTTGAAGCTATTGAGTAATCCAGCTGTACTTAGTGTGCACAATACCAGTGACCATAAATGTTGAATGGTTTTTAAGGAGTGATATCTATTTCACTTGCTTGTTGGGCTATGGGACATTTCTCTTTTATCCCGTGTATTAAGATGAGAGGTGTTGGTGTCAGACTAATTCCCAAAGCTGTATGTGTAGACTGTGACCAAGAAAAACATTCTCATGATGCTCCCCAGTGCACTATTTGCTGTCTATTTGCTGCAGGGAGATGTGAAATAGTTTACTTTGCATTTGTAAGCCACTGTGTGTGCACTTTGCCTTCTTAAGGGTCTCAGTGCTCTGGGCTGAATCTTGCTGCTTGCATATTCCAGGCTGGGATGTAAGTGTTGGGAGAGCTGAAGGGGAATATAAAACTGGAGAAGAGCTAGCAAGTAGAAAAATGGAACAGGGGCCTTGTCATCTCAGCATGCTGGCATTTGAAATGAACCCAAATAATGCACTTTGCCTTTGGATATGGATAAAGTTTTTTTGCCTTACAAACCAGCTATTCGGTTTAGTATCCACCCCTAGATAAAACATTTCCACTTTGATTAGAACAGAAGTTTTGCCTGCTTATTGGAAAGAGCATTCCTGGGAGAGAATGTTTCCTGGCTGTCAGGAAAAGCCATGAAAGATGCAGTTGCTTTCACTTTTGTACCTATTCACTCATATTGTTCCTCACTTTGATCTACTTCTCAGTGAAGTTTAAAAATACCTCTAATTCTGGGATAGAAATTTTGTATTTGTGAGAAATTTTGGGTTGGTGTGGGGAGGAGGGGGAAAGAGATTGATAAGCAGCAGAATTTTCATCTGCTGAACAATGTTGGGATTTCTTATTGACTGGTGAAGGATCTCCAGGAAATGATCAGGTACAAAAGGAACCTGATGAGGGTGATTCAGTTGCTTATATTGCAGAAATGGTGTGAACACTGCTCTGCAATGATTGCTTTTGAGTGGCTTTAGAAATTCAGGCTTTCTTTCAGAACTCTGTAAAATGCATCAGAATGTAATTACTGTCATTTCTCCTTGAAAGGCATTTCTAGTCCATGGTACAGTTGTCTGTTTTATGGTATCCATGCCTGCCTCATGTCAGCCAGGGTAAGACTGTGTTGCCCTGTTCCTGGCAATATCCACGTTTTACACCATATGTTGTTAGCAGGACTGTTTTCATTCAGTGCAGGATAAATTGACCCCTGTGTACAGCTCAGAAAGCCACCACGATTCTCTGGAATGAAAGGTGCTAGGCAAATATTGGAATCAAACCTATGCCAGTTTTGTAGCTCTTATGTGTAACTGCTATTTTCTAATATATATGTTTATTGCTATATTTCTACATGTAGCAGGTGTTTGGTTTTTTAAAAATTTTATTTCTAGATCTAGATATAGGTAATATATTGGCTCTTTTCTCTCTCTGAAAGAAGGTCTCCTAGTTGGTAGAGTGTAAAACACAATCTGAATACTCTGTAGTTCAGAATACATCCAAAACTCAAGTTATTCACACACCAGCTAAATCCATTAACAAACTGAGAACTTGGTAGGGACAAGATGCTGTTCTTTCTTTCAGGCATTCTTTATCCATCAGTACAAGGTGAGAAATTCACTGATGAATTCTCTATTTCTGTGTTAGCAATCGACTGGGGCAAAAGCAAGATCCTCAGGTTTTAGAGCTGTATGATTTAGTATGCAGCCAAAAGTACAGTACAGCTAGCAGTTGTAAAGGAATTGAACTTAATATTTTAATAGGAGGGCTAAAAATAATCTTTATATAGTCAACATTATTCTAAATTCAGTAGTTGAGATCCATTTGGCAGGAAACGCATTTCTAATTGTGTGATATATGAGCATTTTTATTTTATATAAATAATAATATGTAGTGCACAGTTCTTTCTAAATATTTGCTAAATAGAAAAGGCATTTTTAAGTTAGATGTTGCTACATGATGATTTGCAACCACTGGAAACCAGGCAAAGAAAGGCTAAGGCCTGAAGATAGTTATTAGTTACTTCAGGTATGATGAATCAGTGTTGAAACTGTGGGTGGCACTTTTTTTTGGGAACAAAATGCGTGTAAGGAACGTGGTGAAAAGTTACAGAGGAGAAGAGGAGCTGCAGCAGGATTCTTGGTTTCCATTGAGTCCAACTCAATTTCCATTGAGTTGCAGGTTTTAAGTGTGTGCTTAATGTAGACTTTGGTGAAGCAGAGCCTAAAGTTTATGGCCATTTGTTTTGGGGGAAATCAATACAATTGAGATGGTGCAGCTTCTATTGTTCTTTGATGGCAGCCAACTTGAGTCATGGCAGTAAACAAATTAGTTTTTTATGTGGATTAGGACCTGTAATCCTGTTTTCAAATGAAATATAAGCAGCTCTGACAAAACTTAGTGTTCCTAAGGCATCTGTAATTTTCATCATAATAAGAAAATCAAATACATCAGACTTTATTATATTTGAAAACATTGACTTTTTCCCACCTAATACTTGGATCAATACAGGAAACTTCCTTCCTTCTTTTGTTTTTTTTTTTTTTTTTTAATTACTGCAACTTTTACTTACCTCTTGTCCCCCATTGTTTCCTTCAAGCGGAGCAAGTTGTAGATTCCTGAATTTCCCTAAAGGGCTATAATTGTTATGCTATGTGTGGGGTGGGAATATTTGAATTGTTGATATGAAATGTCAAAAAATAAGAGTCTTCAAAGGATTTGAACATTGAATTTGCTCCTGCTGATGTTATAATCTACACAAGAACTTAGTGAATGGCAGCACAAAAAGTAGGCTGAATTATATTCTGAAATACTTCAGAGAAGTAGAAAGATGAACTTATGTTTCTTTTGGTTCAAAGAATGCCTCATTCTGTGGAAAGAGTTGAGTCACCTTAGTCTTCGTTGCAAAACTGTTTTGCTGTAGATGGTTATGCACAGCATTAAACATGAACAGACATGGTTTAAAATTCAACATTTCTCATGCTACGTGGTGAAACAAAATGCTTAAAGCTCCTAACATGCCAGTGTGCAAAATAAAGCTTGCAGGTAGACATTTTAGGGTATGGAGTGTCTGTTTATAAAGTATTAAGATTAATCATTGATCTTTACCCCTAGCCTGACACGGGGTCAAATTTGGATAATAAGGAAGCTCTTAATATTACAGAGCATTATTATATTATTAATTTCTAAAAGGAGGACTGTTACTGAATGTCATCAAGTTGTCCCCTCTATATGAGTTCTATGAAATACCTGTAACTATATAATCTTGCCAAGAACATAAACAGGCTACATATGTGATACTCATTCTTAATAATTTTATTTCTCTATAATTTAATCCTATTTTCTGACTTTACCTGGAATGAATAAGCAGTCATATCTTGACTTGTCCAGCAAAGTTGTTTCTTAAATGTTCTATCTTTAATGAAATTCAGAAAGCTTCTGTATTAAATTCATAGTGTTATAACCTAAAAAAATATAGCCGTGTTATCTTTAAACACTTTCTTTGCCCAAAAATTGGAATAAGAACTTTTTGTAAGAAATCCTAATATCAGGAGTAATACTTGTTGAATTTTTAAAATGTATTTTGATGAGGCTCATTAAATGACTCTTGTGTCTTAAATTCATCTCTGTTATTAGCTGATATAAAGTCTAATCAGTAAGTGGATGTTAATTCATGTAGTGTAAGGCTGGACCTCCCAGGAGATTTCTCTGTGTGCTTATTACATATTCATACCAGTACCGAGAGACACATGATTGATACGGCTCCATTCTCCACTCCTGATGGTTATCCAGCAGTGACAAATGTTTCCACCTTTAGCAGTACAAAGGTGTACCATGACTGTCTGAAGTGACACTTCACACAGAATTAGCTCCTAAGTTCTTTCCCTTCAAAATCTATTTCCTTTCAATGCAAAACATCTAGAGTGTAAAACTGATGGAAAGATGGGCACTTTGTTAGCAATGGTCAGGAAATTCAGGCCTTTTGACATATTCTTTTGGTTAAGAAATGTTTTCTCTATGCAAACTAATGCAATAGCATTTTTTCAGTGAGTGTGCTAAAGCTTTTTTAAAACTCACCGAGTTATGCATTAAAAGCATTTTATGCCTGGTGAAGGATTGTAGGTACTGACATTCTTGGGGATACAAGTAGAGAATCTCTTAATGGTAAAAATAACTTGGGGAAAGTTGTAGATGATTCTCTGGAAGCTGTCACTTCTGTGTAAGCACCTTGTACATTCCCGTATGACAAGTTAACAAAAAGGCTGGTGTACGGGAAACTGTGGCCTATACAGAACCTTTTATCTGTGTTTAGTTTGTGGTGAAATGTTACAATGATGAATGACTTTCAATTCCCACACTTTCCCTCCTGGCACTAACAAATTTTCATTTGGTGCCACACTTTCAAGTCAGACAGATTATACTTCTCAAACTGGAAAGTCCCATTACGGAACTATTTGAAAACTGTGCTGACACCTGTAAACCTGAATAGATTATTATTTGCTGTTACTCCCTCAGCTTTTTCTTTGTGCTTTCTGCTCCTACAATTAAGTCTCCTGCTATAAGCAAATCAGCAATATTTCTAGTTTTCTTGCTAAATCGTGGGTACACTTGTCTGTGCTCATATCCATATGAGCCACATACTCATATCTCTCCTAACACGTCCTTGCCCCAGACAGTATATTTTCTGTCACGCTAATAAACCCTAAGATGCTGCAGTGGTGCTTCAACTTAAGAACCATAAAGGGCTATGATTATTGTGGAAGCCCAGTGTCTTAAAATACAGCTTACACAGCTCAAATACAAATTTACACCGAACATTACTAAGTAATGGTATGAAAAAATCCTTTAGGATAGGAAAAAAGAACAAGAGGGAAAGTTGTCTTGAAGAAACTTCTGGCTATGTAGAATTTCTGCTGCATGTATGTTTAAAATTTTTTAAGTCATGATGTGAAGTGTCTTAAAAAATTAAGTATTGAAATATAAAATTAATTTTGCAATTATAAATGAGATTTAAAAAAACAATCTGGAATCTCCTGTTTATTTACTGCATGGAGGGCTGTATCCTATATTTTTATATGAGCAGAGTCTTACCCTATTTCTTGAGACATGACGTTCATTTTCTAAGTAGTTTTTTATTCCATCCAACTACTAGTGAGTTGTTTTTCCTGCCTCTTTGTACTGTTCAAGAGGCAAGATGTGACTCTATTGTCCTCTACCCATTTCCTTGTGGGTAAAGCATACAAGGAAATTCAACAGGGAAAACAACCAGACTATTTGTCATTACCATTCCTTGACTGTATTTTTGTGGCTCTTTACTCTTCTATAAAAAGATCCCTGGAACAGATGCAGTTTCTTCTCGAAGAGCCTCACCATCTTGTGAGAATATTCATAAATAAGTAGCTCTTCCTTGCTGGAAGTGTGAATAGACCTCAGTGTTCTGATAGACCAGCCAGAAAAACTGGAACACAACCCAAGCTGGGCCAAAATGGGACAACTGTTCTGCCTGACATACTGTCTCTGCAAGAAAAGGGATAATGTTGGGCTGCTAAGCACTTTGAAAATTAAAAAATTCTGATAGTTTATTTTGATGCAGTTCTAGTTTAGTCCTTTTCAAGTTTACCCATAGGTCTTTGGCATTGTGTGAAGCAAAACCTTGCATAAGAAAGTGTCTTTGCCCAATCAATTTGGACGAAGTGAATACATACATGTACATTTATGGGAGAGTTAATTCAGCCCTGTATAAATGCCCATTAGGATAATGGTCTGATTTCTGTCCTTCTCTAATGAAGTCTAATGAAATATTAAGCTCTTTAATGCCTAAATTTTTCTGGAGTTCCATCAGAAGTGATGATATTACGTGATTTCCTTAATATTTTAATGGTAAGTGTGTGGAGATGCCCTCATGTTTCAGTACATATGTGATGGTATATATACTCTTCAGTCAAAGCCAAGCTGAAAGAAACTTTCAGAGTAGAAAATATTGGGGGATATGCCAAGAATTCAAAATTCAAAACAAATACCTTGTTAAATGGTGAATAACAGTGGGGAAAGAAGTGAGGTTGGAAATTGTTCAATTGAAAGTAGGGCCTGTGCATGAGAAGGAACAGCTAACTGGGTACTTGTTTTGCAAAAAAAAGATTGATTTTGCAAATAGCTAACTCATCAGCGACAAGACCTCTGAACTAGATCCATAAATTGTCTAGAGTAAATGTAAAATCAACTAACTTAACAGTCTTCAAGTATCTGGCTGCTGCTGTGAGGAGGGAGGAAACCTGGTCACTGTGGTAGTTAGTCTACTGTTTCCTCGGGTTTGAGCAAGGAAAACTAGTTTGCATTTGGAAAAGAGATTAAAAGTAGGTGCAGTAGGGGAAAAATATCAGAGTATTGCATAGTTAACTCATCTATTATCTTAAATACTCTGAAGAAGCTTAAGGAGTGTGAGTGCAATAATGCATATGTATGTATTTAAAGCAAAGCGTGCCATTACCATGGGATTGTCTTTAATGCAGTCCTGTTTCCATCAAAGTGAGCACAGCTGTGCCTGTTTCTGCTCTGATAGGAAATGCTGTGAATGCGAGTGGAGGAAATGCAGAGAGTGAATTCTCATCCATCACTTTAACACACTGTACCACGGGCTGAGCTGTGATAAGGGATCCTTGTCACACTGCAATTTCCAGCTTCCTGAAATACTTCTTTGTACTCTGCCTTTTAGGGGGGTGATAGAGGGTGAGGGAAGCACAACATGGACATTTGTGGAAACTTGAATGAAATTGCTGTGAAGCTGCTTTTGATGTAGCTCTTTGGACTGCACTCGATGTTTTTAAATGACAGGACAAGCTTTGTTTAAAACATAGCTTTTAAAAGTTTGCCCCTCTATTTAATTTTTTCATTTGCTACTTGATTGGTGGAACCTTTTGCATTTTCAGTGACTCTGTATCATTTTTTATGCAGAAGAGCAGTTCTGGGCAATTCAGGCTCTATTATGCAAAATGCTGCTTGCTGTTTACTGTTAATAAGCCAAAAACTTTGTTGTCCTTTTTAATAGCTGAGTATTTTATGCTGCAATCTGGCAAGTGAAATTAGAGAACAGTATCTCAAAAACACTTCATGTATGCTGTGAATTTTTTTACTGGTATTTTTTCTAAAAAGTAATTAGACAATGGAAGTGAATATTTACATCCAGTTAGTGAGAGGATTGAATTTGTGCTTTGTGGTAGTTGCCCTGTTAGTGTTCTGAATTGGGGAGTGAAACAAAACTCACTTAATTTACTAACTTTTATTTTGTATTAAGGGTGCTTGATTTAAATCTGTAATTCTTCATTTATAAGAGGGTTAGGATAAGCATGGTATTTTGCTCAGTTACTTCACTTGGAAAGCCTTTTTCATGAAGTAAGCTTCAATATCTGAATCCAAAACATATTTTTAGAAAATGGTCTGGAAGACTGAGAGCGCAGGTACCTTGAGGTAAAGGTAACATATGAACTCCCTTGTGTCATGTGTGTGTAGCTTGCTTTCCTCTGGAGAGCTCTTTTTTGGAGGAATTGTACTGTGTAGCATTTCATTACTTCTGTGTGTGTGTATTTAATACACTTTACTGTTCTTCATCCCAGAACTCTGGAAGTGTTTTATTTCTGTGTCTGAACTCTGTCCTCCATGTGCTACACCATGGGACAAGACTCTGGGATGCAGCTGGCTGTGCACACACGGCCCTGGATGTGTGGTCTTCAGGTCCTTGTACAGAACATACTGGATGGGGTGGCTTTAATTAATTTTCCACATCTTCACATCTGCTGCTAAAAAATCATACAACAATATCCTGTATTTCCCTAGATGGTCTTAAATGTTTGTCCTGGGATAGGAGGGAGGCTGATTTTAACACTTGTCTACCTGGGATGTATGTGTTACTCATTTGTCAGTTCTTTGGTTTCTTTACCTTCTGTAGTATCTTCCTAGCTTCCAGCTCATATCCTGGTTTGGAAGTTATGTTTTATTTAACAGGAAATACTGTGCTTGAAGTGCCTTCAGTGCTTCACCCAAGTGTGTTTCTGTGTGTGTGTATATAAATATAAATAAATAAATATATTATATATATATATATGATTTTCTGGCCTTGCTTACATTGCATAATATTCTAAAATAGTCTTAATCCTTCTCTCACATCACTGATGATATTCTTTTGTTAACTATGTGGAACATATTGCCACTAAGCCTTGTTGATAATTAAGCTCCTAAAGCTCATTTCTGTAGGAGAGCCATATGGTATACATAATGATACATAATGCTGATGTGGTCTTCAGTTACCCATAAGTGAATAACTGTTTGAGATGAAATAGATGTTTTAGTCATCCCTTTCAGGAAAAAAAAAAAAAAATGAAAATTGTATATTTCAAGAGATGAAACATGGAAAAATTTTTGTTTTCTTGAAGGAGAATCTAACATTTGCACCATGTAGTGACTGGGAGGTACTTAGTGTTCAGTAAACCTGATCTGAAAGTTATCTACAGCAAAGAAGTAAAAATCTCCTTTAAACCTCTGCTAAAACTGTCTGGAAGGGAGGCTACTTGGCAAGAAACTATCAGGACTAAGAGATGGATAAACTCCTTGTGATGAGGAAAAAGGTAGGGCATGAACTCCTCTTGCCTGTTTCCTCCAGGCACTGAGGCACGACTGATTGACCTTGGCATTCATACAGATGTTGTCACTAACAGATTTTCTTGTGCCTTTGGAGCTAAGAGGGAATCCTGCCTTTTCCACAAGCTGGGGAGGCTGCAGATGTGCAGTCCCTGGTCACAACCACCCAGCTTCAGTGTGAACACAGTCAGTGTCAACTGGGATTGACATGCTTTCATGTGGTAAAGGTTACACAGGCAGAAAGAAAAATACCCCACAGCTAAGCAGATGAGAAAAAAAAGCCCAGACTGATCTTCAACCTTCTTATTTATTGGGACAGTAACTCGTGGCTATTGCCTGGCTATTCTTGCTATTGGCAGAACACACAGGAAGGAGATACTGTTATGAATTTGCCAGTTCACTTCCTTTTCACTGTATTTCACTGTAATCTGTCTATCCTAATGTGATGTATTCCAGTTGAACTGAGCAGGAAAATCATTAATTATTGTGAAAAAGGAGGGAGTTGAGTTAAAAGCCCAATTTGTCAAGTAAATGAAAATTGTCTTTATTCTGATCGCTTGCTTTTGGTGAAACATGGACAATTTCAGAATCCCTTTTTCAAAGAAAAGAAAAAAGGTTCACTGTTCCAATTAGAGCTCTTTGGGAAGCACTAATTATTATCCTTTGCAGGAGAGAAAAAAGTAATGAGCACTTCCATATTGTCACCAGTAACCTTGATTAGTCCTTCAGATAAAATTCCAAGAAATGCCTTTTATGTTGGTTTCATACAATATTCATTATACTTCTAATTGGCAGATTTTAATAATTTAGAGCTGATTAGTATCTTTAAAATTTTCTTTATTCAAAGATTACTGCCAAAACTGTCTTTGGCTCAGAGAAGGTCCAGTATAGACATCTTTACATTCCAAGGGATAGAGTATTCTCCTCTTCCTGTGTGTGTTTGCTTGCTACAAAAGAAGCATTCTAAGGAAGAGGTTTCCTAAATTCAGGTTTTGAAATATGTGCCCCTAATATGGGCCTTGGCTGTCTTCTTGGGAATGCTCATCTGCATAGACATTCAGACAAGATTCCTGTTATCTGCAACTTAAGGGACTGAGTTTTCTTTGCTCCTGCTGTAAGTGAACTTGCAGACCTAATTTAAGCTTACTTGATTTTTAAAAGTATTTATTTCAGTATTTGGTGAAAATCTACCCAGCAGAAAAGCCCAATACCACTTTGAAAATACCCTGTATGTAGCGCATCCACAGCAATCAGAGCACAATAATCAGAACAGAAATTACCTTTTTTTTTTTGACAAGATAACTCTAATTTGGTGAGGTTTGCAACTGCTAGGAAAAATGTGGGCAATTTTGATATCCTTTCAGGAAGAAAATTGATTTTTTTTCTCAGATTCAGTGTTTGTTAGATCTTATTATGACTCTGTCATAACAGTGATTTTTGGCATATGTGTACATGCATAATTTTTATTATTACAATAGAAACAAACTGCTATTGATGCAAGATTCCCAAAATCTGCATAAAAACATCCACTGAAAGAAGAGAGAATGATGAATAGAGAAGCTGGATGCCCTTACTGCATGCAAGAAAAGCTTGCTTAAGAAAAACCAGCTAAACTAATCAATTCTGAACTTTGTTTAATTGAAGCAGCATAACTATAATGCCAAGATTTCATCCACACCTGGCCTGAAAGCTGATAATGCTGTTAAGACACTTGAGTTAACTACAAAAGTAATTAAACACTCATTACCCAACTTTATTTGAAGTGTTATAGGTTTTATGTGTTTTTGACTTCTTTCATGAACTTCAGTTTTCAAGTAATTTTCCACTGACTGCTTCTTCTATTCTTATATGACTTGGTGGTTTTACATCCTCTTGTATTTGCTTTAGCAAGCACACTCATTTAGAGTCTGTAAATGGAGTGTACGTTGCCTCATCTTTTCTCTTCACTATTATTAGATCTTGAGAGAATAGAACCATTAAACCATTTCAAAGGCATAATTTCTGTTTAAAGAAATGGAATAGAGGGAGATAGAAAGCTGGGCAGAACCTGAAATCAGGGAGGTAAATGCTTCAGATGTTATATTTTCAGCTTTTAAGGTGCCAGCAAAAATCCTAAGCTTCAGTACTACTTTTAGACTGATACAGGCAGTGATCCCATCAGCATTCTGTGAGATAAAGTGGTGACCTTGCTTCTTGTAAAGGAGTGGGCTTGCCTTTGTTGTGTCCCTGTAATTTCAAGAAAAAGTAAAAAAACCCTGTCAAGTGCCACTAGAATCTAAGTTACCTTCTGACTGTAATGTGCTTTTATTTAAATCTAGTGTGTAAGCCTATCAAAGTAGATATGTTGTGCTAGTGTACCCTCTAATGAATAACCTGCAACTTGAACCAACAACTTCTGAGAGGCTGATTTGATATGTGTTATCTGGAAATAGCCTGATACAGAACATAACAAGAGATGGCCCAGTTGAGTGTTTCTATCATGTTGTTTTGGGAAAAAAACATACAGGTAATCCATATTATCTCATTGGATTGTTTTTGTTTTTCTGTGTTTTCGGGGGTATCAGGTATGTAAATATTCTTCTTCCCCCTGTATCTGCCTTCAGTAGACAAGCTTCATAACCAGTAATAAACTTTTTTGTTAGAAAAATAATTATGTCTCTTCAATCATACATATGTTAACTAAAACAGAAGATGAAATGTATTTAATATTTCTGGAGGGAAGAAACAGCAGTTCAACATCCCTGCTGAGCACACATATTTACTTAATATATTGTCTGTGAGATTCCTGTGATGTAATGCCCATGGTTCAGTCACCAGTTCTCTGAAAATCATAATTTCACCACTTCTCATTTCTGATTTACCCAAACTTTGGAATTAATGATTGAAGCTAATTACACTTCAGAGTTCAAACTTCATTTATGAGGGGAAGGAAAAAGATGTCACCCACAGACTTGACCCAAGTTTAAGATCTAAGGACTAATCAGTCTTGATTTGCATGGAGTATTTTGCTCTTGTAGTAGATATGCAGCATAGGAAACTTGAAGTTCCACTTTGAAGTGGAACTTGGGGTATCCCATGGCTCAGCAACAACTCCTGTGCTAGGCTTGTCTTAGGGATTATTCTTTCTTTCCCCCTGTCCTCCCTTCATGGAGTTCACCATTGCTGTTGGGAGTAGATTTCAAATTTAAAGGCAGAATTCTCTTTGAAACTGGCTTTTTCTGAATTCTTGTTAGGGATTTGGACTTCTGAGTTGATTCTTTTTTGTGGCAAAAAGACCTGAAAGGCACAATATGGTTTTCCAGTCTGTTTTATGAGAAATTGAGGTTTTCAGCAATTCTTAAGGAATAAGGCACACCTGAAGCCTGAACTTATTAACTGTACAGATAAAGCTATTGATATTTTTTGGACTTTCAAACGAAATGCAGGTTAAATCTACTCAATTGAAGGAGATTGTGCTTTTGTGCTTTCATTTCCTGTTAAATGAGTACGAAATGCCTCTTGAGCATTGAGGCATTGAGCCTCTCCACATTGAGGCATGTGGAGCAGAAATAAAATGATCGAAAGGATCTCCAGCTCTCAGATGGCTAATTCTTCTTTTTCTGCATGAAAATCTGTAATAAATTAAAATTCCTGTGGAATCTGTAGACTTGTAATCTCCAAAATTTATCCATGTATGTTACATATTTGGTTTGTGCCTTGATACCTAACTTGCTTTTCTGGAAAATGAAGGGTAAAGGAAGCACTTGTGTCTCTTATACACAGCACAGGTTGTTGAGGAATAAAATAAGATGTAGTTGAGCCAGTCAAGAGAAATAATAGCCAGTCTAGGTTTATTTTCTAATTCATTTCTATTCCTATAATTAATTTGTAAGTGATTATATCAAGGAAGTGAAAGAATGATACTTACAGAATTAATCAGAAATTCTTCTTTCAAGTATTATTAGCAAATAAAGATTTCAGACATGGTGCTCAGGTGTCTGGTTGCATAGCTTTGAAGATGGGGAATATGAAAAGATAAATGTGTCTTTGCACTCCAGAGCCAGAGGATTGCTTACCAAAGGAGGATACAAACAGTAGCAGTAACTTTAAACAGGTTTTTAACCTTGCAGTAGTATAAAAGTTAGTTTGAAAATTAGGCATCATGTATTTGTGAAAAATCTGGGTATAGAAGAGTGCAGCAATTGCTTAAACTGTTCTTTCAGCCACTGTGGGACTTGTCTGGATATTTGGGTTGACTCAAATTTCTTTTGTGGTGCCATAAGAATCTGAAAGGAACAGTTACTTTTTAAACCTGTGGTTTATTTTCATTTGGATTCTTGAGCATAAAATTCCTTAAAGGCACTCAGAACACCTCCAGATGTATTTCTACGGTCTTCACATCAGTCTGTCTTACAAAATAGAATGAGTTTTAAATCTTTAATTAAATTCTGGAACCAATAACATTGTCTAAAACAGAGTTCCTCCTGTGAAGCCTTAAAAGACTGTATTTATTATGTACTTAATAAAAAGATAATTATTAGATATGCTAGTGTCTAATTGTGATCCTAATCCTGAGTTTTCTATCATTCCCAAAGTCATTCTTTTAAATTATATTACTGACATTATATGCACATGCAATTAGAAGGTAGAAAGGATTTAAAATCTGACTTTTTAGGTATTTTATCTTGTAAGAAAGCTAATCTCATCTGAATAGGAGCCAGACCTCCACAGAATATCCAGAAAATTCCACGGATCTGGAAATGAAACGGTTGCGCTTTACTGTAACGTATAAAATTTGCCCCCACAAAGAAAGGTTCTCCTGATCACTTGACTGTTTTGGGAAAAATAGGTGAAAAAGCATGTGAAAAATCAGTGAAACTTTGGGGTATCTGTCGTGTATGGAAAGAAGCACAGATTCCCTGTTTCAGAAGTGGGTGGGCTGTCAGTGCCCCCTGAGGCAAAGAGTTCTGTCACACCCAGATCTGTTCTCTCTCCTTAGGCACGTTGATCTGAAAGCATTGGTGGCAATGAAACACTCAGCTGCCTTTTCAGACTAATAAAAACATCTGTGTTTTAATGTATGCAATGTAAAATGCAAATACATAGAAATACAGCATGCTCTCTGTGAAGTATTAGTGTTGCCAGATTTATTTCTTCAGTACCTCTTTTCTTTTTTCCTGTGTTTATTTTGGTATTGGATTTTGCTTTTATTTCAATCTTTGCATCATAGAACTGACTTCAGTAATTCTGTTTAGATGATGCACTTCTGGTAGAATTCTTGGAATCAGACTTACCAAATTGCTTTTTTAATGATGGTTTTCCTCTGGGGTGTTAGCTGGTGAGTTTGTGCAATATGTTTTAGAAACTATATTGCTTTCTCTGGGAAATGGTTTATTCATACAGCAATAACCCAAACACATTTTATTGTCACAAATTGCATAAAATTCAATTGTGGTGCCTCTGCAAATTTTCTTGTATAAAAAGAATGAAAATATCTTGCTGTGATAGAGCAGGACTCACTGGCATTGGTAATTACACAGCTCTTTTAAGTTTAAATATTAAAACTATGCTTTACTACTTAAAAATGACAATAGTTTTATCTCACAGTAACAAAGAGAGCTTCAGTAGTTTAGGAGGACAATGATGAAGGAATTCTGCCGAATTTATAGACATTGGGAAAATTCTTCCTCTGTTTGTACTGGTATTTAAGAGAGTGTGCTTGTATCAGATAACAGGTGGTCGTTCCACTGAGAATATGAACAGGGTAAAAGACCCTAAATCTTAGTTATTATTAGTGCTTGCCAGCTTATAGTACTGCCATATATAATATTGTAAGATGATGTGATGAACAATACCAATTTTTGTGCCTCAGAACTTTTACACATCTGTTTGGAAAGGTCATTGGAAAAATCTGATTAGTTTGATTCACTGCCATTTCAACAAATACAGAGCTCATGTTATTATAGTATTTATTATTTAGTTTCTTTTTCTTCAGTGCTCTCTCTACATTGACAGAATCTAACTTAGCCTGATACCTTACAGCAACTCTTTTATTTTCAAAAATACCCATTTTAATTTGAAAATGCCACTGGTGAATGAAATATTGTCTTATTATATTATCTGAATGTTTTATACTTATAGTGATGTTCCAGTAATAATAATAAAAATCTCAAACTATTCCTATGACTTTCTTACCTTGGTGCATTTGCTGGAATGCAAAATCAGTGTGAGATTGCTGTCCTTGATGTGTGTGTAAAGACTTGCTAAGAGATTCTTACTGGGAGTCTTTAATCTTTGCTTTTTTGGCTTTCTCACCATCCTGTGGATTAGGGGTTGTAGGGAGCAGCAGCAGGAAAGCTGCAGCAATCACAGCTCCCAGGAAAAGTGTGGGAATAGGGAACCTGCACCTCTGCAAGAGTGGGGGAATGCCCCATAACCACTTATAACTTGAGGGGATTGCAGCTTTTGGGGATTAGTTCTTGAAGAGTGCTTAGAAAATTAGTAGGTGTGTGTTAATACCTTGAAAAGTGGAGGTTTATGTGTGTGATTGCTGATATTGATTCTGGACATTTCCTGCCTGCGCTGCTGATTGTGCTGCTAATAAATCAAACTGCTTTGATAGTGAATTGATTGGTAGGTTTTGAATTGAGTAGCTTTCCTCCAGACAAGGTACTTAATATTGATTAGTGCATTCAAAAATTTTAGGAGTAATCCAGCAGCAGTTTAAATGCAGTTAAACCAGTTTGCTGCTCCTTCTCTACCATTATGCTGTGTGGCTGCTCCTAACTGGTTTTACATCACAGCTAAAAAACACCCTAACCCCAGCTTCATTAGTGACCCCTGTGGAATGCAAAGTAAATTTCAGATCTTCATCATAAGCATTCAGTTAAGCAGTCGTTGTCCATAAATCAGCTAAGTGTTATTGCATTTTATTTGTACTTCTGTCACAAGCAATTAGTGCTAAAAAACCCCAAATAAACCTCACACACCCACACACACACCCTCCTCCCCTACAGCATTACTGAAAATATTTTCTAGGTAGCAAACTTAGGGAAAAAACATAACCAAAACCCCACCCAGGTGCTCGCCTTGGGCAGCTGCTTCTCATTCTGTCAGTAATTGCCTGCATTCTAGGTGCTTCTCTCAGGACTGCAGTGAAATTGCATGCAGAAGGCCTGACTAAGTGGTCACAAGGGTCTATTCTGGCTTTAAAATCTAAGAAACTACTGACTCCTGAAGGTTGCTAAACCCATTCAGTTTCTAGTGAATGAACTGGAATTGAATGTACTGAATTCTTTGCAAGGAAGCACTTTTTATAAAGAAGCCTTCAAAGATTTAATAAGCTATAAAAGGTGAGATTGAATCTGCTCTGATTAGCACCTGTAAATGAGCTTGAACTGACTACAGTGATCAGATGCTGACAGCCCCCTTCTGCATAAAAGTAAAGATAATTACCCACAAAGTAATTTCCTGGATGGGTTTAGCCTTTCAGAGTGTGGATTTTCTGTATGTATTGCTGGCTGGAAGTTCCTGTCATGCTGAAACTCAGCATTTAGCATTGTCTCTTAATTTTGTACCTACAGAAGGCAGCAGGAAAATTTCCAATTACTGCAGTGAGTTTTGAGTTGGGGTCTGATCAAATATTCTGTGGTATTTTTTATCACTAATGGCAAGTACATGATTTGGTTTTCAAGTCTGTGTAAAGGGTGGTGGATGGGGAAAAGAGAGCAGATGGCTTTAAGTTTCAGGTTCAGGGTGTGTTGGAGCCCCTGGGATGTTTACAGCTCATGAACTCATTTACAATCAGTTTTCCAGGACTTTTTCAGCCATACCATAACATCCTGTAGCTTGTGGTTATTTTCCAATTGATGAACTGGTGCTGGAACATGAATTGTGTAATTCTGAGTCTAATTGAACATAAAAGTATTTGTGAGGAGCTAGGGAAGAAAAGAAGCTTTCTAATGGTTCTCTCCACTATAAGGCTCTAACTGATAAGACAGAGCAGGTCAGCTTCCTAGAAATGTTTCTCACCAGGGTTTCCTGGCCAGCCAACCCCTCTGCAGTCTCCAGATAGCAAGCAGGTCAATTGTGTCCCCGCTGTGTTCTCTTAGAAGTCCAAAATCCTTTCTAAAACACAAACCCCAATAACATTGTGGCAACATAATTGCATGGATAATTATATCCTCATAGCCATGGTAGGTGTGATGTTAAACACAGGCTCTCCAGAGAGTGGTGCCATAGGTTTTGAGTTCTGATACGTTGTCAGAAGGTCTTCATCAAAGACATTTCTTGCCCTGTAGCAAGAGTAAGCTGAAAAATTATACCTGTCTATTTAAAACAAAAAGTGTGTGATTTTGTTTTTTTTTTTCCTCAGGTTATGATGTTGTTTGGGGATTTTTTTAGTGAGAGGAGTGCTTTAAGGGCAAGGGCCTGAGTAAAGTGAACTGTTTCAGGCATATCTCTATATATCAGAAGCTGTGGCTCCTAATAATTTCCAATATATCTGCACAAATTAAGTAATAAACTCTTGCCTTGAGGTTACTTGAATAAGATTTAGTGTTGGTTTGGATGGTGGATAAAAGCTGTTTGGATCTGAGCTATTTTCAGAGAATGTCTGTAATCAACTAATAAACTTTACTCTTAGGATTGTGTTGGACTAACCAAGCTTTAGAACTGGTAAAATAATGTATTAATTGAGAGTTGACCTTTCTGTACTTGGATCTTTATATTAGTCTTTTCTGAAATATATATTTTTTTAAACTTTTAAGAACTAAAAAATATTTTTTCTTTCAGGAATATCTCCTACTAGGGTATTTTTCCTGTTTGATAGTGGTTCTTCTAACTACATGATGTCACAATTCAAAATTATTTGTATACATAGAAAGAATTTGAAATTTATTTCCTGATTATATGGAGACAATTTTCAAAAACAAGTTTTATCTGATATTTGTTTTCCCTAATAATTGTGTAAAGTTATTGCTTCTTATTGAGTAAACTCTGTTACTAGAATAGCTTTGAGAAGTGTGCCAAAAAAGAACTGCAATCTTGTCAAACGACATTCTGTATAGAATTTAAATGAATCCAAATTTGAGAGTCATCTATTTTAAATTGTCTTTCATTGGGACAGAACAAACAACTGAGTTTTGAATGTGACACAGCTGCAGAAACTCTCAAACCACAAAAAAAGCCCCAGACAAAAAGCCCTGTAATGCTATATTTGTAACTTTGGATGGTTATCTGAGCCACCCTCAAATAAAGAGAAATAAAGGGAAATAAGGTTTTATTTACATAAAACAAAGAATAATAAAAAAAGCTAAAAGGGAAGTGCTTCAAGGGGCAAGGCAGGAGCTGAGTGGACATCACCTTTATTAGAAATCTGTGTCAACTGAAGAAAGCTGGGAAGTTTGGATTCCTTCTGACATGAAATGAGTTTGTGCTTTCTCTCACTCAAGGAGATACTGGAGAGTATTTCAGCAGAGGTGCATTTGCTCAAGAGATGTGCTGCTCTGCTGAGTTTAAGTCCTTGAGTTATAGCTTTAACTCTAACTGCTGCTGGAAGACACAGGAACATTTGGCTCTTTGTTAGTATTGCACATTAGCTAAAATTTTGCTGGGAATGGAGGCAAAGATCCCTTTTGCTGCCACAGGTACATTGTAATTACTGGAACGCTGTGTTCAGATAAATGGGAGAAAAAGTGCATGGGCTTAATCATCTGAGGGCAAGGTGGTTCTCCCAAGTTCTGTGGTAAGACTTCACAGCTTGTTTCCCCTGTTTTGGAGCAGTGGCTTTGCAATGGTTTATTTGTTTGCTCTTTATATTGGGTAGTGTTGCAGGCTTCAGTAAAAGTGCGAGGCAGTGTAGTGGTGGTGAATGTGCTTCAAGCAAGAGATGTTTTTTTTCCCCTTTAAAAACCTTACATTCAAGAGATTTATGCAGCAGTACTCTACAAAAGCATATCCTCCTGCTTTTCTTTCTGTTCGTTCATACTAGATGCCCTCCCTTATTTTCTTTGTTTTTTTAACATCACTTCAGGAATATTTTTCCCCTGATGCATTACCTCCTTTATTCAAACCTATTCATTCTCTTGCTTCTCCACATTGTTTTTTAGGTTTTCTGTGTTTATTGTTCTTAGTATCTATAGCTGCCATATAGTCCATGGTTTCTCATCTTCTGCTGGTAGTTCCTTTGGTGCCTTTGTTTTCAATGCTGAAGCCTCTTTTCTGAATCCTGTGGCCTTCAGAGTGTATTTATCTGGACACAGAGAAGCATGTAGTAGGCTTTTTGCCTCCAGTCAATTGATAAATTATAGTTGAAATAAAGAAATATTAGGCCAGTGGATGAAAAAAGTTCCAGTACAAAGCATTGCCTATGCTTTCGCTCTATTTTCACTGGGATTTTCCTAGAAAATTGGAGATGGATCTAAAACTATATAGTGAGAAAACATCCTTTGCTCTTCCTCCTTGCAATGTTACCAGGTGAAAGGAACCCATAAAAACTGCACACGTGCCTGTACTCTATAGTGGAATATATGACATGAAACTTGTATTTGTAAAAAAAATTAGAAAACTAGTGGGATAGTAATAACTGAGTTCTTTAGAGCCTTGTTTTGCTGTTTTCAGCTTTGGAACATGGATATGGTGATGGGGGACGTGTGTACTTTTAAATTTAAATTCCTTAAATTCCTGATGCTAATTCATTTTCTTAAAATCTTTTCCATAAAATAAAAAGTAATGTGTACAATAGGATCTATTTGTGATCAGGATTTATGGTACTAGGAGCTAACAGACATATTGTCATTAAATGGAATAATTAGTGTTCTTTAGAAGGTGTACTTTTCATCATAGTTTGAACGACTGACTTAATTACGGGTTCTGGAAGAGATTTGATTAATTTATTCTTCTTGTGAGGTTGAGTTTCACTTGGAGAAAGTTAGTGAAGCTTTAAAAAAGTTTTAGGTGTCTGTAATGCACCTTGAATTAACTCTTTTAATGCTGGGAGGCCAAATCCTGCAATGGGAGAAGGGTGTAGGTGTCCCTCGTGAGGGTACTGCTGTCCCTTGAGGGTGATGAAGCCACGTGCCAGCACCTCCCCACCATATCAGCCCTGAGAGCAAAGGAACAGCTTGGACTTTTGCTGACCTGTTTTACCAGCTGTAAGGAACAGGAAATCTGGCTTAAATAGCTCCTTTTCCTGCACTAATGGGCTGGGAAAGATGAGAAAGCAAAGTGGTTTAAGAATGAGAGCTGAGCCTTGTGATGCATACTCTAAGAAGTGTTGGAGATTTCAGTCAAAAGGTTGGTTTAAGGTAACTGTGAAGTTTAATTTTAGAAATTAATTTAGAATTTAAACTAATTTTAGCAATTAGTTTAGCAGTAGATTCTGGGGGATAAAATGCAAAATCAGACCTTCTGCAGTTGACCTCTGCTCAACTCTTTTCAGCAGTAGATAGTTTTATTAGAATCTAGCAAGCGGCACTGTTTGTACAAACACTTGGATACATATGGAATTCTGAAGGAAATGTATTTTTGAAATGGACTATTCCCCTTGCAAATGCCTGGGGAAGACAGGGGTTTGAGGTGAGAAAAAGTAAGGGGTATGTGTTCATTGCATCTTGTGATTGTTGTCCCAGGTGCCACTCCACTCATCATGCCTTGAAGTGATGCTAAGCATTAAATTAATTGTGTTTGGAATTTGAAACTGTGATTAGTCTTCAATGTTAGGGTAGAGTAGCTGAGCAGACACTGGAGAGAGGTGTTTACTGCGAGTGTCACTTAGTAAAAGTAGATGACAACAAATTAGGGTCAGGATGTGTCAGAATGCTCATCTTTGGTGACTTAGCATTGTAGAGAGTTTCTCAGAGAAAGCTGAGGAAACATGTTTGGCTGGCAACAATTTTTGCTGGTGTGTTACAAAAGTACCTTCCCTATTTCTTTCTTTTTTCTTGCCATTTATAGGCCATAAGTGTGCCTCATGATTCTTCTCCTCCTCTTGGAACAGACTATTTGAAAGGGCACAGCTTTTAGACATTCAAGGTTCATAATTGCAAATTAGCATCAATCTTTATGCACAGAGTTTTATTTTTATCACTAAGGAAAACGTGATTGTGACCTGAAATCTCAGGTTTTTACTGTAACAGACTGGATGCTGTAATTCATGTAAAGAATAGTTAATACAAAGAAATCTACTATGTATGTATAGTTTTGCACTCAAATTAGAATGGAAAAAATGCAGCAATGTCATAAAAACTATGCTATTACTGTGGCAGAACCTTGCTTTACACATTTCTGTTACAGTGTTTTGTCTTGTTCAAAAACGTAGTGCTTACATCAAAAAGGACAGCAAACTTTTTATTTAAAGACAGATATTGTTGTTTACTAATAGTGGGTGTGAGTCAAAATCCTGAATCCAAGTCTCAAACTCTGGAAACTTCAGGTTTCGGTCATTGAACTATTTTAAATCTATATGGTAATAAATTAGATAATAAGATGTACGTGGACTGTAGGCTCCATGGTGGCTAAGAATACTGCAAAAATTTAATGAGGACCATTAGCCAAGCTGTTTTTAATATGACATTGGAAATTCCAGAAGATTCAAGGTCAACCTTCCAAGGGTAAATCAGGAACGCACTTTTTCCTGCACCAGCAAGGGCACACCAGCAAGGACTTAGATCAGAAGGTGATTGTGCAGCGGCAGGTGACTGTGTAACAAAAGCATAGCAGGTAAATTTTTGCTTTTCACACTAATTTTTGTAAATTGCTAGTTTTGGAAAGAGTTCATAAGAGTCAAATATTTGGACACAACATATAGGAATTAAAATGTGTCTGATAACAGTAATCTCTTAATAGTCCAGTTACCAAAAAGCACAGTGAAAGTGAATATTTTAGACTGTAAGCCTGTTTTAGGCTCTAAGCTCTAAGTTTTTTCATCCAAAATATTGGTGTTCTGTCATTATTTTGAGCAGTCCTAGCACTATGCCAAGTTGTGCAGGGTGGAGGTGGCTGTGCTGCCCTCAGCTCATGGCTTTCTCAGAGCTGGCATTGTGGTGAATCACCCCTGTGCTGGATGCTGTCTGCTCCCACAGGGTCTGACTGGAGGACTCCCACCTGCCATGCAGGATAATTTCAGACCCCTTTACACCTCAGAAGTGATCATACTCTGGCCCCAGATCTTTCTAACTTTAGTCTTGCAAGTTGTCTGCGATGTGCTAAGCCAAAAGTAGCTGAGAAAATTGTCAATGTTCAGTGCTTTAGAATAAATAATGATTTGTTCTTTGTTTTACTGAAAAGAATAGGTATTTATAGGATTCTCGCTCTCCCAGAAAATTAGGCTGCAGATAGCTGAATTTTCTAAGCAGTTATGCAAACTTCTGAGAGAGATTGGCCTTACTAGTACTAATCAAGTAATGAAGCAAGACAAATACTATTTTTTTTAGGGTTTCTAAGGTTTTGGAGACATTGCAGAAATGCTAATCTGACCATCCTCCAGCAGTGTTGTGCAGTTCCAAAGAGCAGAAGGGCTCTCAGGCACAGGTTTCAGGGAACAGATGGGAGTCCAGCTGGGTCAGGTGGGAAGGACAGGGACTGGCTCCTCCTGGGTACTGAGGGACACTTGGTGGTGGCTTGTGCTAGAACTGGGACAGAACCTGAGCCTTGCAGCTTCTCTGCTGAGTTCTGGTTCTCTCTGAGCTCTAAGTCTCTGCTTCACCCATGAGGAATCTTTACATTAGACATGTAAGGGAAATATGAACTCCTGTCTATTGTCCTGATACTAAAACCCACTGGATTGATATAATCACACCAGTCAGAGATAAGTTAGGGTCATGATTTACTTCAGATGATTCCATGAACCTTTTGTTCATCTGCACACATAATTGAAAGCCAGGCCCCTTTGTAAATGACATTTTGAAGAGTCTGACATTTAGTCGAGGTGACCGCCAGCTGGTAACTTTTGGAAAAATCAATAATGCAAATAGTGGTCTGTTAGGAGAAATACCACTATGAGGTCATTTTTAGAATAAAGCTCATTCTACTTGCCTCATTGTCCCCCTACCTTTGCAAAAAGAGAAAAATTCACTGCTTTAATTACTCTGTGTGCTGTGTGACTGTGCAGTGAGTGCTTGTATAGGCAGTTTACCAGTAAGAGCTGTTATTTGGCTGTGTTAATGCAGGGGAGCAGTCTGGTTTTAAGCTTGCATACTCATCTTCTGTTAGCAGCAAAGCTGTCAGGATAATAAATGAAAGCAAGGCTGGTGATTTTGAAATGTATGATCTGAATCATGTATCAGCAGGCATTCTGGTAATATAGTTATGCTATTTAACAAGACAGTCTCCAGTCTAGCAAAGGAGGATAGGTTGCTTTTGTTTCCAGAAGTTAACGCCTAGATAAAACAATATTTAATCAAGGAAGAAGATTAAAAAAGACTATAGAGTGTATAAATAATTCTGGTTTTTTCCTGCTGACAAAATACTTGATCTTTAAATAGAAGTGATGCTTGAATTTCAGTTTGTATTTTTGTAATAATATATTTCAATGCCACTACAGTGTTAAACATAAGTTTGTTCTATACCATCTATAGGAAGCCCCTTTCTGAAAGGAAGGAAGCTTTTACAGACTCACATGAGGCAATGCATCTGTGCTAAGTTCTTCAGCAGCATCTGACAGTTCTAGTCGTGGTGAAGAAACGTGGAGCTGAGAATGACAGAATGCACTAAGGATGAAGCCAAAACGTATAGGGAGTATTGTCTATTGTCTCAGGCTCCATTAAGTGGAGCACTGTAAAAAATGAAACATCACATTTAATACACGTGTAGTTACATGCATGTGGCAATATGGGTAGCAGAAGAGATTTGTGCAGGAAGGTGCCCTGTAGGATGGATGCCCACCTTTTCTGAGAGGTGAACAAAATGGAACTTAATCAAGACCAAGAGATTCTACAGGTGTCATGGAAAGACAGAAAGCAGTTCACCAAACACATGGCCTGTCCTGATCACCAGGGGAGCACGTTGGCTGGCTTTGCAGCCTAGTGGGCAGTGCCTTCCTGCAGGCTCTGCTGTCACAGCAGGAGAGCTTGTCCCACCACTGCCTACAAACTTATTCCTGCCCATGGGAATGGATCCGGGCATCACACAGCTCAGTGTTCACAAACACACATCACAAAATGAAACACAGAAGTGGTCCTAACCATTTGTTGGCTGTTTTTTTTTTAATTGTTGGTTTTATTTCTAGTTCTTTGTTTGGGTTTTATTTGTTGGGGTTTTTTACATCTATGTAGTGCCAAAAAGGCTTCACAATGGCCCTGATTTTGGCATCTCTTTTTCCGGAGGTCATGAAGACAGGGAACTTGGTTATTTTGCAAGCTGCTGCTACTCAGAAAAAAGACATCCAGCATTAACATCTGATGAGTGATCTTGAAGGATGAGAGAAATCATATAAATATTCAGTATGAAACTATAGTAGCTGGGTTCACTGTATTGGATGATCACGCTCCTGCATGAGCGTGTTTACTTCTATTTGGAGCTATTAAGATACATATAAAAATAGTAAACACTCAAGTAATCTCTTAGCACAGCAGGCAGACTCTCACCCTGTGAAAGTGGAGTTTCAGGACCTGCTTACGTTGTCTTGGCTCATGTAAGCCAGGAGGAAAAGTCATTTGACCAGATTCTGCCATGGCAAGACCAACAGTCTGCTCAAGTGCACTAATGTCTTCTGGGGAGTGTTGTCACTTCTCAGAATTGGATTGGAAAAGATAGGATATGACTTCCTCAGTAGATGGACACCCTGGAGGGGGTTCAGCTTGTCACACCAGATGACATGTGTCCTTTGCCTTTGTATTAAAGTTCATCTATATTTATTCAACTCAGATAAAATTAGGCAAGGGAAGTTTTGAAAAACACATCAAACTCAAACAACTCAGCCTAAATGAAAAGCTCTGTCATGTGCCACAGTAAATAACAATATTTGATATTCATGTCAAAATCCTTATTTTGAAATTTTAAAAGAAAATGCAGTGGTAAAGGCAGTAAGTTTATTTTCCTATAGTCTTTAGTATTGTAACACTGCTCTGGTCCTGTGATAGTCTCTAAATAGTTGATGGTAATTCCCTTTCCTGGTAATTCAATTTTTTTTATTGAAAAGCAAAAGTGAGCCTTGTGCTAGTGCTTTTCCCTTCTCATTTTGCATTTTTACCAACAATGTTTAGGAGCTGAGGTTTGCAGTAAGAGTTTTGAATAATACAGTCTTGTTTCTTTTTCTACCATCAAATGGCAAATACCTTTCTCTAAGCATCCTGTAGATTTAATAATGTTTTTCTTAACACTTGTGCCCTGCCTTAGATCAATGTATGCTGATTTCTGCATTCCTTTAACAAGCTTTTGTCTTTCCCAAGGTTCTTTTTCACTGTGAATTGGAGTTCAGCAAGTGCATTCTGGTGTCTGACATTTTTATGAGCAGAGATTTATTGCACCAGTTGCCCCTTCTCTTCAAAATTAGTGGCACTAACAGAGTCAGGCTGTTCTTTGGTCTCTGTCCCCATGTCTGGTTTTCCTCACACATTTCATTTGTGCATGTAGGTGTCACAGTGAACAGTTAATGCCTAAGTACTAACCCTTGCTAGTGCTTAAATGGATTTTATACCACGTGTCCAGCTGCATGCAGTTCTAAATGAAAAATGCCCAGTACATGATAATTAATGATATAAATAGGAACAGGTCTTATATTCTTTGAGGAATGGTTGAGTGAGGGTAAAGCCTTTGTGGCCCTTGAGGTGAAGAAAGCCATTTTCATCAATAATATGCTATTTGTGCCACCTCTTCTGATAGCTGGATTTGGACACCTCTATAAATAATAATGATTAGATGATGCCCATCAGCCCAAACCATGCTATGTTTCTGTGATGAAGTGCAATTTGCTGTGTAATCTTCAGTGTCCTTTTAAAACATACAGCTGAGGGCTATTGGAAGGTAGATTGTTTACAGAACTTTTTCCTCCTCAGCACTGTGTAATTATTTTTCCATTGGCACTTTCAGTCACAAACTGCTATGTTTGGTGGTGCTCTGTCATCAGAAGGATCAGCCCTCCTCCAGAAAACCTGATGTGAATGAAAGTGATTACTATTTCCTAGAATACATTGCAGACAAAAGAAAATGTAATGGCTTGAGACTGGAAAGTTAACCATAACAAATGTTGTCATCTTTTATCAATGATAACAACAGGTGAAATAAAGAAGGATAGGAAGAATTCTCTTGAGATTATGCAGGGTGTGTTGTAATTGTCTGTGACAGGCTGGACCCGAGGCTGGTCCTGACCCTTTTAAAATCTCTTTATTCTTAGGAGACTAGAAAATAGAAGCCATGACTTTGCCAAAATGGTACCACATGCTCTGGGACAGTCTGGTTTTGTTTGCCTTGTCTCATGAATAAATTTTCATCAGAAAATAGCTCTATTGGGTTCAGACACAAACATTTATTTGCTGATGATCTAGTCTACTACTATATAAAATTCAACTTATATTAGTCTGCAGAGAAAATATATTTATGTGGTAAAATAATTATGGTCACATAGAGATATTGTATACCAAGGGCTATTTTTTATGCTTTTCTAAGGTAGCTGGGTGATGGGGAAGAGATGATTTATGAGCTTGCTGCACTAAGCAGTGGCTTGAAGGCTTAAGAGACTAAATAATGCATACAGGATGCAAAATTTTTATTTGAGGGGAGAAGGACAAGAAATTACTTTGAGTTTTTGTGTAACTTCCAGTAACACGGTAATCTTGCATCATAGATTACTCTCTTTTTCTAACTTGTCAAATGTATAAATTAAAGAAACAGTTGGAGAAATTCCCCAGCAATACTACTGTGCTTTCTTCCATCCTTACTAAAAAGCATCTATGTAAGTTTTTTGCTTCTTAAGGGGATAGCTGAAGTTTTATGTAGCTGTCTTGTGTAGCCTCTATTTGTATTAGGCAAATACCAGATGTTCTAGATACCAACCACCTCTTGTGGACTAAATCAGTGTTGTATTTTCATTTCTGAAATCAGTTCCTGTATTCCTCATTACTTAATTTCTCAGATTAACGTTTTTGCCTTGTCAGCCACTTTCTGAAATGGAAAATATTTAAGATGTTATATTGCTTACATCATGTTTTGCCATCCGTGTTATGCTTAATTAGAGATCATGGAAACCATGTTTGTCATCATTTATGGTGTCCTTTTGATGGACTTTTACATTGCTTTTCAATTTCTGCATATTTCTGATTACTGCAAGCCAAACTCTCATGGTTTGATGGTCTTTTCATTTTCCAGTCAGTTTTACAGAATGGTTTGGTTGGGAAGGGATCTTTTAGTATCATCTTGTTCCAACTTCCCAGCCAGTGCATAACTTTTGTTATCATCATAATGCCCATGGTCTTTAGGGACACACTTTATTAAACACTAACCAACAGACCTGCAAGCTTTATTCCAGGCAGTATTTTAGATGTTAAAGCAGGAATGTAAATTTAAGAAAGTGCTATGTTGCTCTATAGCCTTTATTTAAAACAACTAATTACTTTTACACTGGTTTAAGTTTTCTTCTTCAGAAATCAAAAATGAGAACTAATGTATGTAGAAGAGTAGTAGTATGAGTAAAAAAAAAATATTAATCTGTAAATATCTTAAACATAAATTTAGACTTTTCCTTCATATCTTATTGGGATCTCATGAAGTGCTATACTATGCACAAGATTTTAAACAGACCATTTGTGTTAAATGAGATAATACTGAGTGGAGGACATACATAGCATTTTAGGTAACCTACTCAGGCATTTCTGGTATTTATATTCAGTCAAAATTACCAAATTTTTAAGTGAAAAGCTCAGAATTTCACAGGAAGTCTTACCAGAATTCAGTGCCAAACAGAAGTCTCAATCTCCTGTGGACTAGTTAGAAAAGCTTTCTTTTAGATTTCTTGTCCAATGTTACTGAAATCAGTGGGACTAGAATTTATAGCATTCAGATTTAGGGGCCAAGCCCTGCTTTACCTTCCCCTTTTTATCAGGTGAATAATGTCCAAGATGATGTAAAGCTTTCCCTCCTATTGAATGAGCTGTACATAACTGTGAGGGGCTGGGATGCTGTTGCAACATCCCTGCCAGAGTGGCTTATCCCACTGCAGTGTTATGTTACCTACAGAACACTCAGATAATTTTCTCTAATGCACAAAAAATATATCCAATTTGCTGGTCAGCTGGGGTATTTTGCAGCAGATTGTTTTGGGGTTCTTTTTCTCCCCTCAAATTCAGGCAGTGCTGCAATTTAGAAAATGATTAATCAATTTCATCTGGTTTTAGCTTGCTGTTTGTTTAACTATGTTTATTTTTGATAGAACAGCTTCATGCATAGGATATAATCTGAAGAATGCTATGAATGCTTATTCAGTCAGATAGAGACAATAAAAGTGCAGAGAGCAGTATAAACCAGACAAATTTCATTTTCAAATTCATACCACTGATAAATTGCAACAGCATGAAAATGATTTGTAGATTTTCTGTTGAAATTCAAGGAAATGATGTTATGTGTGAAACTTTTGGGGAAGACACACCTGGATACATGCAGAGGTACTTTAAAAACAGTGAAGTTCTTGACTGCAGGAATTTGTGCTCTGACTCTGATGCACTTGCTGTTGTCTCACTTCTTGAACTTTCCTCCTCTGACTAAAACAGATTTGTCTAGTCAAGGACTAAGATATTAGTGTTAATGTTTAATCCTTACTGGATATCTAGTATATTATTTGAAACAGACATGACAACTGGCCAAGTGAAAGCACCAAGCACAAGTGTGTTGATGCTCTCTAGGTGCCTTTGTGGGACAGCCATTTGTGTTTCACAGGTGGGGAACTACAAAGAAAAAGCAGCATTTTCCAGAGTTAAAGTGTGTCCACTCTGCAGTATTTGACAGGAGTCAAAATGTTTCGATTCCTGAGAATGAATTAATAGTGGATTGAGGAAATAAAGCAGTTTTTGCTTGGAAGTTGAGGCACCTGCAGGCTCTTCAGGTGCCTGTGCTTTTACTGTTGGTGCATGGGGAAGCAGCAAAGAATGAATATATTGATAATCCAGTTTGCTGCCTCCCTTCCTGGTTAGTCACAGCTGATGCTATCTACAGCTGCACAATACTTTCTAACAGTGTGAGATAGGGGAATGGGGAAATGAAACATTAAATTTGAAATTCATGTCACAGTAAGACAGCCTGCAACAACAGGCTCTAATTTAGAGGCTAAACTGAGGAAATAATTTTGAGAATCTTAGCTCACTTAGCAGCAATAAAACAGACAGGAAAATATTGGGGAAACACTTCACTAGAAGCAGTGCTAGATGCTAATGGAAACCACATAGTGTATTTAAGAAAGTTTGTCCAAATATGACAAGAGTATATTTTGAAGTCCCTTTTTCTTGATAAACTGTTCAGGAAGGACCATCTACCCATGGAAACTTTGTCAGTGTTTTTTACTGATACAAATATAGAAGGTATTTCTACTTATCTGTTGGCTAAGCTCACATTCTCCACTCTGAGCTGTGAAAATATCGGAAGAAAAATTACTCAAACATGCATCATGGCCCAAAGCTGAGTAACCATCTTTTCTGCCAGAGTAATGGCTAAACTGAAAAAATGAAGTAAAATATCTGTCGTTGGCACATAAAAGATACTGCTGTAAGTGGGTTGCTGCTGCAGGGAAAGAAAAGTGGTTTGGATTTGCACTGAAGTGTTTTTTCTCTTCTTAAATGGAAAAGAATATATTGTTTTATGGTTCTAGAAGACATTTCTGTCCTTCACATGATATCCTGTGATACTTTGCCTGTCAATGGTTGTTGCTGCTTGCTTGGTGGTGAAATGGCTGCTAGCTTCTCTTCCTTTGCCATTACAATGGTTTTTGCCTTTTCATATTTTAAATGTAAATGAGAAAATAAATTTTTAAAATGAAAAAGGATGTGTATAACTCAGACTTCAGACTCAGCACATTGAGTAGGACTGAGTACTTCATATATAAGGAATAGAACTCTCTGAAATTCAACCTTCCCTCTTCCTTCCTGCCAAGGGTGCTACACAGTATTTTGCTCTTTTAGTGTTAGTCAAGATGAGGTTTAAAAAATGGCTGAGAGTATAATTATGTGTTCTTAAGAAATGAAAATATATAATGAAATCTAAAACTCAACTAAAATTACGAAGTGGAAAAGGAGTTTAATATGGAAATAACTTGCAAAAAGCAGGCACAATTTTTTCTTAAAAGCAGGATCTTTGTTATTCAGCTCCTCTAATGGTGTGCTTTTAAATATATTAAGGAACTGAAATAAATAATGCCTGTACTTCTAAACCTTTTCCAGTAAACTCACACTGATGCTTGGAGATCCTCAAGAAGAGCACCAGACTAATGACAGTATGTTAAATCTTGTCTCAGTAAAAGCCAGAAGATATCCAGCCTGAACAGAATAGCAAAATGAGGTGTAGAGTGCAGGTGAAGCAGAGAAGCTTGTCTCATTTCTCCATGTACGTCCTGCAGTGCTGAAGTCCCCTTCAGGGACCTGCTGTTTCTGCCATGCCTGGTAACAGGCTGCTTTCTTCTGGCCAGGTGACAGAACGGGGGCTGGTGGTGTTGGATTATTGGTACACAGTGTAGTAGGATCAGTTATTCTGTGAACTATAAAAGTTGATGCAGTTGTGAGATTTGGTTTTAGTGACAGATTGGTGACCTCACAGTTCTCATTGTAACATCACTGCAAGGTACTTCAGTGATATTTCTGATCTTTATTTACCGTGATATTTCTGTATCTTTATTAGTTTTTGTTTCTAGCGTGGCAATAACCTGCCTCATATATCTCTCCTGACCCCTGTTCTAGTCCTCAGACCACTTCATGACCACTTGCACACTTGTGTAAGCCACAAAGTAGATAATACACAGAAAGCCTTGGTGCACATTGATTTGCTGTATGGCAGCAGTTGATTTGTTTCAGCTTATCAGTGAAGAAATCCTATACATCACTGACTGGGGATAAAAAAAAGCATAAAGAAGAAATAATTGTACAGGGTAAAAAAGTGTGCAGAGCAAAGCAAACTCTGCAAAAGTATGGTAACACATTGACCTGTAGTGAGCTGGTTAGGTGTAAAAGAACCTGGGGAAAACTGGTTTTACATATTTATGACCACTTTGAAGACTGGCTCTCCCAGTGAATATAAATGTGAATATAAGTGAGGTCCTTAGGAGAACTTAAGGGTTAGAATTTCTGCCAAAGTTCCATTATGTTTAATCTATTTTTGCTTCAAGGCAGGGTGTTTTCTAAATGTGGGCCATAACAGATGATTCTATCTACAACCTCTAGCAGATCTAAAGAATAAAAAGCTTTCAGAAAAACAACTGAAAACCCTTAGCAAACTGATAAATGTCCAGTCCTAAATTAATGCATAGTGCAGTATTTTAGACTAAAGAAGGAAAAAATCACTTTAATGTTTTTCAAACTTGTTCTCAGCCCTCATCTAAAACATATGAGTGCTGCACATAGTTTTGCCAGATGGCAACAGTTGGTTGTAATTTAATTGTGAAATGTAAAAACTTTCTTGAAAATTTTCTACTTCTTCTAATATTGTTCTCGTCCAGGTAGGGCCAGAACCCTCAAACTCAGCTCTTCCCCCAGGAAGGAGAAAGAAAAGCAAAAAATTTCTTCCTGTACTATTTAGTTACCAAACAATGCTGTAATACAAATCCATAGTGATTTTAGACCCTGTACCCTTTCATGTCCCTGTATTTAATTTGTGTGTTTCTTTTACCCCCTCTGAGACCAGGAATAAAAGGCAAATTCTCAGTGTCTGTGGGATTCAGCAATATAGTGGCCTTATTAATGGCTAGAGCTGGTCATTTGTTTCTTTTACAATCCTGTAAAAGCCTAATTGTTGGTTTCTGAAAAAGAGTGGCTTTATGGACAAATTTTCCATGTTAGATGTGTAAGAATTATACTAGGGACCTTGTGGATACTAAAAAAGTAATTTCCTAATAGTTGCTAGTTCAATGAGGATTTAAATGTATTTAAAAAAAATTGCATGCTTTAATCTCCTTAATTCTTTAGGAAATTTGGTCTTGTTACTCTCCCTTTTTGGGTAATTTTTGGCAGAGCTGAATGCATCTGGAAAAAGAATCTGTGAGCAGAAAATGCATAATTTGGATATAAAACACTTGCCTTTTGGATGTGCTAGAGCTGGGATTTAATGATCTCCTAAGCTGAGCATTAGTATGCTCCCTGCTTTGGATAAGATGGCCAAAGAGGCTTTGCTGGCAGGCATCACTCAGGAAAGGGAGAGCTGGCTCTCCTCTTTCTGGAATAGATTTGTGATGTTGTTGACTTACCACCTTCTACCCTTGTCTCTTAATTCCTTAGGGTTTTATACCTCACCCGTGTTGGTGTGATTTTTTTTCCCTGTTGAACCCCAGAGCAGGTATCAATGTCCATTCCAGCAGTTCTGCCTGTGAAGTGGGTTTTACCTTTTTTTGTGTGTGGCTCTGCCCCTCAGGCTCCCCCACAGCTTTCTGACAGCACAAGGGTTTCTGTGGATGTCTCAGAGGAAATCTCAGACTGGGGGTTTGGATCCTTGGAAGAGGGACACTACTGGAGCATGTGGAGCTTCCTCATATAAGACTTCTTTCCTGTCAGTAGTCAGATCTCTTATCTGAAGTGCACTAAATCAACATGTTGGAAAACCTGCGAGTTTTCATGTTGCTCAGACAGATTGTTTAGAAATGAAATTGAGGGTATGGAAGTGGATAGAAAACTGTTCTTTTCACTTTCACAGGTATGATCATGTGCAATGTTTGGTATTCAGAAACTGCAGAAAAGCTGGTGTCCTGTAAGATGCTTGTCATGTTTTACCTGATTTTTTAAACTTACCTTAACTTTCTGGAAACAGCCTTGGCTTGTAAGGCAGTTTATTTTCCTTTCTACTTGAATACAATTCTGTAACTCTTTAAAGGTGTTATTCAAATTGAAGACATTCTTGGACTGATCTTAAGTATTGCCTATGTTTTAAAAGTTCAGGAGAGCTCTAAGTCACAAATGTTAAAACCCATAATTGGCACATAGTCAGACATCAACTGTGTGATGTTCTATTACAGATGCTTGCTGATTAGTTCTAGTAAAAAATCAAATTCTGGTATTGTGTGGTTGAAAGTTAATGATCCAGAACTGACTGAATGATGCCTTCAGATCAGCTTGATTCAGTAAAGGTGTTTAGGCCAGAAGACTCTGTGAATACATGATCAGAGTAGCCAGCCCCAGGTCTGAGGATGGAGTAGAGTTTTACCTGTTTGAGACTTGAAGGAAAAGTTACTGAGATCTCAAAGTTGCACTGAATCCATACTTTCATTCTGGTTGGGTGACTCTGGCTTTTAGCTAGTGCAGTTTAGCCTTTTTTTGTCTTGTGCTGCACCTGACCTTCTGTCTTTGTTATATTCTGCAAGCTTTAAAATCTTTGTAACATCTCTCTATTAATTTTATACATTAAAGTTATGCAGTCCTTTTATATGCATATCATCAACTTCATAGAGGTCATTTAAATCTCAAATTTCCCACATTGATTAAATAGTAGTTGTTCCAAATATTTGCAGCTCTACTTACTTGTAACTGCAGATATGTGGTGGGAGCTGTAATGTGAATTTCTGTAATGTGAATTTCTGGGAGATTAGTGCTGGCTGTTCTGAGATAACTTAGTAAAACTGTTCCTTTGAGGTAACTCTTGGATTTGGTCAGTACTTTTTAGTCGTTATAGCTATAAAAGAGCCTTGTATTTAGAACAGTTCAATTAACCAATGGAAGAAAAAAGAACCATACCTGTTGTATGTTGATTCACTTCAGCATGTTTAAAAACAGTCTTCCCTGGAGATGTGATTGCTGGGGCTTTGAAAGAGCTGTGAGGAGACAAAGCAGGAAGCAGGGTAAGAACAGTCAAAGCAAGGATGTACCATGGAACAAAGAATAAGAGGGAAAGTAACAGAATTTTTTTTTAGAGCATTGAGTGTGAAATCGGGCAGTATTACAGTGCAATTAGATGTGCTGGTGTGTGTATTATGTTACCTCTAATATTTTCAGTTGAGACGATACAACTAATGGAAGTTTCCCTATCTTGATTTCAAGATAATTATTATGTGTTAAAGTCCAAAGACCCAGTGCTGAGTCAGGAAGTCTATAACTTTCAATTGCAACCATCATCGCTAACAGCTTATTGTTCTGTATCCTGTCATCATTACTATGAGCTTGTAAGCATTTGTTCTTACCTTTTCTTCCTTCTGATGGTAGCCTTCTTTTGAGTCCCATCACTCAAAGTGTGAAGGGGAGTGATATCATCTACTTAAAATTATCTTCAGTCTTTTCTCTATGTCAAAGTACAATATTCTTCATTCTCTTCTCTATATAATGATGTGTAGCAACTTCAGCGCAAGGAGGAGCAACAGAGCGCAGAACAATGTTTTTGGATGCACTTGAAGACTTGAAAAAAGTCCCCCAAACAATTTTATTTTCTCTTAGGTACTGAACAGGGTGCAGAATATCTAAGTCAGCAGCCCCCATAAGGTAGAATTTACCAAGATTATGATATCTGCTGGCTTCTATTTCTATTTTGCATAATTAATAGACCAAGCTATCGAGAACATGTGATTGGAGAGTATAAGGGACCCATGTTTCCTCAGATAAATAAGGTCATAGCCCTGGAGAATGTTCTGTACAAGAATAAACATTTTGATGAAACTTGAATTTAAAGGAAAATCTGAGAAGTCAGCATGGATTCTAAAGAAGGGGCAGCATGACAGCAGCTTTTCTCTGTTGGTGATTAATTTTGCTGCAGGCATTCTCTATCAGCTGGAGTTTTCCCAGTGTGTTCTGAAAGAAATGGAGGTCTACACTGCAGCTCCTGAAGTGACAAACAGTCCCTAAAATGTCAGGCAGTGATGTGTATAATGATCTTCATCTCATATGAAAACAATTTGTTTTTTCTTGAAAACTTTGGAGAAAAGATTTTGAATCTTGTGCTGGTCAATAATAAAGCTGTCATTACTTGGATTTTTGAGGAGGGATATATGAGTATCTGAAAAGCATTCTAGTGTTATGTGACTAATAATTGGGTAAAGTTAATGAGTAGCATCTGTTCCTAGAACAACAGCTTAATAAAGCTGTCCACTCTTGAAGGATGTTTGCATGACGAAGGTGAGTGGCATAGTAGTTGTTGAGGGCTGAACTAGCTATTAGTTTCTTAAAAGGAGATTCTGCTTCAGGGAAACCAGCAAGGTTCACTGATTATGAGTAGATTCTGTCATTCCCCTGTCCTAATGTATCAACACATCAGTTTGACACTTATGCTTCCATCTACACTCAGACAAAATGAATGAGCAGAACTTGCTAGTCATTATGAGCTGGGTGGATCAGCTTGAATATTTGACAGGTCTGATCAGTTCAAAGTTTACACAAGGGTGACCCACCAGTTAATGGAGTGAAACATTTGTCCGTTCCGTTACAGCAACGCCAGGAGCAGAGTTTCCCTAAAAGCCTCTGGAGGTGCAGTCTCAGGCTGTGCTCGCCCTGGCTCAGGCAGCGCTGGCTCAGAGCACGGCGGTGCTGAGTGAGGCTGAGCCGGAGGGGCCGAGGGCAGCAAAGCAGACACATCCTGCCACGGAGTGGTGATGGAGATGTGCTGCAGCCTCATTACTGTAATTAGTGCCTACACTGTAACCAGGGTGCCTGATGGCTTCTCCAGGTAGAAGAGATGGTTATGGCTGTCCCTAATTACCACTTCTCCCTTTGCAATAGCTACTTTTGGCAGACAGTGCCTAACTATTCTGGCGCTGTCCATCCTGCATTTCTTGTTCTCTCCTATCTGTATCCACATGCACTGATTTAATCCTCTTCATACACCTTGGAATCTGCAGAAGGGGGAGCAGCCCTGACTTGGGGTAATTTCCTTTCACGTCACACAGTAGCCGTGTTCTTCTTCGCATAAGGTGTTGGCTCTTGCTTGCCCAGCTTAGAAGGCAGTTGCTTTTCTTTGTTCTTATTCTATCTCTTTCAGAAGAAAACCAGAGTAGCTTTTCACAAAATGCCTGTAAGCAATAAATGAGTAGCACCTTCTGAGGCTATGCAGATGTGAACCATGTGCATCTGGAAATGGCTGTTGTAGACAAAGCACCCATCTACAGAATGAGGCATTTCTGTAAAGCACTGTGCTGGCAGGGAGCCTTTGTTCTAAAAAAGGAGGTGGCTCTGGAACTGTGGCCTGTCATTCTAATATCAACTATTGCAAGTATTTAATGTAAATATTTTTTAATGCTCCAGTGATGTAAGATTCATCTTAGGTCTGAGTATGACAACAGTCCTCTTTTCTTTATATACTGATCCTCCAGCAGCAGCAGAAACTTACAATAATTCCTCAGACCTTTATTTTGCAGTCCTGTTAGCAAACCTGTTTTTTCTCAAGACTCTGCCCTCATGCATATTATGCATATTATGTTTCCCTTAGCATGTAAACAATAAGAAACCATTTCACTCTTTCTCTAACCTGCCATGAAAAACCTCTCCCAGAAATGATAAATTCCACAGCAACCTATGTTTTGCAAGCTACAATCACTTTCTAGCTTTGTTTCATTATGTTTGATTTTTGTAAATCCTCAGTAGTTCCACACTAAAAATCAGGAAAGCCTTAGGAACTCTTCCTGATGAATTTTGTGACTCAAAAATTTTGAGTGGTGTAAAGGTATTCATTGTGCTGTGAGTACTGTTGGGCGGTATTGTAACCATGGAAGCTTTATGTTAATCACAGATTAGTTTTTACTATGTATGAGTTCATTCTAACAAAATCCCAATTTCAGGCAACTTGTTAAAACCCTGCATTTTAGTTCAATGATCCATTCTAATTTCTAGCTTGATTTTTATGGCTTCTTTCTGTAATTATATTCACAAATATGCCAAAATATGCACATTAATCTTAATAATTTCTGTTAATGAGTTACAAATTTTATTTCACATCATGGGTAGGTACATCTCACAGGGCTGCTCTGCCTGTTCAGTGGTGGTTCCTGGAGCTACTCAGAGCTTTTAATAGAGGATGCTCTCTTAGCTTCATCACCAAAACAAGCCTAGTGCTTGTTTTGCACAAAATTTAAATGTGAAGGCAGCACTAAAGACAAAGGAGTGAGGAGGCAAGCTTGATTATGAGATGCTGGGGGTTGAGGGAATGCTGTCTGCCTTTGTGAAACAAAAAAAGAAATTTGCTAAATTCCAGTTCAATTTTGTAGAAATTGCTAGTACTGAGACACATTCATGTGCAATATTAATTTGCAAGAACTAGAGAGAATATCCTGTGAAGCCTGAGCAGTGGATGGGAAAATTGTATGAATAGGAAAACTATGGGGATTTTAAAGGATAGTGCTCATAAATTTGTTACAGCTTAGGTTTAGCTGTGGTAGATAACAGAAATCTAAATAACACTTTCATATGCATAATCTATCTTCAGAGTGTAGTTGGAACGAAATTTGTGAATAGAAAACTGCAGGATTTTATTGTGCATTTCCTGGAAGGATTTTAATGCAATCCAGGTATTGAACAAAGTTGGGAAATCAACAGATTTAGATTTGACTTTTCACCTTGGATACAAAGCATTGTAGGCCTTCTGTATTTTGTTTTAGCTATTCAGAGATGCTTTAGACCAGAAATCTGCAACTGTTTTCATTTGAACAATATAGAAAATAGTTTCCTGCAAATTTTTGGTGTAACTCAAGGCATTTAATTGGAATTTTTAAACTTGACCAAATGCAAGAAATATTTGTGCTAATCAGGATTATGCTTTTATGTTATATTCCATACTTCATGCATGATTTAGTCTATTGTATCTTCTGTTTAAAATTTTATCACACATTATTATGTATGCTTATAAAACAGTATTTTCACTGAGCTCAACAGATACTTCTTATTAAAAGCTTATGTGAAAGGAAAATACATTGAAAATACAACCACCTGAGCTGCAGTTGGTGAAGCAAACAGGAAAGATTTTCCTCACAGCTTAAGATAAAAGCTTTCAAGAACACAGAGAAAATATTCCCAGCCTCCAAACCCTGAAAAAGAGCGCTCACTAGAGAAACAGACTTTGAGGCCTTTGTTTCAAGTCTAAGGTGCTTTGGACTCCTGGTGTTTCAGAATTTATTTGGGTCACATTCTCCTTTTGTTTAAAGAAATAAGTCATGCAGGAAAGCTGTGTTTACTGTCTGTAGTCGAGACATTAGCTTATCAAAGATCTGTGAAATACTGCTCCTTACTACAAGGTTTTCTATTTTAACCACTCCTGCTTTTGTTGGAATTCATCTACAAAACAGGCAGCTGGCTTTAGTAGTTAATGCCTTTCTTTACATGAGGGAGGAAGTCCTAGTTGCTGTGAACATAGCCTATGACTTTGATGAGAAGTTCCCTTGTTTAATGAGAGAATTTGTAGGGGTTTTTTTTGAGTAAAGCCTTACTTCCAAGGATTCTATGAAAAACCCATTAAACCTGAAGAGGCAAAGCAGCAGAACAACAACAGCTGTTCTCAGGAAGTCCTCAGTGTTAGAAACTATTATTGGAATTGAAGGTCAAGGAAAACAACTGTGTTCACTTGTTGTCATGTGTGTGCTCTCCCTCCAGTGTAAGTCAAGGAGCTTATCATGCCTGTTGCACTGCAGAAAGTAAGTAAGATTGCCAGAATTTTATGTCCAATGACATTATTTGCAGTTAGAATTTAAGAGTTTGTTATGCAACTACAAGAAAATTTAATTTTTTACAAAAAGTGTGATATCAGATGTATTGTGGTAACCTCAAAAGGCATGAGAAACTAATTTTTGCCTTTTGGCTGAGCACTGCAGGGGAGAGAAGAGGGAGTTGCAGAGATCAGTCCGGAGGAGAGAGCACAGCAGCAACCTTGGCCAAGAGAGGTGGAGCTGGGAGGGCAGACTGGGCAAGAAAGGGTTTCATCAAGGGGAGCTGAAAGAGAAGGTTCGGGCAGGACAGAAACTCTTGCTGATGAAGGATAGACAGGAGCCCCATGTAAAGATTTGGTAGTAAATGCAGGGGCTCTACTTGTAGTGCATTTAGAGTTTATGGGAAGCTGTCAAGATTGCCCATTGCTTTGATAATTGGGGTTTAAGATGGATAAATAAATTACTTATGAACTGACTTAGAAAAAAAAACCTAAAAAAACTCCTCTTTAGATAAACTTGTAGCCTGCTAAGGAACAATGTTGTTTGTGTCACAGATCTGAAGGGTGACAGGCTGTTGAACAAGTATCAAGAGAGGAGCTTCTCTGTTGAAAAAGATGTGGAGAACAGGTCCTGTGACACAAGAAGTTAACTGCATTAACTGCAGTTCTATTGCCAGTGCAGAGCAGTGCCTTCGTGTGAGCCTGAAATGCTTCTGTTTGAAAACCTGCTCAGGGGGCTTGCCTTGGCCTGGGGACGTTGCTCTTGTTTATTCCAGAGTTCAGGGCTTAGTTACCCTTAGAGTGAAAATTGTCAGTAAATGGCAAAAGAGTTTAGGTCTTTACTTTTGTTTTGCAGTATAGTGAAATAAATCCTAATACTGTTTTTGTTAGCTATGAAAACCCTTGTGATTTATTTGGTAATGCAAGGAGGATCTTTCCAGTGCTATTTTTGAGAAGTTATGTTTTTAATTTGAATTGCATTAAGCATGTTCCCCTCCAAACGTGACCAGGGACTTTGACTTTTGCTGCAATAATTTATTTATAATTTTTTCAATGACCCCTTTCTATGGTTTTATGAAAATAAACAGAAGTGCTTTTACCTTTGAAGAGATTTACCTGTTTAAACACTTAAAACATGCTCTGTCTTTATTTTATATTTACTTTGAATATTTTATTTTTGAGCGTTGCTCCAGTTTTAATGTTTCATAGCAATCAGAGCACCTTTTCCTATTACTTGGAATTGATTTCACTCTAACCTTGGCTGTAACCTTAGTGACTCTTCTTTGTGAGGATGTTTTGCAGCTTGCAGTGATCTAGTTAGTAACAATGGATCTAAGGCAATTTTGTAGTTTTTTCCATATAAAATTACAAGGAGATAAATTCTGTCTTTCACGCAAATTTTTAGAGATATCGGAACTAGACAAAGAGAGTCTTTCCATGAAGCCTAACAGGAGCTCCAGAGGCTTACAGTGACCAAAGTAACAGCCAGGCCTCTTCAGAATGTGTTTCTGAGTACTGTGGATGCAGCCAAAGCTGCAGAAGCCTTCGTTATTTTAAATTCCATGGGAGAACCTGAATAATAGGAGCTGGCCACAGAATAAATCAGTGATTTTAGTTCACATTTAATGCTGGGCTCATATGGTCCCACAGGTTCTGGTTAACCTGGAGCCTATGATAACAGGTATGAGCCTATACTCTGGTTTTCAGCCTTTGCTCAAGGTTTGAGTTGAGGTATTTAAACCTGATTTCTAAGAAGATTTAGGAATATGTCTGATTGCAAATTTGAGATTAGTAGCTCTATACCCACATTGTAAAGGAGATTACTTGTGTGCTTAAGATCTGCCTTTAATCTTGACATTTAACTTGAGTGCTGGAATTAAAATAGAGAACATGGGTACATAAGATTTAGATGGGTACCTACAGGTACTGAAAAGTGCATTACCAAATGATTTGGGTAAACAGTACAAAATCCTCTAATACTCTAAAATGTTATCTGCAGGGAAAATAATTTCTTGAGTTTTCCTGAATTTAATAGTGGACATAAAAATGATGAAAGTCTTCTAACACCTAGATTTTGGTTTTTTTCCTGTGTCAGTTCACCTTTTAAATAAAACATACAGCACTAAATTCTGGCTTTAAAATTATATTTTTCAAAATTCACCGCTGTCATTTGCTCATAAAGATGAGTATTCATTTGATCTGTGCTTCAATTTGCCTCTCATGATTAATTTTACAGGCAATAAAAAGCTCTTTGCTTATGGTGTTCTATAGATTCCCATACAGGAAAGTTAAATATAAACTTCTGCACTTAAAAATATAATGAGAAGCATGAATATTTATGCTTTAGTAGTTCTCTGAGGTGCAGGGAAACCACAGTTTCTGTAAATCAGCCTTGAGAAACCTTTAGAATTGGGCCCATGTACATTTGCAAATGTGCCTGAGTGACCTGGAACCTCCTACCAGCAAAAAGAATGAATCCATACAGATCCTGATCCTGACAGATGTTTGGTTTATAGAATGTTTGGGTCAAATTAATGATGGGACGAATCCTAAACATTCCAATGCTTCCCTCCTTGGCTTTACTTAACTTTTAGAAACCTGGTTACAGCTCAAATAGGTGTAACTTGCTAGTATAGGATTGACACAGGTAACAGCAAAAACCCTGGAAGCTTTTTTTTGTCAAGGCCATGCTATGTTTCTTTGCTGGGTATTGTACTTGACTAATCAGCAGAAAATATACATTATGTGTACATGTGTAATATTTATAAGACGACCCAGCAGGGACAAAGATTTGGATTCCTTCTTTCAGTTCTATTTACTCACTGTCCTCCCTTTCATGAAAAAAGTGTAATTCCAATCATGTATATTGGAAAAAAAAAATCATCAGCAGAGGATGAGAATAAATTCTGCTATCAGCTGTTGTGGGTACACTAGAATTCAGTATCAAATGAGTAGTTTGGCCACAGAGAGACAATGTCTTCCACAGACAAAATGTTTACAGACAGATTTGTGTTGTTTTTTGAGTAGACATTGAGTGTTAGAAAGTTCAATACAAGCCTGGATATCTCAGCAATAACAGCCACCTTAACACTGTTTTGTAACCATGGTGGAAGCTGTGATGGCCTCCTGAGTTCATACTCTGTCCCATTTCTTGCACTAATACAATTTTCTAGTGCAGAAAATGGAGTGGGATGTTTTTCTGAATGTACATACTTAGCATAAAATGAAAGCAAAAGTGCGTTTTTACTATGGGATAGCTGGAGAGTTCCTGAAATCCCCACAAAGGCTTTCTTTGTGCCCTCTCAGCTGTGGCAGTTGCAGTTAATTACAAACCCTTTCCCCAGAGGTGCCCTGGCACAGCACTCATTGTGCTGGTGCAGCAGCACTGGCCTGCACTGAAATGGGGCATTATCTCATGTGCTCCTAGGAAAAAGCAGGGACAAAGGGAAATCACTGCTAACCAAAGACAGAAATTTAAAATCTTGCAGGAGAGTTAACATTTGGCTTTCAGAATTCTATGGGAATACTGCTGTAGAAAAGGTAGAAAGTAATTTTAAAATTGCTAATTTTAATGGGGGGTGTGAAAAATTTTTCAACGGCAGCGCTGGACATTGGGGGTCCAGAAATATGAAGAGGCTTGCAGTCAATAGGAAATGTCATCTGAGAATTGTTGGGATGTGAAACAACCTCTTAAACAGCTCAAGGTGAATACGTTAAACAAGGGACTTACATGTCTTGTAAAGACAGTGAAGTGTTTTATCTGGTTTCAGCTGCCACACTCTAGCTAGGGCTCTGCCTCACCAGATTGCATTATAACTGCTTGTGCTGGGAAGGAAGTTTGTGTGGAGTTGTGGTTCTCTTTGGTTCCTGACCCCTGACAGATGGATTCCTGTCCAGCTTCATCATCCTGAAGTCTGTTCTCCAAGGAAGTGAATGATGACCCTGTCACAAACATCTTGCCATGAAACTGCTATTAATGGGGATTCCTATTGGTAGCAGCTAGCATTGATTGTTTTCTCTTTCTCTTGCTGTGCAGCTGCACACTCTGCACACTCCATCCAAGGACAAACTGTCCCCCTGTGGCTTTTTAAAAATATTTTTTGATAATGCCAAGGACGTTCCACCAAAAAAAACCAAAAACAGAGTCCGATTTCTTTTGACCAGTATGAGTAATACTTCAAATTGTTTCATGAAATGGGCCTGGGAAAAAGCCAGTCCAAGGGAAAGAATGTATATATGGAAACAAAATCATAGTGGATTGGTAGAATTTTTTAATGTGTTTTCTGAACAGATAGAATGCACTTATTTTTTGCCAAAAATGCAGTTACCAGGGCTGTACCTGAAAGGTTCTTTGAAATCATACTGATGGAATGCAGATCCAGCAAAGAACTCTTAAGTCCAATAATATCACCTTATATAAACAATGTTTATGTGGATGTGTTGCCTGTGTCCTTCCAGAAGAGCAGTTTGAGGTAGAAGGTCTGTATGGATATTTATTAATAAAGATGTATTTGAGAACAAAAAATAAATATGTACATCTCAGCTGGAATGACCTATTGGTGCTTAAAAGGCAGAGTGATTGCTGAGTTGGAACTTGTAACTGTATTCACTTCCAAGTAAATGATTTGGGGCTGAAAAGCTCTGTTAGGAAAAAATGGCCTCTTTACTTCCAGTGTTCTGGAATTTGTAAAAGGAGTATACTTATCTGAAACCTGAACACCAGCATTTTCTTTAGTCTGCTCTAATGACACAGCATTTTATTACCTAATGTTAATATTTAACTACTAATATTTAGAATGCATAAGTGTATTCTAGGTGCATCTGATCTGAAAGTAAAGAAGCAATACATAATTGTCTCCATAGAACATTATCTCAAGGGAAAGTCAACAAAACAGTCACAAAACTTTAACGTGTTCTTGTCTTGCATTGAGTTCATCCCATGTAGTGTAATAGAAGGGATGAAAGCATGACTGGTTTTAGTAATGTAAAGGATGTGTCTTGTACATGTTTCCTTATTTAACTCATTTCAGTGACAGTTATTTTAAAAAATGGTGAACTTCATGTCATAGTGACTTTAGGACACGTGAAGTGAAGTTAAATACAACCCAACAACTGCCATGGAAAAACAGCAAGATGGTTTAATGCTTGAATAATTTATTACTGAATAAATAGGAAAAGTTTAATCCAAATGAATGAGAGGCATAAAAAGACTTTTTACAAGAGTAACTGTTTAGACTTGAGAGAGGGACCACATCAGTAAAAAGATGTTGCTATTTCAATTCAAATTTGTATATTCTGAATTTTAAATTTGGCCACAGAACCAAAATCCTGATTTTCTGTTGAGAGATGAAAAGCTAGGCCTTACTTTTATCTGCCGCAGTATTTTTGCTTATTCAAATGACTTCTTAATTTTATCTTTGCTGTTCCATGTTCATGGTGGTATCTGTACTGTGCCTTTTCGGTTCAAGGTTTTCTGAAAGGTGGTTCAAGACACACAAAAAATGGTTTAAGTTTTTAACTTCTTTAAATATGTGACCTTTACTGGGAGACTACAGTTGTGTCTGAATAATTTTGGCAGGAAAATGAATAAGAAAGTGGTTTAGGTGCCCTGGGAAGAGCTGCAGACTCTTGGAGGGAGACAAGGGGTATGATCTGAAGCAATTTGTGCCCAGCACCATTCTATTTCAGTCCTGGTGCGTTGTCACTCACGTCCCGGGTGCTGCAGCCTCTTGTCACAGATATGTCAGCCCACATTGCCTCTAACAGCTCTGGCACAGCAATACTGCAATAATGACTTCCCCAGAAATAGATGTAGGAAGCTGCTGGGAAACATTATTTATGATGGTGTATGGAATTTGTGTTGCTACTAATTGTATTAAAAACATTTCTATTTCTCAAGTGATAGTGTTTTTTGTAATTGGTATTGATACTGGGACACATGGCATGACCTTTCCCCGATTTAAGTGGGCTTCAACTCTTCCTTTTGCTTTGTTTTCCCATTCCGTATTACAGTTGAACTGGAATAATAAGAAAACAGTCTGATGTGCTGGGTCCATAGTGCCTTTTCTCTTCATTGCTGTGAATTGAGTGGCACTGTCAGAGAGGAGGAGGCTCACTGTTCTGTTTGCTTGCTTTAAATTGGATGTCCTTGAGCTGTATCACAGTCAAAATACTGTGACTACTGAATACATTGAATCTCCAGATAAAAGTTTGTGTTCTTGAAATTAACAACAAGGTTCCTACCAGTGGTGGCAATGTTTTCATAGAAAATGAGAGAGAAACAAGAAAGTGTATTAGTGGATCATAGGGTGACTGAGGAAAACAAATTTATTACCTATTCAGCAGGGGATTTCACCAGGAAAGCAGCACAGTTGCATAAAGAGTTGGTGAGAATTTGTCTTGAGATACTGTGTCTGTCTCTGGTTGCTCAAGATCAAGCAAAGTGAATTCAAAAAGATGGAGTGTAAAGTGCTATTCCTTTGAGGTTAAAAGGGAATATACCACAGGGAGGATGGGGGAATGGGAAATGTCAGAGGGAGGGTGGCTTAGGGTTTTGACACATCAATGAAGTGTAAATTGTGTTGTGCCTCTCATTGAAAATTAAAAGTGGGAGTCTTTACTAAAAGAAAAGAATAACACTGTTATATGATACCCACACAGTATGTTTTGTTTGAAATATTATGACTATGGAAATGAATTTCCTAGATTTAAAAACTTAAGCAAGAATTTATTATTGTTATTCACATGAAATGTTCTGCTCATGAACCTGTGAAGTGCCTTCAGCTTTTGAGAATATTTTTATATTCAGCTTTTGAGAATATTTTTATATTTGGTAATGTTTTGAATAAATAATCTTTAATCTATTCATTTGATCACAAGCTCTTTGATTTTCTCACATTTTATTAATTATTTTGCAGAATGTAATTGGTTACTTAAGTACTTTCACGAAATTGAAAGCTTGGAGATACTTTTTAAATAGCATTGAGCATAGTCAAAAATGAATATTCATATATTTACTGAATATTTTAATATAGCCAATAACCAGTATTTCTATCTGCAGCTATGTGTTTCGGACAATATTCACGTGTTTTGCATAAAGTGTAACTTTCTACTCAGCATTAGTGCGAGTAGAACAATCCTTTGAGGTTTTTTTTAATACATAAATTCTGTCCATCTGTATTGATGGAAAAAAAACCCAGTTAATTTCAGAGAGCTCAAGGTCTAAGAGCTCAGTTGCTATAAATGTTGTGGGAATGAGTAGCCCGGAAGTGGACGGATTCCTAGCTCTAAGGGACCTGCAGTTTGCAGGTGAGGTCGTGGGCTGCTGAGAGCCACAGCAGCTCCAGCTCCCTCTCCCAAAGGTTACTGCAGGAACGTGCAGCTCTCAGCAGCCTGCATCCATGAGGCCTTTCTGATGAGTAGGAAATTTTGGAGAGAACAAGAGAAGGGAGCTATTATGAGCAGAGGCAGCACGGTGCAAGAGGTCAGCTATAAATAGCTGTGAAAGGTTGGGACGTGCGTTTTCACTAAGGGAGGTGCTCATTTGTTCTGCTAAGGTATGGATACTGGAACTCCTGTGTACCAGATGGCATAAAAACACGTACTGAGGATTTAATCCCTGCTCAAAGGAGTTTATATTTCCAATGGGAGAAAAGAAACACAACATATAATACATTTTGTGAGTTACAGTTAATGCAGTAAGAGATTTAAATGCAAAGCTTCAATCGATGTGAACAGAGTCAAATTGTAAACAAGGTCAGGCTACAAAACTGCAAATTCCCAGAGCAAAAAGACAAAACTTGCTGCTCTCCCATACTTATTCTTTCAAGGAAATTATTTCACTCAAGAACAGAATCAGATTAATAGAGCTATGTTTCTTAACAGGAAGTTAGGATTCAGAGGATGCTAAATGTGCCTGTAGTGAGGAATTGCTCCACGCTCCCCACTTGCAAGGACACCGAGGTGCAGGAGCCTGTCCAGAGGAGGGCAACAGAACTGGGGAATGGTCTGGAGCACAAGTCCTGTGAGGAGTGGCTGAGGGAGCTGGGGGGGATCAGCCTGGAGAAAAGGAGGCTCAGGAGAGACTTGAGCACTCTCTACAGCCACCTGAAAGGAGGGTGTAGCCAGGTGGGGGTTGGTCTCTCAGGTAACAAGCCTGGTTGAGAGGAAATGGTCTTAAGTTGCTTCAAGGGGAGATTTAGACTGGATTTTAGGACAAACTTCTTCTCTGAGTGGGTTGTCAAGCATTGGAACAGGCTGTCCCTGGCAGTGTTTGAGTCACCATCCCTGGAGATTTGTTAGATATGTGTAGATGTGGCACTCAGGGACGTGGTTTAGTGGTGGACTCAGCCGTGGTGGGTTTGCTGTCAGACTCGATGACACCTACCCGGGTGATGCCTCTGCTAAAGTGAGCAGAGCTGTGGTACCAGGGAGTCTGGGAAGGACAGGAATGGTTTGTGTGGATGGGGTGTTTTCTGATGGTTTTCTGATGGCTTTCACGTATGATATGTTTAGTTTTGAAATAATGCCTAATGTCTCTAGGAGGCATTGTTTAAAGGTGTATAGGGCAGAAGAAGTAGAAAAAATAAAGTAAATACCTCTGAAGCAAATATTAAGACAAGAAGAGAATAAAATTCAGGTATCTGTATCTCCGGCACAGAGCTTTATTAAAAGCATCTGAACATTTTGTCCTCTGGAAGGTAATGATATTTAAAATTTATAATATATAATTTTTAAATTATCATAAGGATCATTAATTTTATGGTTTTTTCCCACTAAATCAATTTAAATTTGTTTTCAGCTAACCATGGTGTCTTTGTGGGCTTACTAGCAAACAGTTCCAAAGAAGATGGGAATTTTTGATAGAGAAAAAAATATATTTTCTAAATTACATGTATTTTAACTGTAATTATACCTGCACATTATTTATCTGGTTGACAGAGGAATGAGCTAAAACTCTTGTGGTAGTATGACTGTAAGTGCAGTCTAGATCAGTTTTGTTAAGAGCATTTTGCTGAGTTTATTTCTTCTTAAACTCTTTGCTATTTCCTGACAATGAAACATGGCAGTGGCTTTTTTTCAGAGAACATGTTAGGCTGACCTAACATGTTGAGGCCTGTGCTGCACTAGCTGTTAGTTTGTGTAAAACCATCATGATTCAAGGTCTGCCCATCAGCAGATAGTGTAAAAGGGTATGAAATTACCTGCCTCTATATACTTAAGAAAAAAAAAGGATGTGCTGGCTTCCTCCTTTATACTCACGGCATGGAAATCCACAGTGGATGCCTTTATGCATTAGGAGACAGCATAATAAGAACCCTAAGAGTGGGGCAGATTCTCAGCTGCATGTAACCAGACAACAGTAGAATTACAGCATGTCTGTGACAGCTGTGCTGAAGGCAAGAAAAGAATCCGTGAGTTCAGGCACCTTTCCCCTCCTGAGGGAAGCAGAGGTTCCCTGCCAGTGAAAGCAGCTGGTTACTGGGGCACTCACACTGCCAGTGAGGGATCCCTTACCAGCACTGCACTGGGCTCCCCTGTCAAGCTGGCATGAAACTGAAGTGCAGGAGTTGGTACATACAGGAAAAGTTGATTTGTATCAAAGATATTGAGCTCAGCTTTTTCAAACAGGGAACTGTTTAGTGGCATCTCCTTGACACACCTACTGAAGTTAATGAATTCAGGAGCCTCAGCACTTCGACAACAATCACAAGACAGGCTTGGGCTCTCAGCTGCAGACTGGATCAAGGGAATTCTCTACATGCATTCTTCCAAATTAGCCTAATAGTGAGTGTCAGGCTTGGCATGTGTGTTCTCCTCTGTGCAAAAGGACAAGTGTAGCAGAATTTGTTCTGTGGAAAAGTAGTTACTATGAAAGTTGCAACTTCTCTGCACCCATGGTACTGAAAGTAAGTTCCAAACAAAGTAGGAGCTGGAGAACAAGGGAAGCCAGAAGTGAACATACTGCTCTGTATTTTAGAGGAACAGAGTCACCTCTTGTTTGGATATTGAGGGATTACTAGCCAAAAATTCAGCACAATTTCACAGGCTGATCCTATGATTCCATGTGGTGTTGTGGTCAGTGCTGTCAGCTCGGTCTCTTCAGAGTTGTTTCACATGAGAAATAAAGTGTTGTAGCACATTTGGTTGAAAATCAGCAGCTGCACATCTCTGAATTAGTTTTGTGTTTAGATCCCCTTTTCAGTGCAGTTTATTATCAAATAATGTTGTGAATATTCGTAGGGAACTAAGCCAGAAAACAAGTTTGCTGTGCACGCCAGGGTCAATGTAGTTTAAGTTGTAATCTCTAGGCAATAAATACTGTATTTTAAATGACTGTTGTGTAAAGTCTCAGTGCTCTGAGGTGAAGTTATTGTTCAAGAACCCTGTTCCAGGAGCAGACATGCACGAGTGTGTCAGTGAGGTCATGATCTAGTGCTGTTCATGGGGGTTAACAGCAGAGCAAACATTTGTTCCGGGGCCAGAAAACTCCGAGAGGTGCTTGTGTGTTCTGCTAAATTTCTAGTAATTACTTTGACTCATGCTTGGGCTTCTCTCAGCCTGCTTCTTTGGTGCATTAATTTGTGGGGGAACATGGTTTTACAATGAAAAGAATGAATGTGATTTGGCAAAATAAGGAGTAATTTGGTGAATATCATTCTCAGCAGCCCATCACTCATCTGCATACGTTTTACATAGGGTGCAAATGCAACCCATAAAATCTAATATTTGTTTTGTTGTTATTTGAAGCACGTGAGAGAAGGAAATTTACCCAGTGATTTTGAAACAAATCACCTCATTTAGATTTTTTTTAGATAATTGATCCAAGGTGCCTGTTTGCTGCAGGATGGTGACCAACAAATGTTGCTTGGTTTGTATATGAATTAGAAAAATAAACATTAGGAGAAAACTGCTTAGCAGATGTCCAGAAGCTCATAAAGCCTTTCAATACAATCAGATCCAAAAGAAAATTAAGTACTTCTGTGCTTGAGTTACTATACACCTAAGAAAATATCTGTTGCCTGTGTGGTATCAATCAAATTGTGGTGTTGTCATTCCAGATGCTGGCACATGAAACAGCCTCATTATCAGGAGCAGTGTTTGCAGGAAGAGCCTCTAGAAGGCTGGACTTGCTTGTCCCCAGTGTTGGCCTGTTTTCTTCCAGGAAGAAAAGGCTTGACATCAAACTAAGCTACGATACAGGAAAAATAGAATCATTTTCTTGGTCTGATGTGAATATAATCCTCTTTCCTATTTAGGTGCAGCTTTCTGTTATGAAATCTACCCTTGTAGCTCTAAGGAATTTGTTAAACCTTTCAAAGTGCATTAATTGCTGGGGAGGCATGGGGTGGGTGTCTGCTACAGAGTAGCTGATAGTGGACTGGGAGTCATTGCTGCTATTCACTGGGTGGTGGGCATATTTGTGCCATTGAAAACTACGTTTTCCTGCATTTAAGCTATTAATCATCTACTTCTCATGCTGATTGTCAGTATTTGTTGGATTCTATAACTCCATGTATTAAACATATACAAATACTTCAGAATGAGGGAAGAAGTGTTCTGAATTAAACTGGGTCTTTCATCTCCTGGCATTCATCCTTTCTTATTTGACTTTCTAATGGAGCTGGATGTGCTGAAACTACCTATTGCTACAGCGTAGCTAATGTGCAAAACTTCCTCAACTCTGCAGAAGTGCTCAGACAGCAACTGCAGCTCAGCAGCCACACGCCTTATCTCTGCTTTATCCATCTCTCCATCTCCTATTGCCTCTTATTCCTCTTTTCCACCAGCTGAGAAAAGAGCTGAGCAACATAAATGCCTTCTTGAGCTAAGCAGATTTTTTGTCACCCAGAAAATCCACAACCACTTGAATTTTATGTTTTCTGTGATGTAAGCGCAGCCCAAGTGTTTTAATCCACATTTGTAAATATCCAGAGAGAAACTGATCAAAAAGTGAGAGGGAATACACTCAGCCTTCCTGCATTTAGATGTGCTGGCTTTTTCAGACGTTTTGAGGCTTGGCAATTAAAAAAACTCAATACATTAAAATAAGCCTGAAGTGGTGGGTGAATTTTACACAAGTCAGAGTTGAAGTCCATCAATTGCAAAATAAAATCTATAATGAGGAACTACTATTTTTCTGAGTGGAAAATAACTTGCAAACTTTTTTTTCAGCAATTCAGAGAAACTTGGCTAATTTCTATTTGTAAGAACAAGGAACATTTGCCATTAAATGATAGTTTAATTTTATGAAAGTAAATATGCACATGCGTCTCTGGTTTAAAAGAAAAGAATTTCCTTGCTTTACTTTCAAGTATTGGTGGTTTTATCCACTCACTGAACATTTCTGCACATGCTCTGTTTTTTTCCCAGTTATTGATGTATTCATATATCATCTTCGTCCTTGCTGTGTTCTGTGTGATTTCTGGCTGATCAGAAAAGTGTGTATTCATGTGGTTTTAGTACAGTGCAATTTCCTTGCATGCATCTCTAAATACCCACTTTTACATTTGAAATAGAGAGCATTTTCAAAGGGAGATTCAAACCTTTTAGGAAAACTTAAAATCCAAGCTATAGATTTGACATTTTAGTAGATTTCTAATACAGGATATTTTGAAATGATTATTTATATTTGTATTGTGTTCACCAAGTATTGTGAATTTTAACACAATAGTTTTAATGTGAATGCAGGGGACATTCTAAGGGTTTTTTCTTTACTATATATAGGGGTTTATGTTATTGGTGGATTAATTTAAAAAAGGGGCAGAAGAGCAGGCCGATTTTGAGGGCTTTGTCCTCCTACTAAAATCATATGTTTAGAGTCTTGCATACTTTCCTATATCTAATTAATAATATGAAGATGTAAAAGCAGTTTTTATTTCTGTTTTGTGCTCCACATGGATTCTTAAGCCAGAATTACTGAAGGAAAAGATAAGAGCAGGAGGTGAAAAGCCAAGGTTGTAATGGGATGGCTCAGAGGTGGGTTGGCAATTTTCTGAGTGCAGAGTAAACATGAAATAAATGGAAATCTCAGCAGTCGCTTGGGAGGGAGGAGGTCTTCAGAGGAGAATTAAATGACTTGGGAAAAAATTCATTCATTTATAGTGGTACTACCCTCACCTAGACCAAACACCCCTGTCCTCAAAATCATTAGGATTTGGCTTTCAAAGTTTCTCCTTTTTCATCAGATTGCAAAGTAATAAATTGTAGGCACACAGTTTGTGGTGATTGGGAGTGGGGCTGGGCAGAGCCTCATCCCTAATGAGCTACAGCTGTGAGAAGCAGGTGAGCAGCATTGACAGCAATGAGCCATGGAGTGCCCAGGGGCACTGACCAACCACCAAAGGGAACAGAGGGCACACAGGTGCAGTGCATCAACATGAGGGTATAAAAGGCTGGGCTACAGGACAAGAAGGGTGAATACTTGAAGCCTTCTGAGCTGGTATGGTGTTATTGTGTATGGATTGAAGCTTTCTGAAATTATATGATGATACTCTGTGTACCGTGGCTGTCTCAACTGTGACATGTGCTGTGACAGTAAATGTCTTTAATCCTTAATATTCATTAATTATTAATATTGTGGAATATTAGTGTTTACTTTGAAAATCCTCATTTCTGTAATAAAAAAGAAACATTCCCAGATATATTTTTGGTCTTTCTAACCTAGCATTTTTAAAAATGTCTGGTTCAAGGTATTTAGAGACTTAAAAAGCCCCTGTAATTTATGATCTGATATAAAGACATCTTTGTTAGCAGGCAATAAGTTCTAAGTAATGAACATGCACTCCCAGGCAGGATTCAAATTTCATTTTGCTGCCATATCTGTGCTTAAGTGTTGTACATAAAATAATTACATTTGTAACAGAAACTTTGCAAAGCTTTTTGTTCATATTTTTCTGTTTGACTGCTTAAGTGATGGTCCTGCTTTCTTGGGGGTAAAAACTGAGTGTGTATGCATTTGTGACTTTTTATTATAAAAATCAGGACATTCAGAGGTTTTATTGTAACAGTCCTACACAGAAGGTAGACTTCTAGTACAGTTGTACTGGGAATATTGTTAATAATTTTCATGTGCCACGTGCTGCAAAATGTTTCTCAAATACCTGGTTGCAAATCTGCATGCAGGCTATAGAAAAACCTGAACCCAGCTGTTAAAATATACCAATTTATTATTTAGTACTGGTCTTGCTGCTTGTAACAAGAAACTGAAGCAAAAGAAAAATAGATTGAGAACATCAAAGTATTTTGAGAACTGGAGGACTAAAATGTAATGCTCCTTTCTTGTGTTTTGTCATGTTGCTTTTACATTTTAACTATAACTTGGGAAAAACTACAACGTGTGTCAGTTAAAGATCAAATTTTTATCCAATCAAGCCACTCATTTTGGCAATATCCACTTACCCCCCTTAAAGGCTATAGATGGTACATGCAGATTTCTCCTTGATTATCAAAAAAACCTGAAAACACTTTTATTGGTTTGGGGTTTTTTGGGAATGAAATTAACAGTTGTTCCACTGTGTGTGGGTTTTTTGTGGTGTGGTGTTTCTGTTTGCTTGGTTTTCCCCTTGTATAAGAGCGCCATTAATTTTAACAGGTGTGCAGAGGTACGGCTGGGATGGATGCTCCCTCCAGGAAGCAGCCACTCACTTGAGGGGTGTGCTGGGCACAGATTTAAACAGCGAGGATTTTATGAAGAAACTGGACACAAACAGCAGAACAGGAGCCTGCCAGAGCAGTCCAGGACTGAAGTCTACTAAAGGTGAGACGTATTTAATTTTTTCCAAAGCCTCAAGTGCATTGGTTGTAACCTTCATCTGATAAGGAATGGCAGAGAGAAAAGTGAGGTTTCAATAGGGTTTTTATTGTAAAACTTGGCAGTTAGGATGTGGAATGGGATGGAAATGACAAAATTCTGTCAGGTTTCCTGGAAGTCATATAGTGGTAACGTCCAAGCTTTCATGATGCGCAGCCTCAGTAAAGTTTTATTTGAGCTGAGACCTTTAGCATGGATTATTCTTTTCTTTATTTATAATGTACATTTTATTCTAGAAAAAACATTTTCTTTTTTTTAATTTTCAAAAGCTCTACTGTAAATTCTCTTTTGTATCACTGCTTCAATATGGGGCCAGCACAGTTTCAGCAATGACTGTAATATGGTAATAAGGGGAAACAAATAGATCAAACTGTGCAAAATGTTAAAGGAAGTGAAGAGAAATAGCTCACATGGGGAGGGGTTATTGGAAGGAAAGCATTCTTTTCCAAGGAGTTATCTTTGGCTCATTGCAGATAACCTTTTACTTTGACAATACAAAAGGAGCTTTGTGTCCCACAGGCAGCACTGTGTTCTGGAAGCTTTTCTGAGCTCAGAGGCTGCTGAGATGCTCTCAATACCCAAGTGAATGATATTTTTTGTTTAGACTGGAATGGAGGGACAAAGTAGAAAACCCTTGTCAAGGGTTTCAAGGAGAAGCATGCAGGACCAGGGCAACTCCTCAGTGTGTGCTCCTCAGTGGCATCACCTAAGGAAGCAGTGATGCCTTGGCTTTAACTTTCCAGCATTCCTACAGAAAAAGCCCATTTAAAATGCCAGTGACATGGACAAACTAAAAAGCTGGACATGTCCCTACCTGAGAATCAATTTGTCTGCTATTGATTTATATGTGTGGCACATTTGACTTCAGTTTCTTGTGCTGTCTATGGAGGGCAAATGAACACTCCTATAAAAAGCCTTTGAGTTCATAGGTCCCAGTAATAAATAATTTTATTGGACTGATAATAGACCATCATGATGAGCTTTGCTCAGCTTACCAGCTCCCATGCCTTGGCAAAGGCTCTGTGTAATTCTTTCTGTCCCTTGTATCATTGGAATATTGAACTGCAAATTGACTCATGTCAAAAAACATCTCAGGATCCTGCTTCTCTGGGACTGTACCTTCTGCTTAGATCTCTTCTGGTTTTCTAGCAAGCCCATGTCACACCTTTTTGATGTCAGCTGGAGTAAGGCTCCATTAGGAAGCTGAAAGTCATCTCATCTGTCTGACTCTCTGGACTGCAGAATTCTTGGCTCTGATCAGCTTCAGCAGTTGGTTTCCTTATTTAGCATTTGTGGAGATCTGTATTTGTTTTGTGGGAACTTGAGAAAAAATGCTAAAAGTGGCTGTTGAGGGAATCAGTGGTGGCTGTGGCAGATATGAAGAACAGATCAACATTTTTATATATTCATCACTTTGACTCAATTATCATTTAATTTAGAAGACTTTTCTTCCAAAGTCCTAAGATCTACCACCCTGGATTCTATTTAATGGCAAAGGAAGAGGCTGTAAGTTAGAGCTGATTATGATTTTACTGAGAAGGACTAAGTTTAGGGAGTTTGAAAGAGTTTATAGCTTTTGCATTAGCCATTGAAACTACACCTTCTGAACTGCAGCACAGGTTGGTTTGTGGTTTTGTTTTTTGTTTTTGGAAGTCCCACGACTGTGTTTGGAGGGGGAAAAAAAGTATGATGAAAACTGTAGTTTTCAGTGACTTTTTAGGTGGAAAAAAGGCTGAAACTGTTCTTTGACAAAGCAGCTGATCTGAGTGCTGCACCTGCCTTCCTGCATATTCATGAGACTAAGGTTTTACCTTCCATAATGTCATCAGTGCTAAGGAGGGAGACAGCTGATGCTGTGTGCAGCTGTGCTCTGAAATCACACATTTGTCACCTCACCAGCTCTTGAACACTTTCTTTACTCCAAAGGCTTGGCTCCCAGTTCAGTGGTTCTACATGGGAAATAAGATATTGCTCATTATAATGAAGGTAAAACTTGAGCACTCCAGCTGAACAATAAAAATGTGAAGATCAGCCTGAGTCCTGGGCTCACTAATACTCTAGTCTAGTCCTTGAGCAGCAACCTGAAATCCAGCTGCTATTTAAAACAATTTGTGTTCTGCTTAGACAGAACATGGTCTGGCTGTCTCATGGAAATCCTCTGGTTTGCACCTCTATTCCTATCTAATACATGAGGGCTGGGTTACATCCTATTCTGTGGTGAGACACTACAGATGTAAATATTTATCTTTTTTTTTTAAATTGTCATGAGACTACTGTGTATCAGTGACCTTGCATTTCAGCTCTTGGGATGTCACTGCACAGATTTCATAACCAAGTTAATTGAATTGTTTGTTTTTAGAGATTATTTAGGTGGAGAAAAAAGGTGTTTATTTGATGTATATTGATGAACAAAGCAATATGAATTATCATTTGAATCCTAGTCATTTTATCCTTATAAAAATGAAAAGCTGGATTCCAGTAACCACAAATTGCTTTCATAGATATTTAATTAGCTTAGGAAAACTGGCAAATTGGAAATAAACTACTTTGGTCCTTGTAGCACTTGTGAATATTTCAGAAGCATAAAGACTAACAGAGTGCTGATGCTGGTGCCAAATGTGTTTGAGCCAAGCACAGCTCAGATTCATAATGAGAGCTTTCTGAGCTGCCCAACTTGTTCCTTTTCACATCCTTTGACGTTTTGCTGGCTTGCCTTTGTTCTTGCATGCAAGTCTTCTGTGCAGTCTGTAAAACTGTCGGTGTCACACCGTTGGCAGAGTAAATGTGGTGCTTGCAGAGCTACAGTTCAACCCAAACATTTGGACAAATGGAAATCACACCCTGACCTTGTGCAGCCTCTCTGCAAAAGCTGAATTTTCTCCCAGAGGATGGAATAATGAACTAATATGGATCCTGCCATGTTATGATTCCCAGCAGCTGGGACTGCAACCCAGTAGGAGAGAACTATTATTAAAGGATTATTTTAATTATTTCTTCTTTGATGTATGAAAATGCCATAGGAGAGCAGGGGATTACAAAGTTATGTACATATAAATTGCAATAAATGGGTTTTTTAACAAGAATTCTTATTTAATGTTTTATAAATATATCTATGCCATAGCTATCATGCTTCCTGCAAGAGACCTGATGCTGAGTTTGTAGTGGTGTTCGTATGTGCCCTATTTTCTTTTAGCTCAACTTTAAAATTACTTTAATGTGGTTTGGACTTAAAGTATTTTTGTGGTTGTTTTTGTTGTTGTTTTGTGGGGTTTTTTTTTTTGTTTTGTTTTGTTTAACCTGAAGGTTTAATTTTTCAAATGGCATTTAGAGTAATAAACCTTAGTTGAACTTTAGGGGTTTTTTTGACATTGTCCCTAAATGAGTCCAAATGGAGCCATGAACATCATTGAAGATTTTCATCTTTGATCTGTTTTGTGGACAGGTATTAACAAAAAATCATCTTCAGGTGCTCTTTATAAGTGTAATACATGCATGTAATAACCACCATTATTAAGCTATTTAACATAAATGAGGTTTTTAAACAGTGTTCCTATGGATAGTATTTGTCCTAAAATAAAAATCTGGGCTTGAGCTACTGAGTAAGAAGCTCAAGGTAAAATATGTTCATCTATCTATCTAAAATAACTGGCATATTCAAGAACTACCTAACATGGCTCTATTTTCCCTGTGTCTCTTGTTAGTGCCTTCCAAAACATCAGTAACAGTTCCTCAGTACTGCATTTGAACCACCAGTTTGGCCTTCCTGACTGCTGTGATTCTCTAAGAAAATCAAGACCATTTCTAGATGTTTTCTTAAATGTTTGCTGTAGGACATTATTTGAAAGAGAAATTATTATTAGGGATGATGATATGCATCTTGGACTTCCCAAAACATGAAAAGTCACCTCATTTCATCCTTGCTAGCCTGAGTAAGCTCTAGGTAAATAACAACATGTACCATTTAACAAACTTTGTAATTTTTTTGTGAATTTGGGCGTTGTTCACCAGATGACTGAATGAGAGTTCACTGAATTGATTTTTACTCCCACATTTATGGTCAAAGCTTGCTGTTTTCTGTGGGTTTTTTCTGCTTAGACTATGGACTTACTGCTTGGCTCTAGATGAGGGGTTCTTGCTGTCATCTATCTAGACCAGTACCTTTTAAAACTTTCCTCCACTAAACTGAATCCCTCAGGCTTCCTGTCATATATCTTCATAAGCCCTTGGGTGTGACAAAGTTTGCAATATTGGTTCCCTGAGCTGGAAGTCCCACTTTTGCCCTTGGAAAAATTGCTGGGTTTTGTGTTAGAGACAGCCCCAACAGGATCCATGGCATCGTTCTAACCAAACCTGTGAGGGATGTTCCTTCGGGGAGGGCTCAGGTTCAGTGCAGGATGTGTCCCTGGCCAGACACACTCAGTCTGTGAATGTATCAGAAAAGAGCTTTCATAGCAGCTTAAAAGGGTGTTTCAGTGTTCTACCAGGACTTCCCATTTTGTGCTGGATGAAGCAGTCACATGCAAAATTCACAGGAGCTCCTTGTCAAAAGCAGTGCTGAATGACCTGTGTTCTTTGCACAGATTCATTGCTGGAGCTGACTTTTGGGCAGCTGTAGATTCTGGTGATCCTTGGCCCGTCTGGATGAATGACCTGGGAATGAGAGCTTTATTTGCATCACGCCCTCCCCCTGCACACTGTGAAGTGGTGCCATCAGTGTTGCTCAGCTCCTTGTGTCCCTTTGGGCCCAGTAGCACAAGCAGGCAGCTGATCCTGGAAGATGAAGGACACACACCCTCAGCAGACACTCCGCTGGTTTTCCTTCCACTGGGGTGAACTTCCTCCCACTGAAAGCCCCATTCCCTCACCTCCCTCCCCCACAACTACTTGATGGTAGAATCTTGTTAATGCGGGGTCTTGTTCATCTTTTTAGAACCGTATCCTTATCTTTTTATCATCTATTAGAAGCTTTTGGGGTTTTTTGATCAATACAGAAAATTAGCAACTATGGGCTCCCAAAACAATAGGGTTTGAGTAGTTCTTTATAGCACATCAGATACAGGAACAGCGGAAAGCAGTAACAAACAAAGCTAATAGCTTATTATATGTCACACTTTTAATTAATGGCTTAAAAACAAAGCTACCGAAGTGAATAATTTACATTTAGATATCAGATTAGACTTCAACAAATCAATAGGAAGTTTGTATCTTTCTGTATTAAAGATTGATTATTTTCCTCTGGCATTTGCAGAGAGGGAGTATTTTGGGAAAAATCTTAACTGAGGAGAATGAGAAGTAATGCAGATCTGAATTTTAATACTGCAGTGCAGAACTACATCCTCTTTCAAGTTATAGTGGAGAAATTTTAAACTTCTGATGTTCCATTCAATTAAAAGTCATGAATGAAGAATGCAGGAAAAAAATTAAGGAAGCATAGTGTAAAAAACACGTACATTTTATAAAGGCCTATGACACTGAGACTTTAAGTCTGAATGTTTGGGGGGACAAAACTGTTCAGTTTATTGATAATGAACCTCACATGACAGAGATTTTATCTGGTAAACTCTGCTCTTATTTTCTGAAGATGTCAGAAATTTCTGTAATTATCTTGATTTCCAAACTACTTTAATGTAAGTATTTCCTGTCATTGATTTCTATTCTGGATGTGAAGAATGAGTGAGAATAATTTGAAAGAGCTTTTGATTAATTGCTGTGTAGTTGTGCTATGTACTTGGTATAAATAGACTGTCTTGTTCCTTGAGCTCTTCAGATTTGAAAAATGCCAGTCAAATAGTATTGAATTATATTTAATTATTAAATAATATAATCATCAAAAATCCATGCAGAATGATTGATCTCTGGTAGATAAATTATTTGCTTGTAACTCACATTTCCTATTACTATTTTAAAGCAGTCTGCAGTGAAGATTCAGGAGTCAGAAATATAGGAACATATTATTTTGTAAGGCTTTATTTGAATCAAAAAATTAGGGGTTTAAGGTGTAGCAATTCAACTTGGCTCTAATGATAGTGAATTTCCTGCTCCTTCTAAAGATTTAAACACATAGGAGCTCTAGCACTATGATACCTTTTGGGCGCAAATGTGCTTTTCCTATTGAGCCAATAAGGTCACAGGAAAGCAGCATTAGTCAAGGAAATGCTCGGTATTGGGCTGGTGTTTTTTGTCATTTAATCTGCTTTAGTACAAGTAAGAAACAGACCCTGCCCCTTGCACAGTGTGGGGTGGGCTGGAAGGATCTGCTCCTGCAGCGAGTGGCAGTGTGGAGGGTACCTAGTCCAGGCTGTTTCTAGCCCAGGCTGAGGTGGTTGCTGTGGTTGCTGTGTAGCCTCTGCAGTGTGTGAGTTTCAGAATGGGTCCTGCATGAATTGCACAAGGAGCTATTCCTGGCATTCACAGAGGGAATTGTGCAGGCCAGTCATGTAAACCATTCATTTATCAATGTGAGATCTAAGGCAGTGCTGGCTGCACTTGAAGATAAGGCATAAAAACTTACTGGCCCCCATATATGAGCTTATAAAATGGTATTTTAGTTAATCTGTTGTCCTCACTGTGCAAACCAGTTAATTTAGCCAGGCTTCTGTGTGGAATGTGATGCCCAAAGTACACTGTGTAAGATGTTTTGATAGATCACTGTGAATATGTCAGAAATGTTAAGGGTGTTTATTGTATGGATTTTTAAAACTCTTCTGTTGTTAAGGCTGGTGCAGGTTCCATTGTTTCTACCGTGTGGGGATTTCAAGAATGAGAATTCTTGTGTCATTAGAGCTTCTTGTAAGCAATATGGGTAGTTGTCTTGTTTTGTTTTCTTTGCATAACACAACTTCCAGCAGCAACTTCTGTGTGGTTTTTTTTTGTTTTGTTTTGTTTTGTTTGTTTTTTTTTTTTTGAGGACTGAATCAAATAATAATAGACTAACAAATGTGTTTAAAAACAAGTGGAATAGTTGCTCAAATTGTTTTTTCCACATCAAATCTATACATTGTGAGTCAGGTTATTATCCCCTGGTGGCTGTTCAAAGTGTATCAGCTGGTTGCTTCTTAGGAATTACTGCTTCTTTAACCAAAGTAGAAAAATAGAAAATCTGAGATATGGGGTTCTGCGATTAGTACTTCATGTTTATCTTATATGGCCTTGTAAGCCCAGTGTTACACTCTTTCCAAAGTATACCTCTACAGAAAGCTACAAAATGGAATCCAGTATGGAATCTGTCACCCTAAAATGAAAGCAGTGTGGATTCCAGAACAGGTTATGTCACTGTTCCAAACACACAAAATCTTGGCAGCATCGTGGGGTTAGGATAGAAATTGTAATGAGGGCCACTTGAGTGGAACTGCTAAGATGAAAACCAAAGCCTGTGAGATTGCAATTACGGAAATTGGCAAACTGTGAGATCAGAAATAAGCTACTGTGACTCCCCAGTATCCATGGAATGGTTTAGAAAAACGTACTCTGGAAATACTTCAATATTCTGTGTCTTATTTAAAAACAGCCTCTTTGAATCTGAAAAAAATTATTTTACGTATGGAAGCACTGGACCAAAGCACGTGGAGATGCTACACCTGAAGTTTTTGTTCTGCTACTTCAAATGAAGTTGGAAAGTTCTCTTGAGCTTCTGAGCACTCCCAAGGAAGTAAGGTGTCAGGAGTCTGATGCTGCACTGTGACTCTGGTGAAATCAGTCTCTGACAGTGGGACTGTCAGATTAATATCTGAGGGAGAGAGGCTGAGACCTCCATGACAAGGGAAGCAAGCAGTGAAATGAGGATCTCATCTCCATGGTGCATTCTGGAGCTCATGTAGGCTTTTTTGTGGGCCAAAACCAGTTTTGTCTGAAGTCTCAGAAGAGCCAGTTTTGGCTCTTGCAGCTGAGCATTACATGGTGGCTGTCAGTCCATCCCACCTTGTTCAGATGGATGCTGTCTGTCCACAAAGGCTGCCTGTGGGCAGCCCTATTCTTCCCAATAGCTGCAGCTCCTGTTGCCTTCATTGGCTATACAATTGTGTGCAACTGTGGCAGGCACTCACAGAAAATACTGCTGCTTCCCCCAAATCCATACACCAGAGGGGATCTTTGGGTCCATAGCATTCAGAACAAACTCACAGGTAGACCTTCATTTGACAAAACCATGTTTCTAAAGGTAGGAGGAGAGGAGACCACCTTTTAGGGTACAGTCTTGGGGTGCTGCCTGCCCTGCTCTGAGCAAGGAGAGTCTGCACCAGCTCTTTACTGAGCTGGGAACACAAGCAAAGCACAGGTCATGGTTACAGTGGAGGCTTACGTGAAAGCTGTGGCCTACAGAAATATTTTAGGTTATTGAGGCAAAAAGGCACAGGTGAACTTGTGCCGGCTCAACTTGTTGAACTCATCCTTTGTGACACAGCTGGGGCAGGAATTGAAAATGCACTGGTTGGCAAGCTGCTGATGGTGTAGAAAGGCATAATATATGAAACTGTCCAGGAGCTGATGTGACTGACAAGGCCATGGGCATGGCTCCCCACCTAAGCCACACCATCCAAACCCACGGTCCTGACACATCTGAGCCAGTGGTGGAAATGCCATGGGCAGCCCTGGGCCACCAGCCAAGACCCAGGGGTTCAGCTGGGTCAGGAGTGGCTGGCCCCCATCACTGTGGGTCAGTGGTATCCTGGGTTAAACTGGTCTGGAGGGGAGGAACTTTCATTGGTTTTGTTTGTGTGCTTTTGATAGAACAGAAATCACTGGCTGCTCCAACGTGATCATGGTTAATAATGACAATGATAATACAGTAATGGCATCAATACAGCACTTACTGTTGCACAAATACTTGATTTGATTCTGGAGTTGCTTGTTGTATATATTTCTTAAGATACATTTTTAATATAATCATACGGTGTTTGCATTTTTCCAGTGAAAAGTGATGAGAAGAGCAGGATGATGGGCCAGGTGACCTTCAAAAGTCTCTTTCAACTTGACTGATTGTGATTTTTTTTTTTTGGTACAGTTTTTTCTTTGTGTATATGTTCATTTGAACTTTCAATAGCATGGTGAGTGTATATTGTTTTGCAAGCAATAGACCTCATGCTTTGTGAAGACCTCTGAGAGAAAGGACACTAATTGAAATGACCATGAAATGGATTAGAAGTGGATCGATTTTGGCTGGGTTTTGACATATTTTTCGTGCCGCTAGCATGAGAACGATGGCTGCTTCTAGTAACTATCAAGGGCCCGGGCTCTGTTAGAGTTACTTTGAGAGACTCCCTTTGACCTCAAAGACAGAAACTCCCAGGGAAGAAAAAAAAGTAATTTGGTCTTCAGTTTTATACTCATTAGCCAAGAGTGAATCCTCCCAAAGCAATTTATGAAAGATAATGAAACAACTTAATTTGCCATCAAGATGCTTCAATTTGCATTCTTCTCAGTTGCATTCAGTCTCAATAAAATTGGATCATTATTTATCTCTAATTTTAATCCTTAAACTAAATTGTTTACCAGAAGGAATTTTTACTGTCTCTCTCCCCAGCAACAATCTATTAAGCACGGCGTAAACACTGAAAATAAATCAAAAGTAAATTGAGGCTCCTGCTAACTTATTGAACTTGTGCTTTTTCCATATAACTCTTCTTATGCAAGGCAAAGAGACTCAATTATTTGCAGTTAATTGTATGCCACTGAAAGACTTTAACTTCCCACGAGCCCCAAAGTGGGGAAACACTGTATGTAGAGGACTTGCACCTGTGGTACAGTGAGACTTGGCTCATTCTAGTGGGTTGTACATCTAAAGGCAAGGAAAGCAGAGATGGTTCAGATACCTGGACTGAGAGGGGAAAAAATGAATGTGATGGCACAGTGCATCCTGAGTGGGCTATGGGAAGTGGTAGGGATAAGTCCTTTCCTGCTTCACTTATCCTCTGTCCTACACAACTGCATTTTTTGTCTAAATCCAGTAATCTGGGCTTGCAATTTAGTGCTTATCTCTCTCTGTCTTACTGCAGTTTTATTCCTGCTAAATTTTTTTCCTGAATATTTGACTAGGTAAAACTACAGCTGATAAGGAACATGTAGGCTGTTTTCTCAACCTATTGCCACTCTGTGATTATGTATGTGAGACACTAAACTTATGCCAAAATTCAGGGAACTGTTTTGCAGGAGCAACTGTACAGCTTTTCTCCTGACAGTGAATATGGTACAAGGAAAAAGGGCTTGTGGAACCCAGTTTCAGTATGTAAATACTGGTTTGATGTAAACCACTGATGTAGGCTTATTGGGCACAATAGAGATGTATTTATAGCCACATGTATCTAACAGTATGGTAGATTTTTAAAGTTTAATAATTAAAGAGTTAGAGTATTAAATACAAGTGGTTGTAAAGTTCAAAATGTAGAAACCTTTAACATATTAAAAAAATCGCAAAACAGTAGCACAAAAACTCTTACCCCTGAAAAAATCTAAATACAAAATCCCTTTACAAGTTCACTTATATTAAAGGAATAAATGGGTTAACATTCTGAAAACTGTGAATATGTGAGTCAGAGTGGGGTGCTTTACATATCTGCAGTAGATGTACTATTCATAAAGATGGGGTTCCCAGAATAGAGCAGTAGAGGAATTAGTACTTTAGGATTGTGCATGATAGTTACCAGCCTTAGGGTAAAATGCGTGGGGTTGAAATGTTCCAGTGCAGAGCCAGTAGTAAATCTGCTGCATTGCTTTACTCGACTGCCCAAGACAATTGTGTGGCTACAAGATAAAATATGTTTAGGAAAAGGGATGAGGGAGATAAAGTTTGGAACTTCCTGGTATTGGAAATCTGTTTCTGGAGTCTTATATTGCCTTGTGTGTAATTGATAGGTTAGACTGTCAGAGCCATAATGTGATATGATCACTGCTGTTTTAGTTTACATTGAATTATCCTTTTGAAAGAAACCTGCAGTGAATAAATGTAGGTAAATGCTAAGAAATGTTTTATGAGGGTAAAATTCATATATTCCGCAAGATTTCCTCCTTTTCATTAGCCAAATTATATATGCTATTTTGGCACAGTATTATAGCTAAGAAAATATAAACAGATTTATCTATTGCAGAATTATGTTTAAACATACTGGTGATGCATGTACCTAAAAACCTACATTAATAAAAATAAGCAATCAATTATTACTAAACTAAATGTTTTTAATATAAAAAGTAAACTGAATTCCAAAAATATTAGAAATAGATATGAAAAATTATATGCATGTTTTATAATCAAATCTCACTCTACATTGTTTTAAAACAACTTATTTTGTACACTTGCATTGTCTTCCTCATTTCTCTTGCTCTCAATATTTATATTCCTCTGGATACAAACTAGTTGACAGAAAAAAGCAACTGCAAAACAAACTGTTTCAAGTCTGGAGAAAATGGAAATATTGGAAATATTGAAATCATGGCTCCATTCTGTTTATACTATTTTGTTTTAGACATGTGGACCAAGAGAGAGCAAAGAGCTCTCAAAGGCTTTTAAAGCCCCACAGAACTATAATTTAGAATAGGAATTCAGCATGAGCCATGATTCTTTATTGGTAACAATTCTTCTCTGCAAATGCAAAGCAAATAAAGCTTTGGAGCTGCAGCTGCTCATTCCTTTGGAAACTTCTGCCTCTCAATTGACAAAAAATGGGTGTAGTCCATGAAGGAGTACATGATCCTAATGGATGATTAATTTTAATGAGAATTTTAAAAAGATTAAAGAAATCGATTTTTATGCTGAATATGAAGCAGGGGATTGTTTATACTTTGTTACTTCAGCTCAAGTGTTGAGTATGGTATTTATGATAAGTATTTGGTTATAAATTCCTTCTTCTAATCCCCACCTAAAACCTGAGCAGAATTTGGGCTCAGTTTTGCAAGAGGTGATTCAGGGAGAGGCCATTGCCCAGAAAATCAGAAGTTCATTGATGTTAATTTCTAAAAATAAAGGTATTCCATAATAACTAACAATGAGAATGGCTGAATTGACTCTTATAGGGAAGAGAATTTCAGTAGAAGGATAGAAGGACAAGTTATTTAATCCCAGGAGCAAGTAAATCACTATATAGTCTGAGAATATATTTTTGGTCAAACTACTGATGTCTAAAAAACCAGTCAGCCTGATCATTTCAAAACAGAAAACTCGAGCTATTAGGACAGCTCCCTGGGTGAAACTTAAAGGGGGGTGGGTTTTGTTCCACAGTTAAGAATTCAGAGCTCTTAACTGTTTGCAGAGATTATTTTAGTGCCTAGCCCTAAACCCCTTTTCTTTTATCTTGATCTTTCCACCAATTTTGTGAAAAAACTTTTTCAAAGGGCTACTCAGAAGGCTTCAAGGAATACGCTAAACAAAACCTGCATAAAATACTTTTATAATTTATTTTTAAATCCTGTGGTTTCTGAGATCCATCTGTAAATAAATCATTAACAATATTTGGTTCTTTCATCAATGAGAATTTTCTCATTTAAATCTGAAACGTTAATATTTTAATAATTGACTCCTAGAGTTAAAGACACTTAAATTTCATGATATTTTCACAGTTTTTTTCCTTTGCATTTAGTTATTTACAGAAGTCAGCAGTTCACACATGTTCTGCAGGCCTGTATATCAGTTTGTGCTTTCAACATGAGTTAGGAAATGAGGAAAACAAGTCTGAGGATTTTTGATTGATTCTGTTCAACAATTTTTTGAGATGTTCGGTTTTTCAGAGTGTTAGCTTTATATCGAGGCTTTTGTTTCTGCGCTTTACCGAACACCACCCACGCTGTTCAGCCCTCAGGTCCCTGTAAGGATCAGTAATATGATCAGGTGCAAATGGGCAGTGAAAAACGTGTGTGGGTGCAGTGCACGCACAGAGCCCTTGTGTGTGTGCGCCCCTCAGCACATCGGTGGGTCTCCCATGCAACACAGGCTTCCTTAAAAGAATGTGAAATTCCACAGGGAATAGATACTACCAAGTAATTACACCCATTAGCATGAAGGACACTTGGCTTTATCTCCTTCTCAGCCTTTTCTTGGAGAGGCAAAATGATTACCTCATAACTACCTGACTTGCATTGTCATATCTTATTACTTGACCAATTTAACAACATGCAAGGCAAATACGCTACAAAGCCAAAGCTCTCAATGTTAATTAGTCAGAAGTAGATAAGGAAAAGAGCATTTTAAGGCTGAAAGAATTTCTGTCTCAGAAGGGAAGCACCATTCTACAGAAATGGGATATTTCTTCTTTAGGAAGCATTTGTAATATCTCTGTATTACAGAAAGAAATACTGACTTCTCACTGATTTGTGCAGGCATGTATATTTCCTCCAGCTCCTTAAAATCTCTAGTCATAATTTCTGTGGCAAGATCCATTTTTACTTCACTGCAACTCCCTCTGGTAATGATTAGGTGCTTCATGGTAGTGATAAGCACAGCAGAAGACAGTACTGTGAAAACGAATATATGTGAGTACACTATACATGCATTTTTTTGCCTATGACCATTGTAATCTATCTTAAAATACCTAAATAAAGTACTAAAGGAAAGTTCAAAGGAAAAAGTTACTTCTAGTTAGTTATCCAGGTCACTTAACATTGGCCTTTGTTTCAAGAGCTGTCTACATAGTGTTTCTTGAATCTGTCATTATTATGCATATTTTTCAGGGCTTGATTTTCACTTGAAATAGAACTAATCTATCTATGAGTAATTGGGATTTGAAACAAATTACTGGGTTGTTTTTTTTTTTTGTAGGGTTTTGTTTATTTGTTTGGTTTTTAATTTGGTGAATAAACAGCTTAGCTTTGCTAAGCTCCTAAACGAAAACTTTTTTTTTCTTTTAAAATTCGAGTGAATTATATACCTTTCTGATGTGGGGTTTGCACAAGGTTATTATTCATCTCTCATGTTTTTATGCCGTGGTTCACTCAGCAGGTTTAGGGGAAGGTTTTTTGACTCACTCTGGGCGGTGCACAAGGAGATACAACTAAATTGTCAGGAGGAACAATAACAAACTTCCGAAGTGTTTAGAAACCACTGCTAAGGTGCTCTCATTCTTAACTTGTGGGTACTTCTTGCAATACATCAACACAAACAACTTCTCTTATCAGGACTTTAAAATCAAGGAGTCCATGCATAATTAAACACGGCCTTGTACGAACTGTCCCAAGATCTGCTGAAACAAGGATGAATGCTCCTAGTTTAAAATAAAAATATATTGGGAACTAGAATACAGGCACTATGAATCTCAACAATTTATCAGTGGACTTTCACATGAGTCTTCTATGTTGCAGCGGGACTGTCAGTTAATCTAAAGATAAAGAATTGTCCAGCTTTGCAAAGAAGTGGTTAAATAGTTACAGAGAAAAAATAAAACAACATAAAGCTTTCAAGAAAGTTTTGATGACTGAAAACTTAGATATTTGTGGAAACATAAGAATAAAGTAAGTTAATTTAGCTACTAAAAAACTGTTAATGGGAATATCTTATCGGGATCACTGTGATGAATTGAAAAATTATAAAATCTCTGAACTCTGCATAATCTGGTCAACAAAAATGTAATTATTTTAATATGAAAAGAATATTTTCATGTGAATATGTACATTTGCATCAGTAAAGCAGCAGAAGTAGAGACATCTACAAACGTTTTATAAACATATTTTAGATTTGTAAGAGCAAGGAATTTGTAGTGAATGGTATATTTGCAAGAGACTGAATTAATCTTCTGCTGTGAAAAGGTGATGATGATTAAGCCAGGTGTGCCGTGGCCATCCAAAGATCGTGTGAAGCGGATGAGTGACAACCAAGGATCTCTTGTACACTTCTGAGAGGGGGAGTTTAGGGTATGTGATATGTCACTGGGTTTAAAGCATTACATGTCACAGGCCATATGACTGTTAGAAAAGGAAAGATTTAGACCTGAGATTAGAGAGATCGAGCAAATTATTTTTCAAAGCATGTAAAGAATATTTTTTCTTGCTTTTCAAGCAAGATTTGAGCTTCTATTTTACTTCTCTGACCTTCATAAATATACTAAAATACCTTGTGTCATAACCTCAGCCCAATTTTTTTAATTTGGAACCACTGAGATTAATGGAGCTATGGTAATACTTATAACAACTATTTCTGGGATTCCCTTCCAGTTAAACAGCCGGATATCCATGCTATGCCAAATGCCAAGTGGTTTTTTATGCAAACTGTGAGTGATCTATCTTCACACATTGTGTAAAAGGTGCCCACTTTTCTCATCTCAGTATATTTGATACGGAACACCAGTATCCAATATAGTGGTGTATATTTAATAACTTCAAAAGCATTTTAATCTCGTGCTCTTGTTTTCCTTGCTGATTATTAATGTAGAACCATACGAGTAAACATAGCTTTGGAAGAATATATTTTCTGTCAAAGGTAATTTAGAAGTGCTTATACAAGTCTGAATGAGTGCTGGCAAATAGAATCAGTTCGTGGCATTAGGCAGAGGATTATTTCTCTCTTGCACTCTATTCTGATACCTGTAGCCATAGCATATCTGGTTAGATTCTGACTTCTAGTACTGGCATGTCTTTGCTAAATTATTTTGACACTGTTGAGGTACTGACTTGAGTAGGTTCAGAGTGGAAAGACAGGCCAGAGGCTTTTTCCAGAGTCTTCAGTAATATCAGGCCTTAGATCCAGACTTGGAAGTTGTCCTACTTGCTGAGACAAAGTACTGCCAGGCATTCCCATAGGATGACTTGTCAGAGTAGGAAAAGGTTTTCAACATTCACTTTTAGAAGGGTGAATTATTGAACCAGACTCTAACCAACTGAATCAAATACTCCTGGGAAAAAATATTACTGATTTAGACCTTCGTTTTTCTTAACCAAAACAGATTTTTATCAACATCTTTTCCACGTGAAAGCCAATGTTTTTGAATTCATGTGCAAGTCAACTGACTTCAGTATGAGTATTAATATTAGTAATCCCTATTGTTAGAAGGAGGTGATAGGTTTAGTTTCTCAATTCCTCTGACTCTGAGGTTTGCCAAGAAGGTAAAAATGTTGGTACTTGGGAGGAGTGTGTGCAATTAATGAAATTCTATGCTGTTAAATTAATTGCAGAATTACTAATGGTTATGACAGAGTCCAGGAATTCATTGTATATAACCAAGCACTGATTAAAAGTGGTGGAGAAATAAGGTGTTCCCTGTGGCTTTAGCTTTTTGCTGCAGAGCTGCATTGCAAACCATCTTCAAATAGAAAGAAATCTATAACATGATGACAAGTAAAAATACAGTCAATTCCTTGGATTTGTTTAACCTAGATAAGATCCTTAAGTATTTTGGTTAAGTAGCACTGAACTGTATTCCACATTGTTGTGGATTATTTAATTGCATGTAATTCCTAGAAATCAGAGTATTGAACCAAAACTTTTTATACATGTAAACATACAGATAGGAGGCTGTTTGATTTTGAGTTTCAACTGATTAGTCCTGAGCAATCCTAATTCCTTGGTTTAATAAAATAAAAGCTTCATTAAACAAGTCACAATATATTAACAAGTCAATACCACACTGAGCAATGGTGTATCCTTTCTGTATTTCAATGTTCTTATGTTACTGCATCAGACCTTCTAGGGAAGGACTGGTTTTTTGCTAAAGGAAATAAATTCATTGATGCTAGGTAAAAAATGCCATCTAACAGCAAATCAAGCTCTGAAATTGAGCAAAAGCAAATATAGACAACAGAGAAGGACTTTGCCTTCATAGAAATCTCAACAGCTGCAAGCTGTGCCAAACCAAACATTGCCAGTCACGAACAGTCACCTGATACAAAACCATGCCACTGCATGTTGGGAGACCAAAACCAGAAGCTCAGAAAATGTTGTTTAGCATGGTAATTAAATGACTATTTCTGTTCTTTTTACCATTACTTTCTCACTGCCTTGAGAACTAGTGCAGATATCATTATCTCTTGTTGTCTATGAGGAAACTGTTTTGGGTGCATTACTGTAGAAGCAAGTCAAGATAATAAAATGGGGAAATATGCTAGCATATGATCAGAATAATTGTAGTTTTATTTTTTTTCAGTTTATTAGTTTAATTGTTTTATTACTCCCTGGCTGACAAGCTATTTTGTGTTACTGGAAGTGATTTTAATAAGGTCTTGTATTAACAACTTTGAACATCTTATTCAGATAGCTTTTCTGCTGAAAGGAAACAGGCTATTATTTAATGTATTTCAGGAACTTCTTTTTTTGTGCCTCTGTTATCCATATTCTCCATATACTCTGGTAACTTTCAGTTTGCTCTGGAAGGATACACACACACAGTAGTTGCACCAATTCCTATTCCAAGGGTACAGCGAGGGCTCTTGTCTCTTCTTATGTCCTGTTAGTTTTGAGCACCCTGTCTTATCAGACACGTGTTTACAATACTCCTGCACTCCTGTTTCCCTGGCCTCCTAATTGCAGCTCTGCAATAAACAGGTTTTGTTTGAGCTCTAATAAAGTATGTGTCACAGTGTATCACTTATCTGTTAAATACAGTCAGTACAATTTTGTTGTTCTGATATAGAAGACGTTTAATCAGTCAAATTGCTTCCAGATAGCTGCTCTTTCCTTTTCTCTTTAAAGCAAAAGCAGTGGGTTTTTTTTCAGAGTTTTGTAATTGCTTGAATGATCAGTAATTAGAATTGTAGAATCGTTTAGGTTGGAAAAGACTTCCAAGACCAATGAGTCCAACTTGTAACCCAGCACTGCCAACTCCACCATTAAATCTAAATTTAAATCATGTTCCCAAGCACATCTATGGGTCTTTTAAACACCTCCAGGGATGGTGACTCAACCACTTCCCTGGACAATCTGTTCCAGTACTCGACAGCCCTTTCAGGGAAGAAGTTACCCCTCGCATCCCAACTAAACAGTACTCGCTGCAACCTGAGGCCATTTCCTCCCATCCCGTTGTTACTTGGGAGAAGAGACTGACCCCCACCTCTTTCCACAACCTGATTTCAGGGAGCTGTGAGACCTTACCGGTCTCCCCTGAGCCTCCTTTTCTGCAAGCCAAACACCCCCATGTCCCGCAGCCGCTCCTCATCAGACTCATACTCCAAATCGTTCCCCAGCCCTGTTGCCCTTCTCTCAACTGATTCCAGTGCCTCAGCGTCTTCCTTGGAGCCCAACACAACTAACTAGAAAAGTTGTGAAGGTTGTGCTTACTTTTGTGGTCAGAACAAGCTAAAAATCAAAGTCTGCTTTGTGTGCTAATGTTGGGGTGCAAGAAGATCTAGCAGAACTAAACATTGATGTTCTAAACCAGTAAATTCTCAGAGTTGTATCATGGCCAGAAGAGATTGAGTCAACCTTCACTGTGAAAGCAGATGAGTGTGAGAGTCTGCAGAAGTAATTTTATTTCTCTAAATGACAGCAGTTAGCCTTTTAACTAAGCCATGTGTGCAGTTCTGGTGTGCTTGAGAAAAGGTACAGAAGAAGCTGAACAGCCCGAAAAAGCTGCTTCTGGAATTATTTTCTAGATAGATAGAGTGCCTCATGTGATACTTGCCTTTCAGACACTATATTTTCTTTTCTTGCAGCAGCAGAGAAAGAGGTAGGAAAAATACCCTGTAACTCTGTCTGCAAGAAAATGCCACAATTGTCAGTACTTGAAGTGGAACAAAAAGCCATACAAGGGTTCTTTGTTATTGTTGTCTGTAATGGTGTTGGTGACTAGCCTTTGGAAAATTCCCTGAGGGCATTGCTATCTTTTAGTTAAAATTTAAACTACTCATCTTTAGATGATTGCTTTCCTTTAGGAACAGCTTGATAATCTGAATACAAGTAAATGAATTAACTAAGGTAGTTTTTAGTATACAGTAGGTTAGACTTTCATGTGCACTAATTACTTATTGATTCCTACTTTTAAGTTAAATGCAATTGCCTAATTCAATGGATGCAAATTGTTAAAGAACAGAGGTCTAACAGGAGTAAAATATTCTGAAAAAAATTACAAGGTTTTAAATACTGTATTTCTGACAGAGGGAATGTTTAGTCAAATGAAGAAGCTAAATATATAACCAAATAAAGAAATGGGAGAAATATTTTACCAAATCTATCTGAAATGTCATGAAGATATTACTAGGCAATGTAACTAATGGTCTATTATACTCCTGAGACTTTTGGGATAGATGAAAAGCTGTATTCATTGGTAAAAGAGAGGCAAGGTAGATGGTAATAGCAGATAATGGGCTAAAACCAAAATAAAACAGTCTGGGTTCTGAATAAAATGTTTAAAACCCATGGAGGAAAGCAGTAATTGTAACAAAACCCATTTCCAACTTAGACATTTGAATAGTGGAATAAAATTATGCTAATCTAACATATCTGCGTTATTGTGCTTTTCTGTTCATTGTGTTGCATGCATAAGTATGAGATGGTTATTATCCCTTTGATAATGGTCCTTACTTATCTGCTTCAAATTGGTGTGCTCTTTCTGAGGACAGCATATGCTGCCATTTGAAGGATCTTGTTTACCAAATGAGTTTTTGCTGCTTGTTATATTGTTTTTTAGTTTGGTTTTGTTTACATCATGTAAAATGTATTGCACATGGTATTTACTAAATCGTATTATGGGTTATTTCATGCCTATATATTTCTGGGTACCTCCCACATCATGTCTGGAGGATTCCATATCCATTTCCTAAGAATTATGCTGCAGAATACGAGGTGGTCATGACTGGCATCCTCTCTCTTGTCACGAGGCAATGCTGGGCACTCCAGAGAGAGAAGCATGCTGTGCTCATAGCACACCTAATTATGGCACTGGGAGGTAATTGCTTTGGGAACTGTAGCTGGGGATCATTTCATGTAAGTGATATTAATGCTGCTGAGATTTTCACATTATTTATCACTGTGACTAGTATTAGTTTTGTGGTAGGATTTTGTTTTCCTGTTAAATATGAACTACTTCAGAGCACTGTCTGAGTGTTCAGGATTTTTCTACCATGCATTAAATACAGAACACACCATGAGACATGACTTGGTATTTGCAGTGAGTTCCAGAAGCCTCCCAAAGTATTTATTGTGACAAGTTTTATGCCCTGAATTTAAAAATCACCTCATCAGTCTAATGCTGAGCCCTTGTTGGTCTGGCCTTAAAGAGATGTTATGATCATGTCTCAATGTAACACAGACCTAAAAATAGCAATTCTGTAAAGCTTGAATTGTCCTCTCTGCCAGGATCATAGAATTGTTTATCTTGGAAAAGACCTTTGAGACAGTCCAACTGTTACCCTACCACTGCCAAGCCTGCCCCTAAACCATGTTGCTAAGTACCACACCTACTTTTAAATACCACCAATGGCTCAGCCCCTTCCACGGGCAGCCTGTTGCACTGCTTCGCAATCCTTTTGGTGTTACTCAGAGAATTTAAAGTAAGGTCACATTTAAAATTTAATTAGGCTGCAGCTGGGTAAGTTGACAGAAATGTTGCCCAAGTGTTTTCATCCCCTCTCCTTTTTCACTCTTGTTCTTAGTTTTTATATATTTCCGTACCTACTGTAATACCTTTTCTAGCAGAGTTTGAGCATGAGGGCCAGAGAAAGCCTTTCTTTGCCTCCCATCTTAATTAGCCCCCAGATATTTGGTCAAAGTCCTCACCAGAGAGACAGGAATCTGAGCACCCTTGGGCAAAATGTAGGTAGGCACTTTGATTACTCTTTCCAAGGTTGACTGCAAAACCCAGACTATTACACAAGAAGTTTGGTCTTCGGTTGTTTTGGTTGGGCTTTTTAATCCATTTTAAAGAAGGTTGCATTTGTGTGACTGTCTAGGTGTGACTTATTTACACTCTGAACAGGAGTAGTCAGTAAACGTTTATCAGCTTAAGGAGAAACTGGGCGCTGAAATCCTGCACGAAGCTTGCCAGGATTGAGTTTCTCTGTGCATTTCCAAAATTAAATTTTCAGATCTGGAGGGATATTAAAAGCTTAAAGACTGTAAAAAAATCAGCTTGCATGTATTTTAGGTATGACAAGGGTAGACAACATTTTACTGGGGACAAAATGGAAGGGGTTCATTTTCTATATTTTTAAGGTGTGCCTAGAAGTTTTATTTAAATCACCAAAGAAAATTTTGTGTAAGGGGGAATAGGACTTTGGATCCCTTAGTTAGATTTCTGCCAGAATTTAGGTGTGTACAGAAGTTAGTCCTTGGGTTTTATGACTTACTTTTAGATTTAGGACATCTAAAATCTTCTTAAAACATATGTTAGGCTATCTAAAGATCCATGTTTTGGCTCCCATCCTCAGTACTTTGCTAAAGCGCAAGCATAATTATTTTCAGAGGCACTAATGCTTTCTCACAGATGCCGCATGACCATTTTTATTCTTTAAACACCCAATCAAATTCTGCCCTGAAAGTCTAGCTGGAAATTTGGCAACCATTCTTGGAGCTATATTTTATTAAATGAATTCTACAGCTGCAAAGTTTTAGTGATTTTTCTTTTGGAGCGATATCAGAAGCTCTGCATTGTGTAAATGTGCGTAAAAGCCTTGTTTAAATGTGATCAGTGATGCACAACCCAGATTTAATCACGGCTGGCTTTCTGCAGTGCCCAAATCCCTTGCTCAGTGGGGATGAGTGCTGAATCAGATACCATTTAGAGTCCTTTTCTGCAAAGTACAGATCAGTCTCAGGGTGGTGTGAGAATCTTCTCATTTAATCTGACAAAGGCACTGCAAGCATGGAGCTTTTAACAGGGTTGGTTTGGCACTCTGAAAAACAGTAGACCCAGATTCCTTCACAGGTGAGTTGTGTTTGGTTTTAGAGAAACACAACCTTCATATTCACCTGTTCTGTAGCTTTCTGTCTCTTGCACCTTTTAAGATCTCTCAGTGCATTATGGTAAGTGTACAGCCATTAAGTTAGCATGGTTTAAGGTCAAGTTTCTAAGATCTTCCCTTAACATTTGTTTAATTTTAATTACTTGGTTACACTTCTGCTGTATTTGATGGATGAAAAATAGCTTAAAATTTCAAGTACTTTGTTGGACAAAGTACTTCTCTGAATTGGAGGAAAGCAGTAAGAATGGACTCATGAAAGATTTCAAACAAGTCTGATTTTCAAACCAATACTGTCTCAGCCTTATGTTGAATGGGATTTTTAAATCCATGTGGGGTAGTCCACAGGATTTCCAAACCCATTTTCAAGGACTTCAACTTTGACATGTAAATAACTGAGAAAGATGGTCCTAAAATAAGGTATGTTTAAATAATCCATCTATACTTAGCAGTCTTACTTGTAGGATCAGTTATCATAAATTATTTATTTTGCTTTTGAACAAGGCAGATAAAAAAGGTAATACAGTGAATATTGTAGTTATTAGGTCAGCTGTGATGGCAGGAAAGATCCTCCAAGTGCTTTTCTGTGCAGAAGGAAAGCAAGGGACTTGAATGGCACTAACAAGAATTCAGGCATGTATTTTTTCAGATTACAGGTTTTGACTTGACAGTAGGAAAAATTTATGTCATCCACATATTTAGGCCACCTGAGAGAACTAAGGATTTGGAATTGGAATATCATGCCATGAATACAGAGGAGCCATGAGTGCTTTCAAGCAGAAAATACTGTGTTTGCTAATTTGCCTGGATGTGCTGCCTGAAGTGTTTCGTGACTTCCTAGCCTGAGCAACAGCAAAGGAATAGAAGATGCAAAAAATTAGAGATTTCATTTATAAAAGAAGGAAATGTTGAGACAAATCTGATATAGCCTCCCAAGCTTGAAGATATGTATTTTCAAAAAGTTCTTGTGCATATAAAAGTAACCTGCATGACATATTCACAGAGAGTTATTAATTCTCTGTCTTGGAAGAGCATTAAGAGCAAATAAAATTTGTCCTTACATTTTTGTATGCTCTCATAGCAATAAATTCCTATCTCTGTTTCTCATAAAATGACTGAAAGTACCTTTTATTCAGAAAACATGAACATAAATGGGAGGAGTGACAGTTGGCTTTACCTTGTGTTGGTAAATTTAATGAATACTTACTCTGTGTCTGAAATATAAGCAGAAAAAAACCCGTTATTAGACTCGTTTACACATATTGAGTTTTTAAAAATTATCATGACAGGCCAATAGCATTTCATTTCTGGTTTATTATTGATTAAAACTTTCAGGTGTGTGTGCAGGATGTATGTATTAGGTTAAACTTGTTTATGTTCTAAGTGTGCTACCTAGGGCTTTGTTTTGATTTGTGCATTTAGGACCTAAGCAAAAGTGCATGGAGATATTTGTAAACTCTCCCATTGTATCCAGTGACTTTAAATCAGAGTTAATATCTCAATGTTTGATTGAAACAAGAATTTTATGGAAATAGCAAACATTCTAAATGGTCAAAAATATTTTTTTATCTATTGACACTAATGTCTTTTAGCTTGGTCCCAGAGAACACTAACTGAGCAATCTACAAGAAATTTAATGGAAATGCATCTTTATTAAAAATATTAATAATACTATTTTTAGTTCAGTTTTACTTCAGATTAGGAATGGAGCTGAAAGAGACATTGGTGAATGTTGTTTGGGTAGGTGAAGAGAGAAAATATGCTTCTAGTCCTTTCCACTTCTAGTTCTCAGTCTTTTTAATATGGCAGCTTTAGTTGGATAGCAAAGAGAGCAGCCAAGGATGGCAGTTTCCATCATTATTTATGGATGTGCTTTTTCAAAGGTAGGGGCCACCAAGCCTCATCTCTCTATCCATTAGCTCTGCACTCGTGTTTGGTAAATAACTGCAGGGTGTGAAGGAAGAGGTGATTTACTCATCTATGAACTGTAAACCTGAACATAAACACCAAGATCTTTGCTGATTTTTCTCCCAGTATTTCTCACTGGATTGTGGTTTCTTAGAGCAAATACACTGATACAAATCAGAAAGATCCTGTTGTATACAGCTGGTTAACTGTAAATGCTGCATGTGTAGAGCTGTTGCTCTGACAGGAAGGTCTGTTAGAACTTGGTTCACCAGATATGCCTGAACGTTGCCTCACCAGCAAGGAATTAACTCAAACTGAATTTCAGTTAATTATTTCAGAAATAGCAATTTCAGGGGTTTTCTGTTGTCTAATCCAAGTGGATACCCACACATCACTGTGGGTGTGAAGGGCATTGTTCTTGTGTGGCATTAATTTCAGTTTAAAGACTGGTGCTCCAATCTAAAGATTGGAGTTTAACAATTATTCTGACTCTGACATTTTTTGTTTTATTGTCACCTTATCTTGAATTGTAGGACTTTATGCACCTACTCATATGCTTAACTGTTCAAATTAGTTAGAAACTACAAAGGTTTTCCTCATTACTTTTATGTTTTTGGTAGATAAATATTCCAGAAAAGGAAACCATCAGCACTTAAGGAGTTAACTGGGCTAACATCCAGCCAGATGAGTTTTATGAATTAATACTGCATTGAGATGAAAGAAATAATATATACCTTGCCACATGACTGTTTCAAGCTGTCTGCAGCCCTAGGCAGACATGCTATACGTGCCACTTTTAAAAGGTTAGCTCTGTATCTGGAATAATGTTTAGAGCCTCAGGCTCAAATTTGACTATGTTTTGCTTGATATCTACTATTGCAAGGATATAAAGCAGCTATAAACCTGTCCAACCAACCTGTTAATCCCAGTTTATAGCCCTTCTGCAGGTCTAGAATGACGTGAAGTAGTGGGAATAAAGGAAAAAAATATGGCCCTCTGTTTTGTTTCTAAAAGGACAGTTGTAGATTTTCAAAGCACAATTATGTAGAGACTGAAAGATAATCTGTGATTTATGTGGCAATTTTCATGCTTGCATAGTAAAATTATACAGCAAACACTGCTTGCACTTCCCTTTGATAATATTCTGCAGGTGCCCAATCCACTCTCCTCTTATAGACAGCTGCAAAGGTCCATTTTGGTGCCATAAACTGTTGAAAACTGTACCTATCGTGTAATTCCTGTAATACTTTCTAGTCTAAATGTTTGAGTAAAGGAAGCCTGCTGATTAAAGAGAAGTGTATATTTGGATGTCTAAAATATTGGTTTCACTTTTCAAAAGTGTATCTAATATATAAGAAAGGGATGTAGGATAAGCATCTATACTGACTTAAAACATCCTCCAGTGAGGTTTATTCTAAAAAATGGTACCATTCAAATGTGTTTTAGGTATATGCTGGGTTGATAAAAAACTTTATCTGACTCAAGAATGCTTTTTCAGTTCGTTATGATAGAATTTTTGACAGAATGTGCTAATCACATCTGTTTTTAAGCTCTTATTTTCATATTTCCAGGTAAGAGGAGATTCTAGAAAGGGGTAACTTACTAAGTGGAATAAAACTTAAGGGAAAAAGCAAGCTGGAATTGTAGGTCAATGTCTTATTCAGAATACTCTGTGAGGAATATTGTGATGCTTCTTGAGTTATGGATTCAGTAGTTCTAATTTCCATTAAAATAGCAGAAACCTTAATCATTAAATTGTAAGTTATTTTTGAAGGGCTTGGGGAGATCAGTTCTTCATTCTTGAAGGTATAATGGCAAAATAAATGAGACCTCTTGAATTGGAAGTGGATGAGGATGTTTCTGTAGGCAGTGTGTTGTGTTCTCAAGTGTGTGCAGTTCCTCTCAACAAACCTTAAACTCTTTGGAGCAGTCGAAATCCATGGCGATGATGGATAGATTGCCCCACTGCCAGGTAATTCTGTTTTTCCACCTGAACCTTAAGGCTCATTAATCACTCATGCTCACTGAAGTCAATGGGAATGTAAGTCAGATTTTTGAAAGAGGAGTGAGGAATTATGCACCCTAATAACACTGGGCTTGGAACAGTCTTGGACATCTCACTATTAAGGGGAAAATCTGAAGTGGAAGTGGAATCTGACTCCTTGAATTCTGACTGGGCTCCCTTTACAGCCAATTGAAAACTGAAGGTGATGATTCATCCCATGTTTCTTGCATACCTATTCTAGCCTAGAGTTGCATCAAATCCATGAATGAATTTCATGAATAATTGCTGCACAAATACTATCAAGGGAAGTTGTTTTGGAGACATGCTGCTTGTGTTCAGGCAAGGGTGTGCATAGCTGTAGAATTTCTGGTTGTGGATTCTTTATATAATAACAGTAAATAGTGCATAAGGTCTAGATATTGCCTATGAGGCAGGTTATATATATGCTGTTAAGGATATAGACTATTTCAAAATGCTTGTCTCCCTTGATTACAGTTCTTCATTTTGATATTAGCTAGAACACGTTTTTAATAATCACCACTTGAAGAAGGCAAAATATTGCAGCAGTGAGAGATTGTTTTACCCCAATACCCATTTCAGTAGATTCTCTAAATCAAAGCAAGTATGAACTGCCAAGAATATTTCTAGGTGCTTTAAGCTAATATAAATTGTTCAGCAAGATGAAAGCCTCCACTTAGGATGATAGGTACTGTGATAACTAAAATATAGGCAGAGCTTTTAAAATTCCTATTTCACCCTTTTTCTGGACAGTGGTGGTATATGGCTTTACCCTCAATGTATGATATGATATTTTGAGTATTTCCATGTACAGGCTGTGGGAATCTTACTCTTATGTTAACAGCATACAATGCAATTAGGGTTTTTATTGAAATGTGAATGTAATATTCACTTCCAAGGGAATTTTACTGTTATTTGGCATCAACTAATTTGACATAAAAATCATTTGTTACAATTTCCATGTAAAGTAGGAATATTTATCTTATGTGGCAGATTACACTTAGCTCCTTTGATTTTCATGTTGATGTAATTTCATTCCACTGTAACTAATTTAGCATTAATTAATGTCCAGATTAGCATTTCAGTGCTACTACATCAACATTGGGAATTGCTAGAATTTTCCTTTCACACAATTTAGTTGGCATATTTAGTTGGGACCTTGGGAACACTCTGGTTCTTGTTGGAAAGCTGATGGAAGTTCCTCTCTGTCATACTCTGTTCTGAATGACAAATGGATGGGTTCCTCCATGGTCCATTGGTGTGCTGGAAAGCAGGTGGGAGTGTCTTAAATGAAACTTGAATGAACACAAATGTGTGATCCTTTGCTAAGACCCTTCAAAAATTCAGTATTCACTAAACACATAAGCACAAGTACACAGCCAGTCATTCTGTCTTGTTATTGCCACTAAGCTTAGTGATTCTATGTAAAGATTTTTATTCTTGAAGGAAATGTTTCTGTAGTTGTCTTCATTTGAAAAGTAGCCATCTGGGGACTTGCATTAATGTAGATAACAGAAAGGTGATAGAGGAAAAAATGTGTTCTATCAACCTGAAATTCTTTAACCATTTAACTTCTTTTGTGTTATGGACTAAGATATCTAAAATGTGTAAATACACATTAACTTAATTCAGGAATATTGTATTAGAAGTATACCCAGATTGTGCATCTTCAAGCAGTGGAATTCACAATGGCTTTGCAAAACCAAACTGGACATAGTACTGATGTGGTTTTAACTGCAGAGAATGTAATTCTCATTTCCTTATATTATGCCAGTTCTGGATTTATTATTTTCAATCTGCATTTTGTTTCATGATAAAGCAAGTACAGGCCACTGCAAAAGGACCTGAGACATTGACCCGGGGATTCTTGTGTCTTGTGTCAGTACAGGAAATATTTTATTTATTGGTGAAATAGTGAAAACAGTCTCCACACAGGCCCTTTGTTGCACAGCTGCTTGAACAAGCTGTGGTGCCCAGTTGTCTTTGTCCTAGTTGTGAACCTACCCTTTGTCTTGACTAAGAATAGCCTGTGAACATGCTGCTGCTTTGGAGGCTGTTTGCTATTCAATGAATTTTTTATGTAGTCAGCAGTTTTTTACCTTTAGACTGTTCACTGCTTGTCCAAAGAATGACTTAGGGTATGGATAAATTCCCCTGGAAATTTACTTCTCAGTGACTCAAAGGATAGGGATGAAGAAAGCAATATGCAAGCTCACATATTCCTTATTTATAACACAGACCCATAGGTAAGGTCCTAATTTATGAAGTAAAAATTACTTTCCATTCTTACATTGATGGCTGCCTCAAATAACAGGAAATGTGAGGCTAAATTATCAGAAAGGATGGCAAAGGGACTCACGTTTCAAAGGAGCAGAAATTTTCTGTTAGTTTCAAGTGTTCACTGTAGGAATATTTCACATCTTTCATAAAATTGAGTCATAGGAATCCCTCTCCGATCTCCATCTGAAGGTCTCTATTACTGTTTAATTTTTCCTAGCCTTTCAATTTGAAGCCTTTGTTTTTGTCAGTGTTATTCATGCATTGGATGAACAGTGATTCAGCATGTCCTGGGCAGTTATGAGGACTGCCTTAGAAGGACATCCCTATAACTGCAGTCCCAAAATTCCAGCCAACAGCTTGGGAGCAATTACAGTGAGTTCATGGATGCAGTGGTGCAGAATTCCACTCTATAAACGATGACAGAGTTCTTTAGAACTGGTTAACCACAGTATCATTTGGTGGGAACTAAATGGGAGTCAGGTCTTGGATGTCTGAGGAAGGAGTAGAAAATTAGAATGTCCCAGCAAGGCGAATTACAGCAATCTGGAACTTATAGACCAAACAATGTCTCTGGACAAAAAGAAGTTTATGAAGAACAATGAAGAGCAAAAAAGACCATAAAAGAAGAAAACAGTCTTTGTGAAATCTTTAAAGATTAGGCATTGAAAAAATATTCAGAAGAGAAAGGCACATAAGAGATGGCTGTCACTCATAGCATCTATACTGACTTGAAGTTAATAGTGAGACTTCAGTTTGAAACTGGTTCTCCTGAGTAGAAAATGTCACTATCTTAAACAAAATGTGTTCAACCTAGCAGGATCCCAGTACTTGACTCAAATGGGAATTTTCCACTCATCTCTGAATAATACTCTTTTTTTTTGCATTTGTTACCTAGTACTCCTCTGAAATAATCAGAACAATTTAGGGAAAAACGTGCTCTTGTTAATTACTTTTAGATTTTTTCTTATTACTCCAATGATGACAAATTTTGAAACGGTCACAGAGACCCAGAATTGGCCATGTAGCACAGTTTGAAGTTAGTGGAAGTGTGGCTTTGTTTACATTAGGCACTTCATAGCAGTGTTGTAAGTACATCGAGGCAGTTACTGCTGGGACTGTGCATGTCTTTATTATGTGTGATACAAGTGTTTATTCTGATTGCTGTCACCCCTGTCCCACTGTCACCACATGAACACATGGCTTGAGGGTTTCTGAAGGGAAAAGGCATCAGGTACACAGTGGCTGACAGTGCTACCCAGTGCTGGGGTGCTTTGAAGGAAAGCTGCTGCTTTACCCCCTTCAGAAGGAATCCAATTGCATGTACCCAGTGAGCCATGAAAGCTGAAAATGTCACGTGGAGACATTCAGGGAATCTTCTGTCTCCTGTGTGTGGGAGACTGAGTCTGCAGTGCTTCCCCAACTCCCTAAGAAGAGCCCAAGCTGCATACTCCTGCTGGTGATGTTGTACTGCTAGCCCAGCACCCAGCTGTGTGCTGGCATTTTCACTGGGACCAGCTGAGGAGTGGCTGGGTTGGTGAGCAGCACCCTTGTGCTTTGCCCTGCTACCAAGAGCTCACACTTTTTCTCTCAGTGCTGTTTAGGAGAGGTGGCTGTGCCCCCACCAGGTACTGCTGGTGACAGACTTGATGGTTGAACTGCTGAATGCCAAAAATGTCTTACAGAATTGTAAGTACTGGCATGCAGTGGCTGAGGAAGGAATCCAGCTCGGCAGTTATGTGCATCCCATCAGTTCGCTCCACTGGGATATAAAGGCTGCTACTCAAGGAGTAAATTACTCATTGTTCTCAGCCCTCCTGTCAGGTACTGCACAAGCACTGGAGGAGTCATTCCTCCCAGCCAGGGAGATGCAAAAGGGATTTCCATGACATTTCAAAACCAACCAGTAGCAAAAGGAAGAAATAAATTCAAGAGTGTCCCATTTTTGGTCGCGGCCTCAATCAATAGCTATTCCATGCAGACTTTCCCTGCAGTGCTATATATCTTCTGTTATAAAGCTGTTACATAAAGATTTTTTGATAGGCAGACCTTTTCTCAGCCTGTGCAGCAGCAGAGCTCTGGGATGCACCCATGGGACTGTTCTGCCTTGAAAGCCGTGTGGTATCAGGTGTTAATGATATTTTTGCAGTTGCTAGACACCTTGAGCAAGAAGTAGCTTTGTCTTTGTTCAGTGTAATATCTTGTATTAAGAAGTAAACAGCCCATGCAAGCTATCATTCTGTGACAACTTGAAAGCTCTGACCTGCAGCAAGGTGAACTGTACATCTAACTAAAAGCCAGTCCTGCTAAATGGGCCTTTATTTACCTTGAAATAGGATCTGTTGGAAACACAGGCTGTTTCAGGTAATAGGCATTTAGCCCTCTGTATCCTTTGGTTTGGTCTTTTTGTACAAAAGAGTTGCGTTGTGCCATGAGAGATGCAACAGTGAGACTTAGTCTGTGTGATACTGCAAATAAAAAATACAAAACCAGTTTAGATTATTTTAAATAAAATTAATTTAGTGGAACACATTTAAATTACTGAAATAAGTAGGACAAGCCAGCAAAAGCTCGGGAATTCAACATGAAAATTTGATTCAGATCACATGGATAATTCATGTTTCCCATTCCTTTTCATTCTAGTTCAGGCTAAAAGTCATGCTGAAATTCTAATCAGGACTACTACGAATTACTGAATTCAGTTCCTTCTTACTAGAAATAGTTTTTGTGTTTCTCTGTACCTTATCCTTTACCTGTAACTATCTTTCCACAAGGACATTTTTTAAACTGCTAAAACCTCCCTTGGCTCAACTGTTGTGCTGTTCTTGTGTTGGTTTTCAAATTTCTCTTGCTGTTATCTCCGCTTAAAAATACCAGAATGGTAAATTTTTTTCATCCATGTCTTCTGTCATCCTTGAGGCTTTCCAATCTTCCTTAGGGGCTGCTCCAAGGTGCTTTGAAGTCAATGGGAACAATCCCATTTTCCCCACAGTTTTAGGAAGAGTCATTAGATTTCAGTGCACTTTGTATAACCAGAAAACTCTTGGTGTCTTGAGGAGCAGGTCTGGTCTCTGTCCTTGAATAGTTATTTAATTTGAATAAAGTGAATTTACTCTCCTTGTAGTTGAATAATTCATGTCACATCAGTGTTCTCCCTCTTCTCCACAGCTATGGTTTGTTTTAGAAAGGAGGAGGATGTGATTTTTACATGGTGTTGTATATGAATATGTGGCACTGAGATGTGGCACAAAAGTGTGAATTGTATGAATTTGAACAACTTGTTAATTATTCTAGAAAAGGTCCTGTAGATCTTTTGTTCTACCCACTGCAACAGGATGTTCTGTTAATCCACAGAATATATTTTGTGAAATATTTTGCACAACTACAATCTTAAACAATCAGACAACTGATTTCCCAGATGATTTTATATCTGCAAATATCACTTCTCCTTCTTCATCATCTCAACACTGTATACACTGGCCTAGTAGACAACTGGTATGTGGATTTGAGGGCAGTTTCTGCCCTCATACTCTGCTTCAAATTCATTCAGCCTTTGAAATAAAATTAATTGTGTAGCCTTATATCATTCTTGTTCAACACCTTCACACAATGCTTAAGCTTAGGAAGAAAGTTCCTTGATGTGTTTAAAATAATAAATAATTCAGTAGAATCAATTTACTCCCTCCCCCACCCCGCTGTTTTCTAAGCAAGAAAAAGCGAAGTGAGTCAAACTCAATCCAGAAAATATACAGCACATGCAGTAAAAAGCAGAGTTGTCTATAAAAACACCTGGAAAATGAACCTTGCAACACTTCTTCAATATCACTTTTGAGTAAAGTTCTATTGTGCAGCATGATTTAAAATGTATTCATTATCTTGCTTTTCACAGTTCTTTAGACTGAATTTTGTTCTGTTCCTGTGCACTATTAACCTAACTCTTTGTTTATTCCTTTCAATTATGCTTTATGCTCTAGAAGAAATAAAATTTTACGGTTAGTGATAAATTTTTAATAGACAATATGGGATTTCTGTTAGTGCTTATAAAATAGCTTTATAGCCTATACAGTGTTCAGGTTAATGTTGCTTTTTTGGCAGCATAAATTATTTTATAACTCTCTTTTAATTTCTCTTATTACAAGGAGGTCTTTGGAAAACATCATTCCAATTCTGGGGTTTCCACAGAAGTTTACTTTGCTGGGATCTGTGATATTAATCTGTGGGGCTGGCTTTTAGAGGCAGTCAGCCTCTAAGGTGTAGAGCTGTAAACATGAACCACGGCTTTGAACATGGCTTGGCAGTGAACAATCAGAATTTTTTATCTGCATGTAGGTGCCCAGAGTATTGTGCATTGCTGGCTCCGTTTCCAGAGCACCATCTATGTCCTGTACTTGAAATATTATTTATTGATCATGGGATTGCTTCAAGCCAATCTATATTTCTCTCACAACAATAAGAAGGGAGTGGCAACTTTCTCTGGCAAATTCAATTCCTGCCAAGGTTACCCAAGAGGACTTAAACCAGAGCTTAGTTTCATGGAGAAGACCTTTTGAAGACAGGAGGTGCTTCAGCACCAAGGGACTCTGGAGAACTGTGTGATGGAGTGACATTGGTGGAATGAAAGGAAACATATTCTAGTGAACTGCCTGGATTATCTATTAAAAGCTATTTCTGACACGCATTCAAACTCAGCACGAGCTTCAGGCACTGCCCAGTCTTGGAGCTGTCCTGGTTTAACCCCAGCAGGAAACTTGGCTACACAGAGCCTCTTCCTCGCTCCATCCTTGGTGGGATGGTGGAGACGGTCAGAGGAGCAAAACGGAGAACTTGTGGGTTGAGGTAAAGATAGTTAGGAAGTAAAGCAAAAGCTGCCCCCAGAAATGAAGCAGATGGAGGTATCCATTCACTGCTTGCCATGGGCAGGCAGGTGTTCCACCATCCTGAGGGAAACAGGGCTCCACCACATGTGATGGTGACTTGGGAAGATAAGCGCCATTGCTCTGAATGTTCTTCCTCCTTCCTCCAGCTCTGTGCAGTGAACATGATGCCATGTGTTGTGGTGTATCCCTTGGGTCAGCTGGGGTCTGCTGTGTCCCCTCCCACTTTGTTGTGCACCGCCAGCTTCTCACTGCTGTGGCCGTGTGAGAAGCAGGAAAGGCCTTGCCTCTGTAAGTGCTGCTCAGCAATAACTGAAACACCCCCAAATTATCCAAAACACAGCACCAAACCACTATGAAAAGAATGAATTCTATCTCAGCCAAAACCAGCACTAGAGTCCACCTAAAAAATAGTGTGGTAGGTTTTATGGTGGCTGTACCTCAGGTTTGTTTAATGCTATAAACAAACTCATCTAGGAAAAGAAGCACAGCTGAGGAAACAGGAGCAGGACTCACAAGAACCAAGGAGATATTCTTGGTTTGGCTTGACCTGTTAGCAAATCCTCCTGTCTGTTTGCTTCTGCTTTAGTAAACTCTTTTGAGGAAAGCTCTCACTTGTGTATGATGAAAATACTGGGTTTAATGCTGCTGTTAACATGGACACTTATCTGTCAGATGTAGTAGTCACTATTGCTGCCTTGATCTCTATTTACTCCTCCATTAGGCTGTTCAGGCTGGCTGTCTTTAAAATATCCATTTAAATTGTATTTTAATATGTTTCTTATTTTGTTCACAGAGATCCATCAAATTGACATGAAAATGAAGGAGGTATTGCTAGAAATTTAGGGGTGTCTCTTGAAAACCGTTTACTATCAGAGAGCTATCGCTTACTGTCAGTAACATAATGGGGGTTTGCATACTAATAGCAATTCCTTGAAATATTGTTCATATTGTTCAATCATCAATTGTTCATGTAATCATTATGATACTGACAGCTGACTTTTGAGAAGTGAAATATTACAATAGTTTTGCTCTAAGCCCTAAGGACAAATCAAACAGTTAAATTGCTGATTCTGTTAATCCCTGTAAAAATCCGTAAATTAAAACTCTTTCACTTTGGCCCTTTTTGTCTTCCCTGTCCTAAACAGACTGGATTTTCAAAGAGATCTCAGCAATCATATCACACAAAATATTACAGGAAAAAAATCCCTCAAACAAAAGCTCAGCAACATTTTCAGGGCTAAAAGTAAAGGGCTGTTTGATATTTTATTCCATGTGCACTACTCATCCAGGTTGCTTTTTGCTAAAGTCATTGGCTAAGAATTTTCCCTGAACTGTCTGGTATGTTACCTTACTGTGGGGTATTAAAGATGCTTGATAAAGTAATTTTTATTAGTATTTCCCATAAAGACCTGGAAACAGTTCTGTCAACATGTAAGTAATGAAATAAAGGGTAGGGAAATTATCTGTACTAGTGCAGGGTTTGATATTTAATTTGTTTCCCATTTGGTTGTTTAGAAACCTGTGTTCTTCATCTGGGGATGGAGTGGTCTTAAAATGATGTGAAATTTCATGGGTAAAACTCTCCTATGTTTTATAGTTAAAGTGTAATTCTAGAGTGAGGCTGGCTTCTCTTCAGATTTCATCCTGAAGTATTTTGCCATTGAGTGGACCTGTTTTATCACCTTCCCATAGTTTAAGCCAGCAGCAGAGTTTGAAGCCTATTTACTCATGTACAACCTGCTGGGAAACATTGAACAGCAGGAGAATATGGTTCTGGTTTCAGGCATCTTTTCCCTGTTATTTAGGAGTCGGGCCCCTAGCAAACTCTGGAATATTTTCCACTGCTTGAATGTTCCACTTCTCTTCTTTAAAGCCTTTTAAAAACTCTCAGTCTTGCCAGCATGTGTGTCTGAAGCATCCTGCATCTGCATGGAGGCACAGCAAAATGAATATGGATGATTTCAAACTGCAGCGTGCTGCCATCTTTCCCCCAGGTTTATTTCCCAGTCCAGGAACTCTGCACAGGCAGGAGCACGTATCTGTAAATGTTGCCAAAGCCAATTGCCAGCCCTTTGGAGCTGGCAAACTGGCAACAAAGTTTTACATGGAGTGTCCATTTTATATAATTGCCTGCCCTCATTTCAGTGGCAAGCTGCCACTGGGTGAAACTCTTTCTGCACTGCAGTTTCTTCCGTTCCCAGTTGTATACAGAGTTTTACTTCTTTCCAATCAGTTGATTGTAGTGTGAGCATTTAAAAAATAAAAATTCTCACATATCATTTGCTGTTACATTTACAAAGAGCTGTTTACAGCAAGATGTTCAGCAAAGGCAAAAACTGTGTTTTGGATATTTGACCATTCTATGCAGTGCTGTGACAGAACGAGCTCTCCCTTTCAGTGTAGTTTGGCTAATCTGAAGATGGGAACAGTCAGAAGATGTCACTGCAATCTGCAGGTGGTGTTAAACATGCAAGGTGTAAGAAGTGCTTAAATCATCTGATCAAGGAGCACCCATTTTCTTCATCTGTTCAGCATTTAGCAGTTTGTCCCTGTCCTTCTCCTAGGTGCTATGACAATTTAACTTTGTTTTAGTAGTAAACATGTCATGAACTGCAGCTTGCAAACTGGCTGGGAGGAAGATAATTGCAGTGGTGAATAATTTCTCATTTTGCTTTTCTTGTTACAAGCATTTAGAGTCTCTGTTCTTTTTAGGCAGTTAGCTAGACAAGGAAATCCCATTAAGATTCCCCAAATCTGGGCATTCAACTTATGCTGGCAACTCCGAAAGTTAATTAAATAATTTAAATGCCTGTAATCACAGACACTTCTATGGCAATGCATTTTCTTTCTTCATGAGTAATTTTCAATAATTTTGAAATTCAAAATGTCTCTAAGTTATACAGTCCTTGTATTGCTTGATTATTTCATCTGCTGTATTTATTATTGGGCAACCATAATCATAACTAAGCATAATTCCTCACTGCAAAGTAGGTAATAAAAGCAGGATTGGCCACAAAGCTGATCCAGTCAGAGAAAGCTGCCAGAGCTCCCGTCTGGGGTTCAGCATTTCAGAACTCACTCTGCTTCTCCTCAGCCTGGGCAGGCTTGAATGGCAGGTGCTGGTAGCTGTGATTTGAAATGAGGCCCTTCTGTGTTTCCTGTGACTCTGCATTTCTGCTACCTTCTTTCTCATTCTTCCCAAATGCAGATAGGTTTTCAGGGAAAATATGAAATATGTTCTTAGCTCTATGTTCTTGCAGGTTTCCATGGCACTACATAGCAATAAGAAATGAATTTTTATTTCATCTCTAATTTATAGCTACTTGGAATAACTTCTTCAGCAATAACCCAGTTTTCCAAATCAAGGTTCAAGAAACATAATTCTTCTCAAATAGACATTGTACTGTCTTGTGTTTTGTGGCATGACAGTCTTTTACCAGATTTTGACAGCATTAATCTGCATTTCATATTGAAATTCATAAGAGGTTTATGTGGTGATGGCTACAGCAGATAAGTTGGAAGCAATTCTTCTTTAGATATATTATTTCTGGATCAATTGGTCTCTATCATATTTCCATGTAAGAGTTTGCAAAATAATAATTTAAAGTACCAGTTCTTAATTTGGAATGCATTTAAAGCAGGAAAATAAGTGATTCTCTCTTCAGCCAGGTTACACACTTCAAATATTATGCAGGTGATAAAGCTTGGTGAGGACGTGGTCTCTGAAAGACAAATGTATGGTAGTTTAATAAATGGTGTCTCTGGCAAACATTAAGTGAGCAATGGCCTTATGGATTTACTGTGCTATGGCATGAACAGGCCACTTCACATCACATGAACATATATGAATATATTCCCAATATCATGCATGGTGGTTTTGAAAGGGTCTGTCTGTTTTTTCCTGCTTTTTCTGTTATGCTTTTTCCACACATAACATATTGTACAAACAAGATATTCTTTTTAATAAAAGGCAGATATTAGGAGCTGTATCTGAGAGTATAAAATCAAACTTCATATATTACCAGAATGGCACTAAAATTGCAAAACTTAACAACCCTGACCGAACTGTTTAATAAGACTCTGTTATGTCTGGAAAATTATGGGTCTAGTGATGAAATTACAGCATAGCTAATTATTGTTTCTGTTTTTCCTGAAGGAACTGATAGGTTCAGAGTTTAATTTTTCCCCTCAATTATTAAATGCCCACAATTATTTTGAAATTAGGATCCCTAAAATTAGAATTCTAAACAAAACAGGTAAATTGAATATCGCTGAGTTATGGATTAACACTTTATGGGGATTTTCCACAGGGAATAATTAAGCTTGGAAAGTCTCTGTGACATTCATCTTGTCAAATTTCAAAACTGAATCAGGTTAGCAGGGCTCTGCTTTTCCTTGTTCTGAGTATCTCCAAGGCCACTTATCTCTGGGCAAATATTTATGGGAATTGAGTGAGATCAATGTGAGTGTGACTCCCTAGTTTTGTGTAGATGTGCCCACCCTACCCGATCCTACAAGCTGCCTGCAAAACATTGTTAGAGACACCATGACCTAAAACACCTTGTGCATCTGAGAGGGACATTTTGAACCAGGTCACATGTGGATGTTTCATTCCTGACACTTCACACTGGCATGGCTGGATAGATGTGTACCAGGATAACTCCATAGTCCTAAAGATCCCCTACTAACTGCTGATTTTTCCCAGCTGGTATTTTCTTTACCAAGAATCCAAACCTGTGCCAGGGAGTTCAAGGCTCCAAGAGCAGATTTTTGGCCGTGTAATATTTAAATTGAGAACCTTATGCCTGTTTGTGTAATTGTTTCAATTAAAGGTCTCAGTGCTTTAAATGGCAAGAAAAACAAAAATGTGTAGGATGAGGTTTTGGCTTCATTACAGTAAGTTGGAATTCTCTATTAACATGCTTCTAGTGTTTTCTGGGTTTTTATCTGGAATACTGGAGTAAAGCACAATCCTGAGGCATAAAATCCAGTCTCTAGGTGTTTACCTTTGGGGTAAAGAAAAGTTAACAAACAAGGTCAAGGATAATCAAAGGTAGGACTTTGTTAGTGTTGAAGGAGATACTTACTGAGAAGCAAGGACCATAATAATCAAAGGCACGTTCTTTCCATCTCCAGTGAGCCTTAGAGCCAGCCTCCTTTCCAATTTAATGAGTGCACATTATGTGTAGACAAGGATTTCAGGAATATGCTTTGAATAAAATCCTAAGCCCCTTTCTCCAAAAAGCATTAAGTACAAGGTATTAAGAAGAAAGTGCAATTTTAAAATGGAGAAAGCCCTTTACAGACAGATATCTTTTAAAAGAAAGTAAGTCCATTATGAGCTGGAAAAGGAGTAGCAATTATTTATGGATCTGAAAGTGTTTGTAATGTTTTTATTAGAAATGACTTGGTAGAAAGGAAACTCTTTTGAAATATGGTTATGAGAGAGATAAAATTAAAATGCAGGTCAGGTGTATTTTGGGCTTGCACCTGTCATATTTTGAGCCACCCTGCAGCAATGTATATATAGAATGAAATAGTTCATGAGAGAATGTTTTTGAATTTTAATGACAGCTTCAGGGGTTTCATGACCTATCAGCTCTGGAAATAATACTAGTGGTTTGTAAGAATTTTCAGTAAAAATCATATGACAATAACAATGGTGGGCTCTCTGTAGAAAGAGAAAATTGATTAAAGAATTATGAAATGTTAAGCACAGACCTTGGTAAGACTCAGGCTTCTGGCCCCAAATCAGGGAGATTTGCGGCAATTCAAAGCAACAACTGTTGGACAAATATAGTGTATTTTACAGCTGTAATTTGAAAGCAGCATGTGGCAGACTGGTGTAATTTATGCCAAAGTGTATTTTTATTGCATAACTCATTACTCTTTCCAGTGGGAGCCAAGAATGTAACCTGCACAGCAACTACTGAAAATCTAAATTGTTTGCTAACAATTGCCTTAGGTACATAAACAGCCACACAGTCTAAGCCACTGGATGTTATTTTCTTGTGACAAGGAAAACACTGTTTTCTTTTGGAGCATGAGTGGATATGTGCACGTTAATGACAAAACTAAATGAGAATGGGTGAGGAGATGATTTCCTCCCAGAAAAGTTTTTGGCAGGTGTTTGGGTGATTTCCAAAGTTGTGTATGGTTTTCTGGTTGTCAGTGTTGTGTGCGGTTTTTTGTTTTTCCGGTTTTTTGTTGTTTTTTCCTATAAGGGGACCAACAGAATAGAGCTGTTCGTTTTGAAAGATAAGATTTGATGTGGCAGACAATTATTTTTCTGCATTAATTGTTAGGAAAGCACTTGTCTGCAGAGGAATAACTGATGCCAAGAGTGTTTTGAAATCAGTCCTAGATGGCCACTGGCATTAGGTTAAAGGGTGAGATGGAGCAGGAACACATTGGAAGGGGCTGCCCAGGGAAGTGTTGGAGCCACTGTCCCTGGAGGTGTTCAGGTAATGACTGGAGGTGGCACTCAGTGCCGTGCTTAGGGTGAGTTTGGTTGAAAGTTGAACTTGATCCTGAAGGTCTTTTCCAACCTTTATGATTCTGTGGATGAACCCGCACCTCTTGATCAACGGCAAAGTGTCAAATGACTACCACACAATGCTGTTGGCTCTTTAAAATCATCATCTGACTTCCCTCAAGTAAGTTCTCCATTGGGCCTTATCAATTCTTCTGAGTTATCTTTTTTTTTTTTTGAATAGTGGAAGGAGACCTTGGCTCACCTAAAGTTGGTCTTGAATAGAGCTGAATAGTCAAAATGTTTTCTTTGCCCGTCACTAAGGTTTGTGGGTTATAGACTAAAAAGAAACCAGTCTCTCTGGCAAATATAACCTTTCTTAGTAACCAAAGGTATGAAACAGGACTTTGCTAATTAGAGATGTAAGGAATTAATAGTTTTCTGCTCACTGCTGTCAAGAAGCAGCTGCAGCTCATTGCATTGGTGTGTTCATTAATGCTCTACAACATGTTTTCAAATAAAATTCAGTCAATTATTCTCAACAGACTTGTCATGATATGTGAAATATCCAACAAGATGTTTTCTCTCAGAAGAATGAACAGGCTTTAATTGACTTGAAAATCTGTATTTTTGTCAGGAGAAAAAAATGATCAGAGGTACTTTGCTTATGTAACCTATGTATTTAATTTCTTTTGTAATGAATAGTGTGTCTTCGAACATAATGATTCAGAAATTATGCTTGAGGTATTTGATGGCCACAAAATAAAACCCTGATTTTATGATGGCAGTCACTTTTGGAAGTGTAAATTAATGTTTCCTTGAAACTGGAACTAAATATGGCACTTTTAAACAGACTGATAGTTGAAATTTATCTATGTGGGTTTCTGTCTAGAACAAGTGATTTGATTCACACACTCAGGAAAATAAGGAAGTTAATGGCACAATTTAGAATTGAACCTAGATTCAGGACAATGTATTAATTAATTACCTGGTAGTTTCTTGAAGCCTGTTTGTGCATTGATCCTGAATTTGGGATAGAAGAGTTTTGATGATCATTCATAGAGAGTCAGCCCTGTTCCCTTTCCCCAGTCTTGTCAGCATCCTGTAATGAATGGACTCTTCTCCTTTGAGCTCCCATTGATCAGTGCAACTTTATAGGTGTTTGCATGCAATTTGCAAACCCAAAAAAGAGGTGAAGAAAGGAATAGATGAAAAAAGTTCTAGTTATATGGAAAAAACCCCCAAAGCTGGCTTTTAGAAGGTAACTGAGTAATTGTCTGTTCTTTAGTTGTCTTTCTTCGAATACTCTGAAAATTATCTTCCCAGTATTTGCTGGTTTTTCTAAAAAAATTTATCTAGCTACAGCCTTCAAAGATTCCTTTTCTCTAGTCCACACTTTGCTGTCTAGAATCCACTGAAATGTTCTGGGTTGTTCAAACACATTTTCAAGTCCAAAGGCTTCCACTGCCATGACCTTAAGTTCAATCTAATGCAGGTACTGCATGTGAAAATCTGTTGTAAATGTTGAAAGAAACTGAAGGAGTAAACTGGGAAGCGATTGTACCTTCAATTTTGAGATGTGGTGTAGTAGATATTGTTTTCTGTCACCAGCTAACAGAGTGGTTCTGTGGTGCCTGACACTTGCAGAATGTTTACTCATTTTGGTTCTTCCCCCCCACCTGGGGCTTCTAATCAGCTTGTCAGTGCAGCAGCCACGGAATCCTGGACAAAACTGAAGCACAATTCATGTGGGTTTAATAAGAGTTCTTAAGTGGTGAGGTCCTGTGAGCCCTCTTCTCTTCAGGTGCAGCAAGATCAATTAAACACCACCATGTACTATTCACTCCAGTGGGCTGCTTTGATCTACTCCTGAAAACATTTTTTCAGTCTCCTTTCTTGTCTTTGTGAGGCCTGTCCATTTCTAGGCATTTTTTGTATCTTTTCAAGGGAATCACATACATCAATGATGCAAGATCGAGAAATCAATATATCAGTGTACAGCTGGGATAAATATTGTAAATTATCCATTAAGTTGTACCAACTTGTATTTTAACAAAGAGTAAAAGACATCTGAACAAAAGTTAATTTTGTCCAAGTCTCTAACTTTGCCCTTTCAGTGAAAAATCAGGCCATAATTAAAGCTTGAAAAGCATTTATCCTCAATGGTTAGGACAAGGAAGATAATATTTTTCCACAGAAAACTTCAACTTTTTGGCTGATATCCAACAATGGGAATTGTTTGAATATTTTATTTCAGATATCTTGGGAAATCTGTACCTGCCCTTTACTGATTTCTTAGTGTGTGACAAAACAAATCTGTGGAATTACATTTATATCAGTACATTAAGTATGGATGTATCTCACGCTCTGTATTGCGTTGAAGTGGGGGCTCTTAGGATATCTGCAGCTTACACTGAAAACAGAGACAGTGTTTTCATGGACTTTGCTGGGAGTTTACCATAAATATTTAGGCTTAGTGTACTTTTAACTAGTTACCCTGCCATTGGCATTTTTTGGGAGTTAGCTGTTCCTGAAGGGATTTAATTACTGGTGAGAAAGATTCTAGAAAGGTCTCTGCTTTCTGAGCGATCAGCTAAGGCAATCTATCTCTGAGAAATGCACGGTAGGGATTTTGCTGCAAAATTAGGGGACTGCAAACTCAGCAGCCGAACAGACTTAGAGCAACTTTCTTAAATAGAAATCAAAACCTCATGCTGATTACAAGGACAAACAATATGCAGAGCATCACAAGGCAGTGCAGGAGACGCTGCGGCCAGACCTGGTCTCTCACTCTGGGAGCGCTCCGAAAGCCGGGGCGGCTCCTTGTCCGCGGCCGGCGGCGCTCGGCACAGCGCCTTCCCCGGCACCTGCCGCATCGCCGGCGTGCTCATTCCAGCGCCCGCTCCTGCTGCTCTCAGCCCGCCGTGCCCGGCCTGCTCCCCATGCCCTGCCGCTGGCTCCAGGCTCCCCGCAGTCCCTGGGAGCCGCCGTGCCGCGGTGTTTCCCGAGCCTTCCCCGCCCGCTCCCGGTCCCGCCGGCCGCCGCCGCCCTCTGACGGTCGCAGCCCGCGCTGCGGTGAAAGGATGTGAGCCTCCTTTCACCGGCTGCCTTGTACATTTTGCGGACAGCAGGTGACTGAAGAGGTGTTTAAGGTGTTGTTCATGGTCACGTTAAAGCCAAAATCTCACTGCTCTCACTCCTGCCCTCAAAGTCAACCTGTTCCTGTTTGTGTCTGAAAACAGTGATGTCTGGGCCATTGAAATTATGCTGACTTCTGTCCAAGGGGGCATATTCATCTTTGATTTCAATTTCATGTAAATTGATGAGTATTCTTAATAATATTAATAAATTGTAATTAGCATTGGATATTAATCCTAAGATTAATTTTATTTACTTAGAAGTAAGTAAAACTAAGACAAGTTTTAGGTCTTATCAGGATGACAAATATCATAAGGCCCAAAATTTATGATAATATCAAAGCAATAATGCAGGACATTTGTAATAACTCCAGATTTCATTTTCACCAGGAAGCGGCCTAGCAAATACACACTTATTAAAATTGCAGCACTTTGTTTTAATCTGTCTGTATTGTAAAGTATGAAGAAATTCTCGTGGAGAAAGACTGTGCAGGATGTGTTTGCTTCAGAAGATGAATCCCTCATTGTGAGGTCTCTGTTCTGAATTTCTGACTTGCTCTAGATCATATGCCAAATAGAGCAAAAGAGAGATGCCACTATGCATCAGAAGTTGTTTATTAATTTTCTTATCAAATAAAAGCTTGAAAACTTATCAAGAGCACTTCTGAGAGGGCTTTGTTGTAACGTGGCTTCCATCACTATTTTGTAGGATGATACAGTTTCTTTCTGATAATTGGAAAATGTATTGATTGATCAGCTTTGTTTCGAAAGTTCTTCATATTGTCTTCTCTGTGGCTTTGAATATGTATTTTTATTCTGATCTTTTTGGAGAAAAGCCAAAGTAATGCAACAAACAGTTGCATTAAGTGCATTTATTTTTCGTCTTATAACGTGCATGCCAGCTGGTCACTGTATTTCTAAACAGACTGTTTAGAACAGCAGAAAAGGAAGACAAAAATCCTAGAGCTCACAGTATCAAATCCACCAAAACAAAATTGAAATATGTGTCCTGTTCTGCTTAATGCTGAATTCAGAACAGAACATTACTGCTGGTGGGTGTAAATCACACCAATGGACTGATCTGATCATCTCAGAGTCTCTGAGTAACATGTGTCCAGAACATTAATAAGAGTTTGAAGTCTTGAACCGAAGGAGCAAATACCCTCAGACCCTACACTGAACTTAATCTTCTTCACCCATAATCCAGATTTACTCTGGATTCACCTGACCTACACTCATTTTTCATGAATACCTTACCTGTCAAATCATAGATATGTATTGGTCACAAATGGGAGGGGGAAAGGTGTCTGCAGCAAAGATCATAGCTATAAGACCTTTTTTATAGCTTCTAAGACAAATAATTCAGCTTTCAATGTATTTTGTATCTGGTCCTAACTGTGAGGAAGAGCACCTTTGGGAGTCACTCCACAAGTCACTGCAGCACCTGCAGCAATCAGCATTCACATCTCCCTGTCTCTCCAGAGCTGGGCACTGCCTGAGCCTATTCAGACAGGGCATGATCAAAGGCAGCCTGGTGGCCCAAGGTTTAGGATCCTGTGTATTCCAGATTCACCAGGTCTTTCAGGTCTTCCACTGAAATGTGCTTTGTTTACTGGCTCTCTAGATATTCTATGTCCTGAAACTTTTGAAAAACACAAAGAAGAGAGTGTTGCAGCCACAGGCATTGAGTCATGGTCTATTCCAGTGTTATACAATCTCATATGAATCTTCCCATGATTTCAGAGTGGGCTATTACCTGCTCTGGAGAAAATAACAAGACCTATGCCATAAGGCTTTCCAGCACATCACAATGGCTGGGCACTGTGCTCCATGCACAGTGTTTTTTTGCAGGCCCAGTTTGCAGGGATCTGATTTCCTCTCCATTGTCCTGAGCGTAGGGATATAGCAAGAGACCTTCAGAAGTCAGCATTCCACAAACTTTCCTCTGTTTTGTGTAGAGCTCTTAAGTACTGCAAAGCTTTTTGGTAATGAAGGCCCTTAGGCACACTGGCAGTCAGTGGAATTAAGGTTAAGCACACGAGCAGTTTTTAAAGTGGATTTAGTATTGTGGTTTGCACAAACACTTGATAATGTTATTTGTTAACCCAATTTCTACACACTATTTTGAAAATAACTTGCCTTGGTATCTCTAAGCTGTGTTGTAGTCTGTGTGTTTGTATCACTACAACTTCCTGATATACCATACAACTGATGTTAAATTTTTTTTTGTGTATATCATAGGGTCAATAAAAACTAAGATAAAATGTACATATGATAGATCAAGTCCTTACCTGTCTGATTGACACATCTCCATGAAAGTCAGTGGCTCTTTGCCAGCTTCCACGGGGGGAATAGCAGGGCAAGACAAGGTTAGTGAACTCTTCCTGTTGATTGTCCCCTTAACCCTCTTATCTTTCCATTTACTTTGTTGTTGTTGGAGTTTTTTGGCTGAAGGTATTTCTATTTTCTATGTTTATATTATAGCATTACTAAAAAAATCCACTAGAAGTAATCTAGCTACTTTTATCGTCTTTGTTTCCAACACAATTCTGATTCAATCTCTAAAGAACTGCCTTCTGGAGACATGAGTTTGTGGAAGCATAGACATTCAAACCTTGCAAGCTCTTGTACATTTTACTACTCACTAGCCAATAAGGGAACAGAAGAAAGCCAAGAGTCACAAAGTTGGAAAATAGCTTTCTTTAGAATGTCACCACAGGTGTAATAATTGCACTGTGAGAGTGATCCTTAAAATGCTCTTTAATGTAAAGATCCAATTGGTGGGAGAATCCATCACCTTGATCACACTGAATGTACAGGGAAAGTTTATGCAGTTTATCCTGAATATATTTGGAGCACACAGGCTGAAATCCCCACTTTCTAGATGGCTACAGGTGTGCAGCTCAGGCTGTGTGCAAAGGCAGTGTAAGTACTGGGTGTCTCAACCAACCAGGCTCACAATCTTTTTTTAAAAAAATAGGCACCATGATCGGGAAGAAAATTAATAATAAATGTGACATTTTGATTTTGTTTTTAATAGACTATTTTCAGGAAAACTAGAATAAAGATGATTGAACAGCAGCATTGTATGCAGTTTAAATCCTCCCTAAGATGAAGGTCAGCACGGGATTCTGAGATAAAAAAACAGATTAAATATTTTGAACATAAAATGCAGTTGATAATGAAATCTATAAATGGAAACCTTTTCTGTGTTGTGTAGTGATAACACATGACATTTTGCTGTCCATATAACCTTTAGCTTTTCTGTCAATATTATTGTGCTGCACTGATTTCAGGAAAGGCATTAAACACTGTCAGAATGAAAACCATGTTTTAATAATAAAGCAATTATTATCCACTTATGATGTAGGAATATAATTGGATTTTAATGTATTGAATCAAACACTATCTGCTTCAATAACAGTGTTTCTAAAACTATCATCTATAATTTATTAGGAATGGAACAAAATTTGACATCAGGAATGTAAACTAAGCCCTGCAACAAACATTTGTTGCAAAGATGCACAGATATCCAGCAAATTATTGCTGAAGGGTCCAAGTATTAGCATCAACCTAAGGTTTGATGTGTATTTTATTTTTAAGATGAAAGCAAGCCAAACTTTTAGATTTATGAAAAATAATTGGTCAAGCAGCAGCAGAAACCACATACTGGTGTTGCATAAGCATTATTTAAGAGATATTTTGTTCAACATTCTCTGTTCCATTTAGAAAAAACTTGTGATATAATTACCAAACACAAGGCATGGTCTCTGAATAATTGAACAAAATCTTTCCATGATTGAGTAATTTTGTCTTGTAGTTTTCCTTTTTTCCCCCTTTTTAAAAATCTTAGCTTCCAATTTGTCATTTGTATGCCATTTTGTGAAAGAATATTAATATTTTTGAACTTGTAGGGCCAACTTTGCCTAAGCAAATGCTTGTGGCTATACCTTTTAATATTCAGGAGTATATGACTGTTCATGTCTGTAACTGTGTATTGTGTAGCTTGTCTGATCTGTTTTGAAAGTTTTACTAAGAAATGTGGTAAAGAGTGGAGAAAAAATTATTTCTTGCCATTTTAGATGCCTTATAAGAAAACTTGCTTCTGTGTTGCTGATACCTCAGTCAAAATATGCAAGTATAGTAATGCAAAGTGTTGTTTAAAAGACTGACTGCAATGATTAGAGGAGTCAGGAGTTTTGAAAGCCCTGTATTTGTACACAGCAAACTTCAGCTTTGCTGTGAAACCAACAATATGGCATTTTGTGTTGATTAAGCTATCAAGACACAACAGAATTCTTCTGGAAAATAAAGATCCAGACTCTGTAGTGGCATGAATCCTGTGTGCTGCAGAAAAGCCAGACCAATTTCTCCTTCTTGTTCTCAGGCTGGTTTTGTAAAAGGGTAGAATATTAAGGCATTATTTTCAGTAAACACACATTTTGTATTGTTTTTCAGCATTGAGGAATATACTGAACAAAGGATCTAACAGATTTTAGAGTAACACTCCAAAAATAAAGATAAAATCACACCAGGCCCTCTCTTGCCAGGTGCTCTGATAGCAAGAGGATGGTGTAAAAAGCAGTGGCAGAAAATCACTCCAGGGGTTTGCACTAACTTTCTATCAGGGATGTTTTTATTACCCTGCAGGATAAGATACAGTGACCTTGTTCGGTTCCCCTCTCATTCCTGCTGTTTATTTGAACATAATGGACAGAAATGGAGCTTGCAAAGATACAAGAGTAAGTCCTGATTTTGTCATCTAAGCTGTGTAGATACAAGAATGTGCCAGGGCAGATCATCTCCCAAAATGAAGCTCTCTGATAAAACATCTGAGGGTGATTGCACTGTAATGTACCGGGGAAAAAACTAAGCTAGTGTTAAATGACTTTCTAATGAGAAATAGCCCAGCTGTGGCACGATGGTAAATCATCCTCCCTCAGAGCTGCGCTCTTACAAATAGATTTCTGCTCCCAAACCCAACCACTGATTATCTGCACTGTGGGAAGGGGCAGGATGCTGCATCCGAGCTTGGGGCAGGGCCACAGTGGTAAAACATCTTGTTCTGTCCTTGTCTTCAGCACAGCCCTAAAGTCAGATTTTGCTGTGATAGCACCTGCAGTAAAACTGTTAGTGCTGGCCTTTAACCTGACCTCATGGGCATCATGAAATGTACAGGTATTCTGTGTACTCTAGTGCACCAAACACAGCTTGGTCTTAACCTGGACAAATGCTGCTAGGAGTAATCTCCAATAGCCAGCTCAGCTTTATCTCTAGGAACAATTTTTATCATTGTTCCTGATCAATTTGTGTACACCCTGCTAAAATTTCTTACTAATCCATGCAATAAGCCTTTAAAAATCTCTGAACACCCTGATTTTTAAAGAGAATACTGCCTAACTCCTTTCTTCTGATTGACTTCTTTGCCTCTGGAACATGCCCACTAGAAATAGGGCCCTAAACATTCCCCTTCCTTCATAAAATACTAAAATATGAAATATTAGAAAATTCAGGCTTGCAGCCTCCTTAAGAAGTGACAGCCAGCATAGCTTACAGCATCACAAAGTCCAAGGATTCACAGTAATACCCTTCCTAAACATGAATGGAGGGGATGCATATTCAGATGATTAAATGATTAGAGATGAGGGAAGTGTTCCATAGGAAGGGGATTTAAAAGATTGAAAGTGCTTACTTGGAGAAAAAATGCAGAGGATAAAGAAATATATAAATAAAAAAGTAATGCTGCAGAGGAAGCAATTACTTTTGTTATGTACCAGTGATCTGTATTGCCAGACTAGAAGAAGGATTTAATGAACTTTAGAAAGGGACATGCTTAAAATGATAAATGCAATTCCTTGTTCTTTTTTAAAAAAAGGTCTAAGAATAGTTGATTTTAGGATTGTCATACACTTACTGTGTTCTGTGCATAAGTTGGTGTGAGAAGCCTGCAAGGCTGAAGCCATTCACAAATGGGTTTGGTTTTTGTTTGGTTTAAAGCGGGATATTCATCCTTGGATTTTAAGATAAAAACCGTTCGTTGGTGCAGGTTTTTTTTTTTTCCACCGAAGTGGCAGCAAATCACAGCGTGTTGTTTTGTTCTGGGGAAATAATTGTTGTGTTCCAAAGATATGGCTGTGGTATCCCTGCCAAGGAGTAATTTCTCTGTGCTATGCAGCTCGGTCAGTTAGCGCACGGGAGCAAAGTTATAAGGGTCATATTGCAGACCCTTTTCATCTTAAAATTTTCTCTTGTTCAAGTCCTTATGGGCCAGGCAGCCTGAGCAATTTTTGTGTTTTCTTGCTAATTGCTATGCACCTCAGACCCAAGCACATGCACAATAAATCACTGCAAATGTTACTGGAAGGTCAGCTGAAGGTGGAACTGCACATTGTAGGAGTTTTGGAGGGAGCACCTGTGTGGCAAAGACTTACATCTGTAACACAGTCTGTTTGAGAGCAATATCCATCAGAAAGAAAACCTCAACTATTTCCAAGTGAAAACTATTGCAATGGTAAACTTCAGCTTTAAACTTTGAGCTGTTTCAGTTGTAGCACTGTTAAAAAACCCACAAAAAACCCCAGCATAAAGACATACATTTTATGTCATAAAGACATAAATTGTCTTTTTTTTTTTAATGTCATAAAGACATACATTTTTCCCAGCTCTAGGGTGTGGTTATATTTGGTGGAACTAATAAAGTATTCACTTTCAAGCTCATACTGATCACAGGAAATATCATGCCTTTTAATCAAAAGCTGAGGAAACAGAAAATAAAAATAGTTCTGTAATTTCAACTATTTGCTATTGCTCCTTCTATATTTAAATGCAGACCTTTGTGTAAAAGAGAGCAATCTGGTTAACAAAATAAGGCATATTAGTAAGAACTTAAATGTGTTGGGCTTTAAAATAAGTGGATGTTGTCACAAGATGAAATTTAATTAAAGCTGACATTATTTCTAGCTGCTATCATTCCATGTGTTAGCAGGAAAACATTAAGGAACTCGATATAGCCAGGTTGAGAAGATGTTTTATATAATCATGCCACATGTTTGGTTAAAAGGTATAATCTGAATTTACATTAGACATTGGAATGTTGTCTCCTGTAGCTGGGGATAAGTGAAGCAAGACAAGAGCCCTTTTCTGCTTCAGAGCCAAAACTGGGTATCTTCCAGAGGTGCCAGGTACTGCAGGTATTCTGGATACGCCCAAGAAGGAGCCTGTGCCTGGGGAGCACACTCTGCTCTCCCCAGTGCATGGGAGCCAGTAACTCGAGATTCCTTACTCTGCCTTCTCTTCCTCTTGTGGGCAAATCTCAGCTTGATAAATCCTTTTCTCCTCTGCCATTAGTAAAGTAGTATTTAAAAAGAAAAAAAAAAAGTTAAGCTTGAAATATCTCAGATAACCTAGCAGGATGAAGTAGTGAATGGTCACTAGAATAAAAAATGCATTCAGTACCCAATTTATGCTTTCTGCAGCCTTAAGACAAACAAAAATTGGTTGCTACATCTGTTCCCTGAAAAACCGACATTTTGAAGTGTTTTCTTTCCAGGACAACCAATTCTCTTTTCTCCAAAATTTCACTTTTGAAGGAAATAAATTTTCAGAGTTTTGAAATTCTCAAAAGTAACTGAATTTAGGAGTCCAAAAGGTTCTTGGAGTTTGTAAGGTTTTAGGAGTTTGTGTAAGGTTCCTGGCTCAGCCATAAAGACCAGCTCTCAGATCTTGCAGTCTGATAAAGCCAGCAAGATTTTATAGTCGTGGCTGGACAGAAAGATTAATAGCTTGGGAAGATTCTCAGATGAAATTCTGTAAAGCCAGGAACAAATCCTGTGAATCCTTGGAACAGATGAGACCCTGGGAGCTAATGAGTTCACACCTGCCCAGCAGGGCTGCTGAGTGGTAGGAATTCTCTCCTTGCTATTCATCTCTAAATCCTTAAGTAAAGTTTCCAGGGCTTCCAGGCAGCATGAAAGTTTTGAAGGTCCATCAGCTAAAGGTTGGGACAGAAAGGAGAGATATTTTGTGCCATGGATCTCTGGAGGAATGCTTTCCCCAACTCAAATTCTGCATATTTTTTTTTGTCAGGACCACAGGAGCTCATTCCTGTCTCTGTGTAGGTGCATGAGGCACCAGAATGATTTGGCATTCAGTGGTGTGGCTGTTCAAATGCTGCTGCCTGTTACAGTCACACATTCTTTATTGATGCCTTAGGATTTTAGCTTTTATATTTTTCATATATTGGTAATCCTGCAATTCTTTAGTGCATAACTCTAAACGCCATACAGAGTGTGAGCTACTGCTTTCCCCTTTTGGTCAGACACAACAATTCCTCTCCAGGCCTGGGAATCAACGACACTTCCCTGTCTCAGGCCCCGAGAGACGGAAACAGAAGTGAGTTGGGGGGATCAAACTGGGGTTAAATGACTTCATTACCTGAAGGTGCAACTGGGAGATTAACCCTCAATATGCAAATGGACCAAATTTATAAAAGTGTGAAAACCCGAGACAAATTGTCCATTTTTGAGTGTAGCCCCTGGGGGGGCTTTATCTGCCTGAAATGTACCTGAAGGCCCTGCAATAAATAGAACTGCTTTTTATTCCCTAAATTTTGTCTGTTTTTAGGTACTCCCAACAAGGCATCATTACCATACCAGTCTTTGAGGCACTTGCACTTGTTTGATTTATTTATCAGTTTTAAAAAGGGTGTGTTTTGACATAGAAATTTCAAATGGTACCATCATGCTTCCAAGGCTAACAGGTTAGAAACATTCCATCAGAGCAAATGTATAAAACTTGATTTAATTTTTTGCTTAGAAATTTAATTGTCAGGCTTCATAGCTTGCTGGAGAAACTGTCTAGGCTCTGAAATCCTTGATACAGTGCTGGTTTTTAATTGGGCAATAAGATGAGCTTCAAGGCTAGATGAACTGAAAACTATAAAGTCCTAAAAAGTTAGTATTATTTGTAAAATCAATTGTGTTACAATAACTCTTACAGGTCTTATTTGAATATCTTTGAAGCTGATGGGATTTGCATATAAATCCATATTCTTAAAGTAATGTAGGAGCTGATTTTAGAGCTCCAAACAGACTTTGTGATAAAACTTTGTCCGAGTCTGAAAATTTAAATGGCAATTGTGTCCACATGGATCCACTTAATCCCCACCATAGAGAGCACTAGAGGCACTCCCTGGACCTGTAATTACTTCAGGGGTGTGAAACAGAGTCTTAAGATCAATACAAAAATGTTCTAATCCTCTTAGTGATTATCCCAAACAGTGTAATTTGGTATTGTAAATGGCCTTATTCTGGAACACCCCTTTCTTCCTGGAGCCCCTGAACGTGGCAGCACTAAATGGTTTCCTCCCAGGGCAGCTGCAGTGCTCTCCTCAGCAGAATTCCCCCATTTTTCCCTGTCCAAGACTTCCTCCTGGAGCCTCTCACCTCTCTGCAGATAAACTTTGCTCCCCAGAGCCTGCAGCACCCAGAAGACAATACCATTTTCTGCTCAGTGTGGCTCCTTAGAAAGTGTTTGTTAATACTGCAGTAATCTGTTGTGAGTCACTTTGCTCAGTGTTCTAGATCTTGACTGTAGTTTTCTATTTATAGCTGAATCCCCTCAAGGTTTCTAAAGACCTTTTTCGTTCAAACACCATTCATACATTCTAAAGAAATAAGTTTTTCTTTGTATTTTTGTTTTAAAAGGATTCCATGCTAAAATACAGAACAACCAAGAATATTAAAAAGTTGTGTGATGAATGCTTTTCTGAATGGAAAAACCAGTCGATACAAGATTTTACATTTTTTTCTTTCTGTTTTCTAGCCATGTTCTTTTAGATGTAATTGTAAAAAATTCTCCAGGGGCTCCTCAGGAGTTAGGCCTTTACCTGTTTTCCTGCCATTATTAACTCCTGCATCCTGGCAGCTCTTGCTGGAGAAGTTATCACTAGCATTCACTGTCATCGTTAGGAGACAACTTTAAACTGATGGGAGTATTTATCAAAAGGTGTTGTTGGCACTCTCAGCTGAACTATAAATCATCCTCACTGGCTCATGCTTTGTCACTCTCTGAAGCCTGACCCTTATTTTATTAATCCACAGGAGAAAATACATTAGAGAGGAGTGTATTGAAAGAACAATAAATTAGCTGAATGGTCTTTAATAGACATTGCTGTCTGCAGAGAACTGGGTAAATCTCAACAGTAAAAAAAGCAGAGAAGTTTTGCATGTGGATGCCAAGGAAATAATTCTTTCAAATTATAATGTCTTGTTCCATAAATTATATTATTTAATCTATGTGATTTTGTAAAATGACTCAGGTTGTCTCCCCAGTAATCAATCTGATCATATTCCCAAATATACAAATTGGTTTTATGCCATTAGTTGTTCCATTGCAATTAGGAAGGTAGATTTGCGTTCTTCCCAACTCTGTGCTCCTACTTAAAATGTTGTTCCACATAAATAGAGAATTTTTGTGAAAAAGAGCACAAAATATAGGAAAGTCCACTGTCAGAAATCTCTGATCCCAGAATAAGAATTAAAATAGAAAACTCTGCAACCTGCCTTGTGTCTTTTTGAGACACCTGAAATATATCCTCTGTTCCTAAAGGAAACTTTATGGACGTGATGGGTGGCTGTAGTTAAAATTTCATGGACTTGCAACAGTAACTACATGTACAAACCATCAGTTGGATTACTCTGTTCAGTCGTTCCATTGGGAAAAAAACCAGACATTGAAATGAAGGTAATTTAGGTTTCATCTTCCTAATATCCTCCTGTGAAATACCTTCTAAATCCAACAGTAAAGCAACATAAAGGCAGAAAACTGGCATTTGATTCAGCATGTGTATGACAAAAAAAAACCCCATCTCAATCTATAATGAACAATTGAACAAGAAAATGTGAAATGTTCTTAGCTGCAGAACTGTGTTACTGGAATATAAAACAAGACAAAAAAGCTAAAAATATTTTGTGGGATTATTCTCCTAAGTGGAATTGTGCCAGGTGGTGAAGTATAAAGCAATTATTCTGCCTGAGATGCATCCACACAAGTGTAAGTGCACAAGCTGGCTGGTTAAGGAGGCACTGCCTGCAAATGGCAGCTACTGAGGGTCACTGCTGCCCAGCAGACATGAGGTGTCACTGAGATCATTGGCTGGGAATGGAGAGGGAGAGGGAATGGGAGAGGGTGGTGAGCCTGCCTGCTGGTAGGAGAAATAGCAGTGTGGATTCAGGCTGGAAATTTAAACTTGTACCTTTCAATTAAGTCAGTTGGTTTCTTTCAATTGAGTTAGAAACACACACAATCTGTTAGAGCATCTCTGGTGAGAGCTTAATATCATGAAGTGCAGTAATTGGATCATCTGCGGTCATCTGAGCAGCACGAAGTTTATCCCTTGGGCAATGCCATTGACTTCCCTGGAACTACTCCAGGGAGCAGTTGAGCCCTGTGCTCGGGGAAGGAACAAACATTACACAGGTTTGCTTACACTGTGTTGGTAGCAGAGCAGCTTTAATGTTGAAAAACCATGCTCTAAACATTTTCTTCCCGGTAATTTGCAGCTATTTACTTTCCTGCTGATTTCAGAGGCAGAATTGGAATATGTGGACTTGGAGTTCATGTATTGCATGGTTACAAACAGTTGAAACAGCAGCTTCAGAAAATGCCCATGTTTTCAACCACAGACAATATTTCTTTTGTGCTTAACTGGGCTTAATTAGTGTTCTCATGCTGGATGAAAACAATAATTTATAATAATTACTGTTGTCATCCGATAAAGGTTTCCTTTCACCTGCAATTCATTTGTGTAGTTCTGGAAAAGTGAGGGGCTGCCCTAAGTGGTGCTGTGGAAGAGGCTGCTGGGGGAATGGAGCTGGCTGGGAAGCTGGGATGGCAGGGAAGGCAGTGCAGCAGGAGCCACATTGCCCAGCAGCATGGTGGGGCCTGGAGACCATCAGGGGACACCACAGCAGGGTAGGACTGAGAGTAAACACACCCAGTCTGAGGTTTGCAGGCAGGTTTCTAATGAACTTTCATTAACCCAAAATCTCTTCAAAGATTATGACATGAATTACTCTTTCGTAGTACAGGTATTCTGACCTGCCCCATCCAGTCATGTTTTGACTGAGATAAGCAAGAGTCTCCTCAGACATTTAAACTGCTGCCAAGAAGAATAAACATGGTTCTTTGTAGTAATAATAACTTTATCACAGGTAATAGGCAATGAGGCTCAACATTTTAAGATATATTTGCACCAAAACCAATAAAACTCTTATCATATAGCAGAGATTTTTAATTAAAAAATGAGTGAAACTGGCCCTGAGAGAACAGTATGAAAGTGCAATTTAACAGAGTAGGTCTGAACAGTTAAACTGAGTCTTTCAACAACCTATAGAAAATGTTTTTGGGCAGATATGCTGGCAGCTAATGCAGCATTTCCAGGGAACAGCTTTTGGAATCTGCTTCATTTCATCTAATTTAGCAGATAAAACTTTTAATGTAGAAATAGCGGAAAGTTTATGTTCTCCTAAAGGAATGAAATTTTACTTTGGGAAATATGGTATCCATACTGGATAGATTGGATAGAGTTTGGTCAGTGCCCAGTACACTTGTTGGTGCAAACCTGGTGAGATGTTGGACTGCAGCTAAACAATTATTCAACACACAAACAACCCTGATAAAAAGGGAGCTGAAACAGCAGCCTGTCTCAGAAAGGTGTCAATGCACCTTAGAAAAATTCAGCAAGCAGCCTTTGATAAGCTGTGTCAATGAAAATTTTGTTCTTTTAAAAATAATTAATAGAATCTAGCAATAGTTAAGGTCCCTTTATACACCCAAGATGAAGACAGCAGTATGTCAACATAAGAACACTGACTGTTTATGGTGAAACATAAAATCAGGTTTTAAAAAGCCAAGTCCGTGTACAGAGCTTGATGCTGCAGCAGTTCTAGAGTCCTCTTTGCCTTGAATTTCTGCTAACTTCAATGGGAAAGCTGTAGTTCACACAGAGCAAAGCCAGATTGTACTGGAAACAGGGCTACATTTTTCTAAAAAGCTGACTGTAGTAATCAGCCAGGTAAAGCTCCCATGGCACATGGAGAAAATGGGAACCTGTGGCTGTGCACTTTGTTCAGTTCAGAATTTGGTTCTATTGCATCCGACTAAACTGCGTAACTGTGGAAAGGAATTATATTTTGGAACTGATGAAGGCAATTCCAGTTCTTGGTTACTGTACAGCAGGAAGGGTTCTACCAGTGAGAATTGAAAGACAAGTGCACACAGATGCCTCAGCAGCTGCAGCCTACTAAGTGTGTGTTAAAGACCTCCTTCTTATTCATGAAAATATGGATTTGTTAAGCAGAGCAAAAGCAAGTTCTGCCATATCTACTGAGATCACCTCCCCAGCTGGTTCTGCTAAGATACAAAGGAAGGAAGCAGTTATCCATGTTAAAAACAGAGAAGTTAGATGTTCTTATGCCTAAAAAATAATTTGGTTTGTTCCTGATGGAGCCAAGCATATTGCAGTCTTGACATGAAGATACAATGAACAGAACAAAGTGATCAGTAAAGCTGAAAATTGCAATAAAGGCCATTGTGGCATACCTGAGCAATTAAAAATAATGATTTGCAGCATGGAACCCAGAACTTCTATAAAAAGTACATCTCTAAACTGTGCAGCTCTCTGTTGGATTAGACAGCAAAGCTGCTGCTAAGAGCTACTTGAAAAAGTAGAATTAATCTGATTCCTGGTCCTGTATTGCAGTAGTTGGCCATGCAGTGGATGTGAGGCAGAGTAGGACTGGACTGAGACACTGTTTGGGTCTGCAAGATAAATACGGTGACAGAAGGGAGGGAAATATGTACTGATCCTCAGAGCATTTCCCAGAGAGATCCCTCCAAACAAGCCAGCTGTAGGGGCTCTGACAGGGCCAGCTATAAAAATCCCATTACCCAGCAGCTGTAAAGTGATAAAGCAACACCACTGCTCAGCACAGTTTGCTGCTTGTCTTCGTAAGCTTTACTCTTAGAATTTTACAGATTTCTTTTTAATGCACCAAGCACAGCAATAAATGGTGGAATTTTTATTTGAGACTGATAAGCAGCAACACATTTAGCATCTTTTGATGGAGTTTGCTGAGCAAGTGTTTAATTCTGGTCCCTTTGGATCTTCTAATCACTGATGTACCAAATGCAAAACCTTTACTTTTTCCCTTCCCAGTCCTTGAATCAGCCAGTCTTTTCTTGAATTATCAGTGAAATATCACCAAATACTTCCCAGTAAAAGGAAAAGTTATTTGCAAGAATGGATGTGTCAGCTTCTTAGATCCCAGTTTTCTGCTAATCTTATTGGTGGGAGTTCTGAGAAGCTCCATGTTCCATAATGACATTTTTAAATAATGGGAAGTGTTTGATGTTTGCTTTTTGGTATCCACACAAAGAGCAAACACCAAAAGCTTCACAGAAAGGACACAAACCAAAGAAATCTTACAGAAAGACTAGAGAAAGATAAGTTTCAAATCTGTGGTTTCTTTGAAATATCATTTCTTTGTATATCACAGAATACGTTTTTATATAAAAAATCCAACCTGCTTTAAACATTTCCTCTTATCATTCTTATAATTCCTGGAGGTATTGCAGCCTAATAGTGGGTAAATATAACCACTTTTAAACTTCTGTCATTAGAAACGTTAATTTATACATCCACATTTTCTCCAAAATACTTTTCAGATTACTTCAGTGAAGTTCAGAGAGTCATAGACAGGTGCATAATTATAATAAGATCTTCTAGAGAGTACAACTGAAACATGAAGTAAAACATGTATTGGTCAATTATCTGTTTTAGGGTGATTGGGGCTGATCTGGCTGAGCTGTATGTGGTTAAACTGCTTCAATTGTCGAGCTATAGGAAATTCTATGGGTTGGGAGAAATCTTTTTGCCAAGATAAAACCCAAGCTGGCTTCAAACTACAGTGGTTAAATTGCTTCCATGAGCAAGGGGAAACTGGATTTTCATTCTTTTTGCCAGTGAATGTTTATGCAAAGTGGAACAGAATCTCCAGGAGTAAATTTACTACCTTTAATTTTGGGATATTTGTGTGTGTGTGTTTTCAGACAAGTATGTTCCTATAGCACCAGAGGGGGAAGATGAAAAGTGCAGGGCTGCAGAGGATCCAAGCTCTGACTGGCACACCAAGTGATCTCTCACATCTCTCTTAGTGAATCTAAAGCACACCTATCTCTTAGTGAATCTAAAATCAAGGATTTAGAAATTGATGTCTCAGGTTTCTAGCCTGAGAACTTAAATGCTCAAATCCTGCTTGCCTGAAAAGAAAATTAGGATCTCAGGAGATGAAGTGCCCTGAAAATGGTACTTACATGTATAAGTTACCTTATATTTGCAAAGTACTTTGCTTCATGATAATTTACCTTAAAGTAAATTTATTGTCTAAGCATGAGATTAGAAAAGATTCAAAGATGATAACTGAGAATTCATGAGAACTGAGATACATTTAAACCATTTTAAACTAAACTATATATGTCCTGAACTTAGATTTCCTCAAAATTTATTCACAATTACAAATCACTGCTGGAGGATATTGAATCTCTTCTATCAGTACTAAATCCCATAAAACATATAATAAATTGTGAGTGCCTGGGTATTTCTTTAGAAACTTTTTTCTTGATGTCCTGCTAAGAAAGGCTGTAAGGAATGAAATAGAAGGCAGACACATACACCTAGGGGTTCAACAGGCAATGCTATTGGCTGTGAAGGAGGGGAAAGTGAAATGTTGTGATTTCCTATGAAATATCACCACTTCCAGTGAAGGACATACACTGATTTAGCAGTTCAGGAATTCAGCCACCAAGTGGGACACGGGTGATCAGGGTTTAGTGGGCACTCACTCCAGATGATAAAGGAAAAGGTTAAAAGTTATTCTCATTGATGTTTAGTACTGCTATTTGTACCTTGCTTTTCCCTTTCAAAGATGGGCAGCTTCACAGCATCTGGAGTAGTGGCACTACAGACTACACTACTATGAAATAAATAAATTGAATCATAAGGGAATTTTTCACTGCATATGGTTTGCCAGAGGAAATTTTCTCAGTCAATGACCCACAGTTTATTTCAGAAAAATTTGACATGTTGTTAGGTCTAAATGCAGTGAAGTATGACAAAGTTGCCTCATTTCATGAAGCATCAAATGGAGCACTGGAACTTTTTTTTTCAAACCATTAACCAGACAATCTCACTAACAATACATTATCAGAAAACTGCGGTCAGTTTTGTTCTGTCTGTTTGCTTGTTTTCATTTAGTGGTATTTTTGCCTTTTTTCTTTTTTTTTTTCCTTTCTTTTTTTTTCGGTACAAACCCGATCCTTTGTTTGTCACAACAAAAAAAACATTTAGTTTTTAGTTTTGAAACATACTGAGAAGTCCTAAGGCTTGTTCTGTTCCCTTGACACACTGCTGGGGGCTATTGCAGCTGTGTGAACCCTGCGTGTACCGAGGTACCAGAGCCTTTCTGGCTGCAGTCACAAAAGCTGCCCTGCTCCTTAAAGCTCAGCCCTTGGCCTGGAGGAGAAGGGATGCTTTTCTTCCCTTTGTCCTCTCAGCCAGATCAGAAAATTCTCGAGAATTTGAAATTCTGAGTAAAGAGGAAGCCGAGGTGAGAGCAACAAATGTAATGGGCAAGTGTGTCAGACAAGTTGTTCCTTACAAGGCTCTGAAGAGTTTGTTTTCCTGCTTTTTCTCTGACCTGGGGAAGTTCATGGCATTGCTGTTCAAAGTTATCACAGAGACTAAAATAAATGAGGAATAATGATTCATATTGAGAACAATGGAGTTTTGGTGTCTTACAGGAATGAATTCCTCAGCTGACAGTTAAGTTTTCAATACTTGACTGGCTTCTCTACCACTGATTTATTATGGGGCCAGTTCTATTAGACATACAACAAATATTTTGATGTGTCTTACAATTGGTACTATTTAATTAAATAGAATGGCAGCAAGGATTGGTTCTTACTATTTGCCCTTGTTGTGTCCAGTACCATGGCCTTACAAAAAGATCCTATTAATAGAGTATATAGGAGAAATTAATGCTCTGTCCAAACATGCATGCAAAGGGTGAGGAAATTTTAATCAACCCACTTAAGGCTTTGTAAATTGTAAATTTGCTTGAGTAAATCTAGTAGAGCTGGGAAAATTAGACTTCTGAAAAAGATAAAGTAGGCCTCACAATGTGGATGATAATAAATGATGTATGAATATTTCAGAGGTACAACTTAAAATGTGAGGGTTTATTTTGTTTTCAGGGAGCATTTTCATTAGTTTTTAATCTTGTTTTTTAGCTTTTACTTGTGATTTTTCTTCTTGTATTTTGGAATTGCTTATGACTTGCATGACTCAGCAGTGAAAGGAAAAAGCTGGTAATCAGTTTTAGAACATTGCAGGTGGGAGACTCATCTGGTTTCGTTTATCATAACCACACAAAAGTGAATTTATCTGAAGTTACCTTTGAAACACAGGGGGTAGGTCTCAGTATATGTTTTCCTGTGTTTTAAGGGGTAGATCTGCTCAGGGACGGTTTCATAGAGGCCAAAGCCAACCTCCTCTCCCTTTCTCCCAGGTGGGCACATCTGTTCCCCATCACACCGTGTAGCTGCACAGCTCTGCACAAATTCCTTCTCCTCTGCCTCCATTCCTGCTATTCACACTGTGGCTGCATCTGTGCCTGCATGGAAATCACAGAAAAGCTCAGGGCATTTTTAAGAGCTTTTTGCCAGATGATGGGTTTGAAAATCATCTTGGTCTATCTGTATTTTGACAACAGACAACTCAAAGAACAGTCTGAGCTCATCTGGGAGAACTCTGTCAGTGCAGAGCTGGTGGTCAGGGCACGAGGAGAGGGTGTGAAATGACAGTGTCATGAACTTGCCAAGTGATTCTTGCCAGCTCGCTGGGGGTCTGGCCAAAGCCCTCAGCATGATGGACAGCACAAGGACAGAGGAGGCCTTTGCCCTGTGGCAGCTAAAGGATGGCTGATGATGAATGGAAATGACTCCCAGTGCAGTGGAGAACATTAGATCTTACAAACACAGCTGAGCTGGCTCCAAATTACTTGTGGGCCTGAATGACTTTCCTTTAAATAGGTGTTCCTACCACGCACACCACCAATGTTAGGTTGGTTGGGGTTTTTTCTCCACTGCCTCCTACTTGCCAAGTATGGAGATTCTGTGTTGGCTTTGTGGATTGTTGTCCGTGGGGTTTCTGTTTCATACTCATTACATCATTCTTTGAGGCAACTTCAGCTTTTAGTTCTGTGGGATTTTCCGTTTTCACGCTACATGATTTTTCCCACATTTTTTCTCTCTGTATTTTGCATATAGAAAAAAATCAAGTTTACACAGACCCTTAAGGGTACCCTTTCAGGATACCCTTACTCAGGTCAAAGAGTTCTAAAATTGAATTACAACATTTCGAAGGAAATCTTGTTCTCCATTTTTGTAGTCCATGTGAATAAACTCAGAAGAATACTGCTACAGAATAACATTTCAGGACTTGTAGAGTGATAACTTTAGAGTGCATTTTGAACTCTTTTTAACGAAAGTAATTCTTTGGGGAAAATTATGGTCACACATACTCCAGAGATTTCTTTTTAGATAAAATAATTTAATAAAATGCTGAGATGATAGCTATCTCTCTCTTAATCTAGGCATGTAATTTTTGTTAATATTAAATTGTGTGTGCAGGAACTGAGGACTCCTGTATCCCATAGTGCATAATTGCTGTTTTCAGGGTCATTCTTCTTGCAAAGGGTTTAATATTAGGATTGTTCAGAACTGTGGCTTGACTTTAGCAAATAATGTTGGATATCAACTGGGCATTACTTAAAAAAGGAAAGTAACAAGAAAAGGTTGAATAAATAAAAGACAGTAATTTTTGTAGGATCCCTGTTAGTTTTGTTCCCTGAGATATTATCCAAACTTAAAATAAATGGAAGAATCAGTTTATCCATTCTTTATCTATTTTTTCAGGAATTAGATTTTTAATGTTTTCTTATTACTCTCCAATACTAAAAAGTCAGCAGATAATTCAGGCCAGAAAGGACATTAGGAGGTCTCTTGTCCAAGCCCTTGCTCACAGCAGGGTCAGCTTTGGGATCAGACTCATATTTCTGGGATCTTATCCAGACACATTTAGAACATTTCCAGGCATGGTCACGTTGACAGTGTACACAGAACTGTCCCCATGACAGGAACTTCAGTTTGATAAGCAGATGCTCTGACTGCTCCAGACTCCTCTGATGAGCTGTGTCCTTGGAGCTGAGCCCTGGAAGGCTCTTGGGGAAGATCTGTTGGAGAGTAGATGATCAGTCCTTATCTCCCAGGGTGCTACTGCAGTGTGAACCACCGGCCACTTAGCTGGGTCCTCTCATCAGATGACCAGGGATGTGGCTGTGCTGAAATGAGAGCAATTAGACCTCTCTCTTCCCCCTGAAGTTCAAGTCCATTAGCATGTGCTTGGGTTTTTCAGTGGTGAGTTATGTGCAATTTAGCAAAGCGTCAAGTGGTTAAATTGATTGGGTTTGGCACTTAAGCTGCCAGGAGGAAGAGATGATTTTTTTCTGTGCCTGATGAGGGCATATTATACTTGACAAGCAAATATCAATACTATTAGAACTACCAAAACAATCCTTATACAGAAGATGTTTATAAAATATATTTACATTAGTGCCAATAACAGTAAAAATGAGGAGAGTGATGAACACAAACTCCATCTGTAGCTGTGAAAGAGTAGCTATATAGACTGGCACTAGTTCAGCTATCTTCAGAAATTTTAGTCCTTTCATTAAGGATGCCAGAAGCAGACTCAGTAGAAATATTTACATTTTTATTTCAGAGCAAGATAGCATCACTTTGAAGATGCTTTTGTTCCCACTGAAGTTTGAGGATCAGCAGAAGTTATTTAAACTCGTTCATTTCTAGAAATTAAAGACCTGATTATATTGGAGATATTTAAAGCTCTTTTTAGAGCTTTTAGACATTCCAGTACTGAGTTCTGCAAATCTTTGTCTGTATATCGTCATTCTCTTACTGCTTGACTTGATAGAGAGCTGGGTCAAACATTTGTCTCATTTACAGTAATAGAGTTCATGACTGTTTGCTTTATAGGAAACTAGCAAAGCCCTGGTATAGCATCCAAAATGCAAATTAAACAGCCATAAATAACACCAAAGGAAAATACCTGCTCTGTGCTGTGCTGCAAAGATACAGAGCAATGCTGTGCAGTTCTGACTGGATTATGAACAGCAGGCATTACAGCACATTGTTACACTGCCCTTTGCAGCAACCAGGGATTTTTCAAGCTCTGTTTATTTGGCTTTTATTGTATGGAAGCTGCAGCCCACTTGAAAGTAAGTAAAATTATGAAGTATATTTTCTGTGAGGAGAAGAAAGCCAGAATGCAATCAGCAGTACCTGAAACACACGCACTCTGTGTTTCTTAGCAGATGTGTTACTGAATAGAATGCCCGGGCATTAGCATTTTTAATGTCCTCTTAACAGCAAATGATAGATGTGTCATGAATAATTAGATATTATTAACTACTGAACAGTGCTTAATTCACTTACCTGCTGGTACATTTGCCCTTTCTATCTGACAGCTCAAGTTGAATAAATGCTATCTCTGGCTCTGAACCACCAGCTGTACGGGGCACAAAGGTCAGCCTTTCACATCACAGACTGAAAGCTTTTACACTGAAGAGAAATGCAGCTCCCGAGTCTGAGCTGTTTGAATGAGACCGCCAGTGGTAGAGCTGGTGCTGGACCTTGCTCCCTGATTGCATGGTGTGTTAGCACATCATTTCAATGTTGCTCAGGCAGGAATTAATGTCAATCACCTAAGAAAATAGTTTCGTGGGATTATACATCCATTTCTCTAACTGCATGCCAAGAAACCTCTTCTTACACCATGACCAATGCAATGGCCAGGTCCTCACCTAATGAGAACTCCATTTCATGGAAGAAACCCCTTGACTTACTGGACAGCATTGTTTGGAGGAGTGTACCGATCTTCAAATCTCTAACTGTACATAATCCTATAAACTGCCTTAAAATATTGATGGGAATATTGTGGGTGGGTGTAGTTTTGAAGATTTTGCTGCATTAGTTTTAAGTTTGTAAGGCCAGGTTTATAATACTGTAGGGCTTAGAATATTCTTCACACAGATCTGTAGGGCTACACTAACTAATAAAATGAAATTTACAGCTGGAATAAAATTGATTACCTTTGCCAATGTTGTCAGCAGTTGACGTTTTAGGCAGAAAATAAGGTCACGTTAAGGGCCAAGGCCCTGCTGCAAATGCCATTGAAATCAATGGAAACTTTCACACTGACTGCAGAGTACTTAAAGGTCAGGCTCTGAAGTCCAGATTCTCCTGCTGGAAACCTGCCCAGCACTGGGGGTTGGCCACTGAACAAACAGGCATGGGAAGAAACTCACCTCCTGTAACAGGCAGCAGATTACACTCTAAGGTTTAAAAGGAGGCAGGGAAAGAGACAGTGGGACAAAAGACAGGGAAAGCTTTTTTTATAAAAAAATATAGAGATTTATGCCATTTAAAAAAAACCCCAATGATACAATGTGCTTGCTGTGATTAAAGAGAAAACTGGAAAAAAACTAATAGGAAAAAAAATAGCTGGTATGACTCAGTCTGCAGAAAGTCAGATTGTGTAATTCAAACTATGGTGAATTCCATGAAGGAAAATATTGTTAGAAGGAAAAGTAAAAGATAAAGTGAGTCCTGCACATGAAGATCATGCTGGAGGTTTTGTGTTGACTTTTTATATCTTCCACATCTGTGAGAAAGCAGTTCACAGTCATTCCTGAAGTTAAACCGAACATGGAGTGCAGAGGAGGTTAGGCAGTGTTGGCAGGCTCCGTGTCCTTTATGAAGCTCTGACAGACTTTGCCTCTCTCAGCATGTGCTGTCTCATCTCTTTCATTGCTGCTGAGCGCAAACGCTCGGTGCATGCGCTTGAGAGATGCATTTTCACAATGAGGTGGGATGGGATGGGCGCTTTTGCATCTAAACTGAGGAAACAGGAATTAAACAGCATTGAAATGGGCTCTGAGCTTCCTTCCTGCTGCTGGGATGCCACGCAGCTGTTTCTCTTCAGGGGAGCCGAGCCACAGGAGGAGAAACAGTCTTTGCTGATTGCTCTTTTTCTAATTGATATGAATGCACTCAGCGTGCACGTATATTTATATAGATATTTGTTATACAACACAACTCAGGTCATGTTGGTCTTGATCCGTAAAGAAGAAATCCTGGGATTTTGTTCCCATCCATTTGGTTACTGTTTCTTTCAGAAGTATTTAAAAAGTTGTAAAAAAATGCTTATTTTTGGTTTTATTTTCCAAGTCTGTGGGAGCCATCTACCCCCAGGATTAAGCGGTACATATGTTTTTGTTTGTTCAATCTTAAGTGAGAAATTGGGAGGTACTGTATTTATATTATGAGTGCCTGACATACAAAGACCAACTGTAGAAGGTATTTAATATCTTTTTATATTTAAAAAATTACTACAAAATTGTTATCATTGACTATCTTACAGGGTACAGTAATTGGTCTTAAAATTGCCTGTTTTGAGTTTGTCTATGCATACAGTGACATATTAATTATAAAGCATTTTAACCAGTTCACTAATTGTAAAATGTATGTTATGATTAAGCAGAATTAAAAAGGAGCAAACATAAGTTTCAGCACCACTCTCGTGCCTATTGGATTGGTGAACTCCTCAAGATTAGAATTATACTTGTCTGTTGAGTCCATGCTTTTCGATGCTAAGTGATATTTTTACAGTTAATTAATTTGTTATTTTATTTCTGAAAACGTTTACAAGAGTCTGATCCAAACTGTGGTTGCTCAGCAATTTCATTATTGCTGTTATCTGGAATATAACTTTTCATATGTGTTTTAACCACACTTGACTCAAAGAATTTGAAGTCCATCCAGTGACATGACACTGGGTAGTTTCTTTGCATTCCCTGCTTCTGCTGGGTATGGCACCAGATGGGCTAATGGGGGTATGATCCTTTGTAGCAATGGGGAAGAAAGACACTCCTTGCTTGTCCCGAGGAAGATTGTTTATTGCAACAAACAGAACCCTTTTATGTTGTAAACTTAACCCAGAACAAGCAGGCGTTGGCTGCCTGCCAGAGCGGTGTCGCCGCTCCCACGTCCCTCCTCCTGTCCCTCCTCCTTGATCGCACAGTCCCCACGTGCCTCGCCAGCCCATCACTACCTCAACCCGTTCTCTGTCCGTCTGACCCGCAGCTGAACCCCTCCCAGAGTGCTCCTTGGTGAACAGGAGTGAACAGAAGTGAACTGGATTTTACAAAGGTGAAAAAGGCCCTTAAGGCCTTTCCTGTTTCCCACTGTCCTTTCCTCTGGATGCTTCCTGGTGACACTGCATGGACAGGCTCCTGTCAGTTGCAGCTTAAGATCTATGCCTGATCTACTTACGGAAATTACAGCTGGAAACATCTCTTGTTTCTTTCCAAACAGCTGCTGCTCTTTTCTGCTCTCGTGTATGTCTGCTGGTCAACTTGCTGTGTTGATTATCACATCCCTGATGATTTTGTAGGGTTTCATTGTCATTAGGATTTCCAGAATCCTCTCTATCTCCCATTAGGAGTTAACAGCATTAATATTTTCTCTGCACTGTGTAAAGGTAGTGTTCCTTTTTTGGCAATGGGAAATGATAAAAGGGCTTTCAGACAGTCTGTATGTTCAGTATCGTAAGTTATTTAAACATGTTTGTCTGTTATTTTACCAGACAAATACTGGGTTCTTACCATATATATCATCATATTTTTCAAAATTCTCTGATGTATATTGTAGTATCATTAAAACTTTTCAGCAGCATTGAAGGAACTCTTGCCTGTAGCTAGATGAAAAAGTAATATGGTCATTTCTTTGCATTCACAATAGATTTTCTATGCTGTTCACCCCCAGGCTTTTAGTATTGAGTGAAATGCATTCCTTAATCAGACATGAGACCTCATTGTAATTGTAGATCTGCAGTGGAAAAAGGCCTGCAGAGTACTTGCAATATAAGTGGAACATGTTCCAAGCTGAACAGTTACAGCTCAGTGTTTAGATTAGTGTGGAGTGGAGAGGTTTGATCCAGACCTGCAGAATTCAGGAACTCAGACTTGGGAATTGGAATGAGAATATTATGTTGCATTGTTCTAGTAGGAATGTTAAAGTTATCAATATCTTGTTGTCTGAGAACAACCTAGATCAAAACTACGCCCTCAGAGCATGGGAACTGCAGCTGAAGGCAGACTTTGGAACACAGAAATTCAAATCGGGGAATTCCTCATTATGTGCCCCATTTCATTCAGCATAGCTGTTAACCTCTGTGCAAAGGGAACATGAGCCATGTACAAAGGAGGCACCAGAAAGAATGGGATCATTGTGCAACTAATCTGTTTTCCACACATGCAAAATACATGTATCATGACAAAATCTGGGCCTGGAGGAATCAAGGAGGTTTCATCAGCTCTCAGATTTCTGTGCCAGGTTAAAACAGCTTAAAATCACAGACTGTTCACCAAACTCGTGCTCCTTATCCATTTCCATTAATTTTGAGGAACACAGAGGTTATGACTAGCCAGGTATTCAGGTGGTGGTAACTGTGTGCAGTTTTACCAATGCCTTAAATACAAGCAGGTAGCACCTATGAAAGTAAAAAAGGAGTTTGAACCCAGTACTAAATTTCTGCAACCTTACCAACTGTCAGAGTTCTCCATACATATTTATTTTGAGGAAAGCCAAAACTAACAAGAACCATTCTGGCTTATACTCTTCTCCCATCTCAGACTTCACTTTTAAAGTGAGCAGTCTCCAACTGAATAGAAGGACCAGTATCCCTTGAGAAAGAAAGCAGAGAAAGGGGACAGGAAAATATAAGCAAATGGAAATTGCCAGTGATGGGGAGAAGCACTTGATGAGTGATAGGGAAAAAATAAGAGGAAAATGAGAAGAAATAATTCCCCAAATCTTGGCTTTGTGATGCTTTCTGAACCAAAAGAAATTGCAGAAATACATCTGTGATTAGAAAGACTGAACTAAGATTGGGGGCATTTGGGGCCATAGCTGGTGCTGCTGAATATTGCTGACTAAACCTTTACTCCCAAGAATAAGAGCAGTGGGCACTGATGGTTTTCAAGAACTTGAAAAACAACCTTTTGTTTAATTAAATGGGGCAAGTTCCTCAGTGAAGTTTCCTTGTTTGAGCTGAGCTTTGCTGCAGTAGAACTGACTGTTCAAATCCCTGTCATTTTTCACAACTGGGAGCAGTGGTGACCTACACAATCTTCATCTTGCTGTGATCAGGCAATTCTAAAAACTCTGCAAGTTTTTAAGTCAGTGTTTCTAATTTTTCTGCTTCATATTTTTTTCTTAGCCCTTACTCTTATTTTGTGACTGTATTTCAAATTTCCAAATTATGACAAAAAGGTGGTGTACCTGTAATGACAGCCTACGAGTGCAGTAGTTTTAAATTGTCTTATAGAGGAACATGAACTGACACCATTTGATCTAAAATAATTGAAACTAATGGTCTATATTTCTTGCAAAGCAATTCTGCCATGCTTTTCCAGAGACACCTGCAGAAGGCAATGATGTAGGAAATGAAGCAGCCCTGGGTAAGGGGCAGTCCCAAGGAAACACTGATCCGCTGCTTCCTGACCTGTTTCCTGCACCTCTCTCTTACCTGGAGCCCTGCAGCATTTGTTGAGGGGCATTGTGTGAGTTTATAGTGGCCTCTCTAACACTTGTAGTGGTCAAGCTCTGGCCTCACAATCTTGTCTCCCTTATTTCCTTTTTCACTCTTTGAAAGATCAGTGGTGCTATTTATACGCTTCATACTTCTGTACTCTACTCACTCTGTAATCCCTGTATTTACAATAATCCAACAAAAACACTAATTGCACAAGCACACAGTTCCCTCTGTCAGTTATTGTATATTTTATATTTGTAGATGCCAGCTGAAATTTTGGACTAATATTTAAAATGTACAAAATAGGTGTATCAAGCTAAGGGAGCAGATTGTGGCTGGCCTCTGAAGATGTGTATATATTGCAGTGAATATCATTCAAAGAAACTCTTAAATCTCTCTTGCTGAGGACCAACAACAGGGAAAAACCAAAAGCCTTTAAACTCAAAAAGTGCTAATCTCTCACTGATCTTGAGGCACAGTGGGACACAGGCTTTCATGAAGCGTTCTGAATACTGGTAAAAGATTTGGAAAAAGGAAAGCTTCCTCATTTTATGGCAAACACTGCCCTGAAGTGTGGGTTTGAGGCAAAGAATAGTTTGTGGAGCAAAACTAAATTTTAATTTTGTAGAATCCCAATCATTTATGCTATCTCTGCAGACCTATAGCAGTAGGGATGTATGTGCCCTACAAGATCCCTAGCACAAGCCTAGAGTGGCTGCCAAGGACTGCACCCTAACCAAAATCAGTGGAAACATAATTAAGTTGATTTGAAGCACTTAATAGAAGTCCAACTCCCCTGTTAATCATAATAATAGTCCCATTCTACCACAAGGAACTCTTAATATCTCATTGTTGCTGTGGTTTCAATTTATTACTTTTACAGGACAAATCAATCCACACAGCAGTCCACATATGAGCACACATGGAGAATAGACTGTGTCAAAGCACATTAGATAAAACTAGATTTTAAAGATAAAATTTGGCTGTTTTAAATGTATTTCAATATGCGTGTGCTGTATTTTTATCCCACAGCACATTGTGGTGGGTGTTATTTCATGCAGACATAAAAATAGACTGGGCATGCATTGCAGCATTAAGGTCTGAGGAATTATCTGTAGATTTGACAGCTTTTCAAAACTTAAGACAGTATAATTCAAATTTTAATTGGCTTGTGATGAAGCAGTTGTTTTTAAATCTTCCTTCTTAGTAAATCTGTAGCACAGTTCTCAGAGGCTTAAGGAAAAGTACTTGGCCTTTTCCTTATCCCCAGAATCTTCATGCGTAGATGTACGTCTGCACCAATTGTCTCATCTCCAGACTAATTACCTCATTTACATTTTTCCTGCTCTCTGCTTAGAATGCTCCATGGACAGCCAAGATTTAAATCGTGTGCTGTCAGACACAACTGGTTCAGGGACACACACATGTTGTGTGCATTTTATTTCATTAATATTATTCTGAATTACATGGTACTTTTAATATTAAAATAGCATATTATGTAGTGCTTCACATAAAATATTATGTTAAAGATGAAGCTCCCATAACTTAAAACATTCTAGAATTAGGGATTTTGTCTAATTTTCCCCAATCACCTCTTCCACCCTTTGGAATTACTCCCTCTGCACTTTGAGTCTATTGAGTGGATGAACTCTTTTCCTTTTTTCCTATTTAATTTAAGGGAATAAAAATATTACTATACAGTTACATTTTGTAGCTGCCATGCCATACAACTAAAAGTTGCTTACAGTAGAGTGGCACTTCACTGATAAAATAGTGATCTACTGATGAGTGGAAACACAGCAAGTTCTCAGCTGTAGGTCAGTCTCACCTAATTAAAGATATAATTGGCTCCTTTCATGATCTGATGCATAATAAGACAGTGTAGTTGGAGACTGCCTCAATTTGAGGCACCACTTATCACCCTAGTACAAGTCCTGTCTTAAAAAAGTAGTGATCTCTTGAGGTTATCAGCTAGGGCAGGACATTGTGGCTGTATTCTCACAAGATCAAGCATCTTGGGGCCATGTGTTGCTTTCCCTCAGGAAACTTCAGGGAATCATGTACTCCTAAAGGTATGGCGGGTGGAAACCTTGGCATTCTGCTCAGTGCAGGCTGTGGCTGTTGCACGCTGTGCTCCACAGGTTTTGTTGAGTGAGTTATTTCCCATGCAGGGCACAGACGTGTCACGGGTCACTGACTGACGGCTGCTAGCCCACTTCCCTGCATAGCAAGATTAATTTGCTACAGAACGAGCCAAATCAGCACCCTTGACAGGCAGGATGTGTGTGCTCTCAGCAGCTGAAACCAACAGTTTTCCAGTTAGTGCTGACCTTTCAGTTCTGCTGAAAGGCAGCTTTGTACTGTTCCTTCATTTGAGGGCAGGTATTGCTGCTCTTCCTCTCCTAAGCAGGAATAAAAAATAGCAGAACGTGGGCTGCAATGAAGTTTAGACCTCTGCAGAGGTGGCAGGAGAACCTTCGGGGTCCTTTTCTACTGTGAACTATACTATCAGTCATTTTATATTTGATAGTTCTTTATATTTTACCATTGATCAAAAAAAAAGTCATGTGATGATAAATGAGCAGGAAATCTCTGAAGAGCACCTGTCTGCAGGTATCATGCATGCATTACTGCCCCTAAAAATGCCAAAATATCTGGGCAGCCTCTAATAAGGAAACCTTAGATTAAAATAGAAGATTGTGATCTATATGTATAGCTATGAAATCAATAGGCAGTCCCTGAAACCACTGCTCATAAGAGACATATATTGTAGTGCATATTTGTCTGCAGCTCTGGAAAAACAAATTCTGCTCAAAACAGCATCAGTCTGTCTGAATAATTTAGGTGATGAAAAAAACTCCCAAAAAGCAAAATGAACAAACACCTCCCCTCAGCCCCCGAACAAAATAGGAGAACATTTTGTGCCAGGTAGCTCATCCAAAGGTTGAGAACTATTTTTGTTTTACTCTTGTCATCACTCTCTAGTGCTTTATGCTGCCTGTGAGAACAAAGAGGGCACTCAACTGGCTTTTATATTCAAGGTGTGTGCAATTTTAAGTATTTCTTAGTGCTCGTTTATGGTACCTTCACATACAGCAACTTTTTCATACAAACCCCTAAGCAAACCACAACCCAAAAGAACCCCAACTACAAAAAATCCCAGTGCAAAACCACAACACTTGAAGTATTTCACAGCCATAAAATTAGAATCAGCAAGTTAGTAAAATCATGAAATTACATGTAATAGCTCAGCTATTGAAATCAGTATGTTGTTCGCTCCCTTCCATGTGCAGAAGAGCTAATGCTATGCTCATCCCCAACCAGCTGAAACTATAAATACATTAAACAGAAAGCCAGCTAATTATAATCTAGGGTGTATTTTCTTTTAACCTATATAGGGCCTTCATAGCTGCAGTGTGCTTGACTTGTGGTGTTCACTGTATTTCAGTGATTCTGTTTTCTCCATCCACATTTTAACCTCTTTGCTGCCTGTGCCCAGGAATTTCTGTCAAGAAAGAAGAAAATGTTGCCAGGGCCTAATGGTTTTGACTTTAAATGTCCTGTTTAATTACAGTTTCCTAGACATTTGCACTCTTCCGTATGTGTATCTGGCAGTTCCAAGGAAAAAGAATTCGTCTAGTAATAGCACTGGAAGGGCATCTATTTTTACACCTAATTTTGGAGATTCCAACATCTGGACCTGTGAAAAGCTCTCTCTGTCCTGAGGAATTCCCATCTATATGTTTTAATAGTTATTTTTCAGTCATAATAATTCTGCTTTCCACTGGGTATTTTATCCTTGAGGAGGGACGGTGTGCCTAACAGATAAGATATTTTAGACCTGATTATGTTCAAATCTTAAATGCAAATATGAGTATTTTTAAAATTATCTGGCATTTCTTTGGACATTTAGTGAAACAAGCTAAGATTTCCCTAGTCCTAGGCATACTGGAAATTATTTTCCTGAAACTGAAGGCTTCTAAACAGCAAATCAGTTCCTTTTCTTCTTTTTTCTTCAGTCAGGGGGTTAAATTCCCAGATCCTTAATCATTTCATTGATTATATTCAGGTACAGTTTCCACTTACATACATAAAAATTAAGTTTAGATGTTAAAATTTAGTCCAACACTCTCTGCCCATCTCTTGAGCGAGTCAAACGATAAATTCATATTTTTTTTCCGAAAAGGCAAATGCAAAATTACTTACCAGTAGTTTAGCTGTATATTCGTACAAGTCAATAGTAAATTTGTACTGATTTTAATTGGAATAATTTGGTGAGTTTTGAAATTCTGAGACTCTCAAGTGCCCAGCCTCTGTAATGCCCCTTTGTTTCTTCCAAAATAAAAACAGAATGCATCTGCAGTTGTTCCAAATGCAGTGGTTCCCAAGGCTGGATCCTGGCAGCTCTGGTTAAAGTTCAGCAATCCACAGCTTTGAAATTGGTGCAAACGTGGAGTTCCATTAAGAGAATGTGGAGAATATGGGTTTAGATTAGTTCCTGAGCTGCTGTGCTCTGCTAGTTTGGAAGCAAATTATAATCACTCCTATTTTAAAAGTCCATATTCTTATCGTTCTGAGCAATTGAGCAAAATTACATTGCCAGTAAGAAAAGCTGTCTAAAATACCACAGTAATAATCAGCTTAATAAAAATGCTTTGAGTGAATGTCATCTCACAAAAGCAAAATGTGGCATGGGGCTAATTTGTAAAACCACCTCGTTAACTGAAATTATTTGTAGCTTGTCAAATATTAAATTGCTCAAATCGGTTTTTGTAATTGAATTTCAAGGAAATTAACAGTCTGTTGTAGTAATAAATTTAGTAGATTGTGTATTTGGCGTATTTTCTCCAAATTAAAATTAAGTAAATAGGTGGCTAAGACTTTTCACAAATTTCAATTTCTTTAATGGCTAAAACAATCAAAAAGTTAACTTTTACTGCATTAGACTCAAAATCAATGTAAAGCTTAAGTTAACTTAAGAAAACCAGAATCATTAGAAAGGAATTTTGTAGGGTTATGTGTATTGTCATATTAATTTTGAAAATGAAATTACCCTGACAATAGTTTTCTGGTATTTGCTGAGTTTAAATTGTATTTACTCTATCATTCCAGCCTTAAATGAATCAGCATGTTTTATTTTTTCCTGACATATAGAATTTTTATAATAGAAAGAGAGACCAATTTTATCACTGTCTTGGAAGAAAATGCTCAGTAAACTTATAAGTGTACAGCAAAAGTGTGAGCTGCTCATGGGCCCCTGTACAATGAAGACTTTTCTGTGTAGTGCAGAGGGATTTTTTTCCAAGTGTAGATGTAAGTACCCTACATAAGGTAACCATGTTGCAGTAACATGGTCCCCTATTACTGATGGGTTTTGTTAGCATTCATCATATCAGGTATAATGCCCATTATTACACAATTTATTATGTAATAGGGCACTTTAGTTCTAAAATCTAATTTTGTTCAAGTGTGGCTATATATAGACTGCTATCGACATCACTTGACAGAAAGAAACCCCCACCCCCCCATCTCTAAATGAATGATTCATGTGAAATAAGAAAAGACAAAAGGTGATTGAAATTGATGTTTATTTGTCTGGGAGCTGAGGTGGAACAAGTTCCTGTTCAGTGCTATCATGAGGGGACACCCAGGCTGGGGTTACCCAGCCATGCAGCACACACTGGGCACTCTGAGCTTCTTCCCAGGGTCTCCAAGGGTACAGCAGCAACCACCAGGACACTGCTCTGGCCATAACTGCATCATGGGCAAAATTTGTTCTCTGGGAGTCTTAAAAAACCCCTTTATGTTATGTTTCTGTTGGTTCAAATCACCCTGGGGAGATCAATAGCAGTGTTTTTGCAGCAGACAGTTCAAATCTTTACTGTGGAGCAGTGTGGTTTAGGGTTCAGTTTTGGTTAATAGTGGTTGATGTTCTATCCAGTGGATACAATTGTCTTGCTCACCCAGTTGCAGCATTGTCAAGTAGTTAAATGCAATATTGTCAGGCTTTTGAAACATTTGATAAAAGCTGTAGCCCCATATTTTGTGGCAGTATTTAATTGTGTTCTTGAATAATTACCCACAAAAGTTGCAAATACCTGTGCTTGTTCCTGCAAGTCAATAAAATGTGCATGAATCATGTCTCTGAGCAGCACAGGGGTGGAAATGTCGCTGTTCTTTGTTTCATAACCTACAGTACACAAACAAAAACATTTTTGTTCCAGTGTACAACTGCTTAGTCAAAATATGGGAGTTTTCTGTGTTGTAAGAGAAAACTGAGGATTTGTGGTGTTTATTCCCAAGTGGTGTGTGCAGGTGTCTATTGTGAGAATCAGTGAGAAGGGAGGGCAGGGGTTTGGGATCCTCAGAAAACATAACAAAGCAAATAGGAAAGTTTGCTAAAACAAAAACCTTCACTGCTGCTTCCAGCCTGTTTGGAAAAACTTTGCTGTCAATGGGAGTAACAAATGATATGAACAATGACATTCCTAAAGGGAGAAACTAAGTGTTTTATAGCTTCATTTGTTTGAGATGAAAATTCTGTAAGAGGAAGTGTCACGCTGCAAATTGAAAAATTTTTATCAGGGCAGGAACTGATATTAAATGAAGTAATTTTATTTGTCTATTTTTTTCTTTTCTGTGGAAAAATAATCTGGAATGTATGATTTGAAGACAGCTATTAAGCAATTTCACTTACATTACAGAATGTCTCATCTCCAATTCAGAAGAACCCAAATGCATTTACTTACTGCAAATTTAATATAATAGAAAATAGTGTTTAAAGGCATTATGTGCTAATGTATGGTCATTAAGATTTATGGAAACTGAAGTAGATGGCTTCTGATTAGACAAGAATTCTCTTCCATAAAATGCTTTTTATGCTTATTTTTACTGCAGTAATTCAGCTGCTCTGTCAGGGCTCTGCAGTCTGAAAGGAGGAGTGCACAGATGGAGCTGCAGCCATGAGTTTCACCCCAATGAGACTGAGGTGTGACAGTGCCCTTCTGTTTTCAAACACTGTCCAAGAAATCTATAAAAGTACCCCAAGTTGCTGACTACTACTGGCCCTAATCTCTGACTTCCCTTCTTAAATTCTCCTTAAAAAAGTAACCACTGGGAATTTGTCATAGTTAGTCACAGGGAAGCAATTAAGGATTACAGTAGAACGTGGAAAAAACCCCATACTCATCATACCAGCACCACGTGTTTATCAGCATCCTGCTAAGAGTTACAGACAGTTAAAGCCATCCAGTTTTACTGAATGATGTTTGATCACTGAGCCAAATTCTATCAAATCAATGTGATAAATTTTCTGTCCTTTAAGAATGTACATCATTCTGTTCTGCTTGAGTTTTTCAAAAGCATGCCCTCTTTCAAATGCCTTAGTGACAGTAGTGAGGAATTTGGTTGTATTCATTAGCACAAATACACTGTTACTCCAATCTTAAGCTAATGAAGCAAAGATTTCAAAGTACTAAATTACAAAATGCTGTTCTATAAAATTCTGACAGCAGAAAATAAGTTGATAAATATGCAAATAGATGAAAGAAAATTTGAAGTCTACTGCAGTATCAAGTACCCAGGAATTCCTGAAACGAGCAGTTCTCTAAAATAGTGGATCCTGATACATGTGCAGTGAGAAGTCAGACTTTTAAAAAATAATTTTTCAATATTTTTAATAATTCTTATTTTTGGCTTGGAAACAGAAGTTGTAATGGGCAACTGAAAAGTAACTCTTGACATTTTGAGTTGGTTCTGAACCTGGAGGATGGTCTTTTACCTGCAGAAAATAATGCACCTCCTAGAACTAGAATTCTTTTAGATTCACCCACTTTATTTTTCTCAATGGCAAATTGAGGTCTTGAGATGGAAAAGCCTGCAGAGTGTTTCACAGCCCCCATGTAAGTAGTTCCTCTATCACTACTTTAATAATTCCAGGAATCACTTGTATATGTGAATGTGAATTACAACTATTTTTGTGATCATATTTATTACCAAAGATGTGTTATTCTGAACATTGTTGTCAATCTATCTGGCCCTTTGGAACAGTGGGAATGAATTAAATTTCCTGTATATTAAACAAGAATTATAAGATACTTTAGACAAATGAGAATAATAAAATATGAAGTAGAGCTATTCATTCCTACATGCTCTGAAATCTTAATTGTGAACCCTGCAAGTTATGACTTCTGTACTTTATTCCTTGCTTTGCTATGAAATTGATACATTGTGCCAATAGCTGTAAAGTCTAATTCCAGAAAATGCCTTAAAGCGTTTCTGCATTTAATGACACACTAAAGCATAGTGCTATGCTGAAGTGAAACCCAAAACTTTTATGTCTGCTGCACTTTTCATCTTTTGGTAAGAAAGGTACCTTGAAAGCACATAGTCTGAGATCATGGAAGAAGCTGGGGCTCCTAAAACTTATGCCAGTTCTGTGAGAGAATGGATGTCTCTACTACTCAGCACCAAAGCCTACTTGTAATGATAAACATAGTAATTACACAGCATGAAAAACAGTGGGACAGCTTTAAAACCTGGACAAAAATAATTAAAAGCCCACTTGTCTAACTTCACTTTTATCTGGTGACTTCCTCACTTAACCTGGTAGTCGTTCAATGTGGTAAAATAATCCAATATAGAAAAAGTTGCAATAAGGCACATGGAAACTTTGGGGAATTTCAGTGCAGCAGGCTAAAAGCCCAGCATCATTGCTGCCTTCTGCCTGAGGGGCAGTGGCTTATCAAAGCAGAAAATCTGGCACTGCCCTAAGAACCCTTATCAGGTAAATGTCTGCAGGCCAGATATGATTTATATGGCCCACTGGCTATTTCACAAAATAAGAGGTAATCCCCTGTCCAGGAGAAACATCTCTCTCCAAAAGTAGCTGCTCTTGGCTTTAGTGAGATTAGGTAGAAATATTGCTCCACTTCAAAATACTCAAGACTCAAGGGAAAAACAAAGTGTGATGAGCCCTTATATTTTTTTTTTATTTGTGAAGATATTTATTTCTGTCATCCAGCACAGGGAGCAGATTGCTTTTTCAAGCTCAAACACCTTCTTTACTGGCTCTTTGTAACTGAGGAACAGAAACAGTTGAAATATAATTCACCTTCCAAATTAAGCATCCTTCTCTTGTCATTTAATGCTTTTGTCTTCTGAGATTTCAGCTTTGGTGCCCAGGATGCCAGTCTGGGTAAACAAGGTTTGTCAGGACAGCCTTGTGGTGTTCACATACCCTCTGAACAGAGAGAGACTTAGCTTTCTCAGGATTTCTCCTGAGAGAAGCACAGAAAAGAGAATCAAAACAATTCTTATCTCATTCGCTACTCCTGTGTTTGTACCCATGTGGAATGTGTTCTGGAGATTGTTTACCCAAGGTGATTGCTTGATTGGATTCTAGTGAGAGTGCTTTAGATTCATTAACCAATTAGATCCACGTGTGTGTCAGGACTCTCAAGAGAGTTACAAGTTATTCTAGTTAGTTAGTGATAGTTCTTGTTAGTATAATATAGTGTAATGTAAGTATAGTATAATACTATAAGATGATTATATCATCTTATAAATTATAAGATGATATAATAAAGCAATTGATCAACCTTCTACAATCATAGAGTCAATGCTAATTATTACCCAGCTGGGAGCCTACAACAACACAGCCTCTCACAGCAGGAGACAAGCAGAGCATGTTTTCATTGTGTTTAGAGACTTTCTTTGGTGTATTATTCCATGTAACCCTTTCCATTCTGGTCACCATCAAAGTCACCACAGATCTCCTTAATGCCTCCAAAATCTTCAGTGGCAAAAAACCATTTCAGCTTAATGTGTTAAGAAACACTTAATTGTATAGTTTAACTTTTCTTGCTTGCAAAGTAAAGCTTGGTGATATAATCGTAGGTCTGAAGAAAAATGACAAAGAAATCATAGCAGTGCTATTTTAAAAACCAATCTCATGATAAATGTACTTGCAGTTTTGGAAAGCTTGAGGGAAACTAACTGTCACTTTTGTCTCTCCCATCTCACAAACCTCACAGAGTGCACCCTGTGACTTTCCTTGCTGTGAGTGCTTAGCACAGCCCACCAATATAACAATGAAACTCTTATTTACAGCTCAGTGCAGCATGTCTAATAAAAAAGAAAAAAACCCATTAATATCACAGGAATTTATTAAAGAGTTTTTTTACAAGGAACTAAGCTTTTCACTAAAGGGTCCAGCTGCCTGGTCACTTGTGCTTAAGTCTAATTGAGATGTTAACTAAGCAGCCAAGTGTCACAATATAAACAGAGGAACTCCAGTTTCTTCATGCAGGAAAGCCAAATCTTTATTGCATAGCTCATATTTTTATAGGAATATCAGAAAGCACTGTGTTAAATCCAGCTGGCTAACAATACACTGAAACTCAGTTTTTTTGGTTGGTAAATGACCAGGGTGCATGTCCATCAAACCTCTCTATTTCTATTTCTTTGCATATTTTTATTCACTGACTCTCATGGAATAGATTTCTTGTTTATGCAAGTGCAACCTATTTTTCTTACAAGAATAGATCATTATGCAAACTGATTTTCATTCTCATAATTCTTTCTCATGGGAAGTTAACAGGCTGACTGTTAATTCAGCTGAGCAAGGCCTGATTTTGTAAGGCCTTTCTTTTCTAAGGTTTTTCCTATATGCAACAGCCAAGCATCCTAGATATGCCCTAAACATAAAGTCAACAAGATTCTTTACTTGTGACTGTTTTCCTGGAAATTGTGTTTGTAATAGACTCCAAGCTTTATTTAGTGCAATGTAGCTTATAGCTTGAATCAGCCAGTAATGATGGTTTTCAAAATGAACTATTACAAGACTACATAATACATGCAGGCCATTATATTAAACCTGAATGGAAATACTCATCTGTTTATCTGGGGAGCATTATGTATCCCACTATCCAGTTACTACATTGGTATGATGGTGTGACCTCAATTTTTGCCTGTTTTAAAGAAGGAGATTATAAGGTTAATTTTAAAAAATCCTCATGATAAATTCCAAAATAATTCTTATTGTGTTCTCAGAATGCCTAATAGAGAAAATCTGTGATTAAGTGCAAAACAATAGCAGAATTAGGTGCAAACAGTTACAGGTAAAGAAATTTCCAATTGGATTGTGTTTGTAAGACAGATCTTAGCAAAGGTCTGCATCTGTATTTCTATTTCTACTTGCTGATGTATCCAGTCACTGGTAGTCAAAACAATATTGCAGTTCATGCTGCATTAGCAGTTACAGCTTAGTTCTTGGGTAGCGTATTTTCCTTTCTTTCACCCATTTTTAAAATGAATGATTTTAAATTACCTGAATAAAGAACACAAAACACTTGGCAAATTAGGCAAAACAAATGAGAAAAATTACTGATAGCAGGTAATGACAAAGCTGTTTTGATGTGAAATGTTATTATTTAAAATAGTACTTGATCAGCTATCTCTAAACATGCACTTGGAGCTTTCAGAAATGAAATTATTTTAAATTAATAAGGCTATTTCATTAACTGCATTGCAGGCATGGAAATGAGGCATTATATTTTTTTCTCAAAACTCACATATTTTCAGCTATTCAGAATCCTACTGCTGATAGGATGTGTTAAACCCCTTTTACCTTCATTTTATTATCTTGTAGAAACATTGAATTGAAACATCCAGTCATAATAATTTTTCGTTCAAATTGATCACAGCTTTGAAACTGTTGCTATGAAAGTAATCACATCATAAGAAAGACAAAAATTTAGGTCATTTGAATAAAAGGGAAATTATCGTACAACTAGAACACATTCATATCTCTTCTTGCATGCAGCCTTTCAGGCAAAGTTGCACATATAGCATTTTTGTATTCACTTGAATGTTTTAAGTTTTAATGAATTATGAATGATATTATAGCTGCTGTTGCCTTACACAGCATTTTGAAAAATGTTTCTAATTACAGTGACCTGTGACAGTTCTCATTAGTTTGTCACTTTGAGTACTCTCTTGAAATTAGAAACGTGTCAGGGTTCAAATAAATATTAGTAATTAATAATAAAAGAAATTTGTTATCATAGCGGCACCAATATTTTCTAAGTGAATAATAGGTCTGATGCAAGCAGAAGAAGATGGCTTTTCTGAAAATCACATCTCAAAGATGATGACATGGGGAATCAGGGATCTAAGAATAGAAATGCTTAGGTAGGATCAGCCTGTGCCTGGAGCAAGCCTGGGAGGGTGCAGGAGGAAGGAGTCATGCCAGCAGGAAGGACATCCCTCCTCCTGTGGGACATTTCTCTTCCAGCTGGCGCAGCAGGAGCTCCTCTGGACAGCCTCAGCTACATCGGGGGAGATCCCTGGAGCCTGGGCCCCCACCAAAATCAGATGGCAAGACAAAGCCAAAAGTAAAAGTGCAAAGCAATTTACATCTGTCAAGACATGATAAGAGTAGAGTTTTACTCAGAGAGGTTTCAAGACTTTACTTTCTGCTAGGTAATTATGCAACATAAAGAATAAATATAATTATAAGCCATTTTGTTGCAGTGTCTCACTGGGAAGCATCCTTAGCACATGTGCACTGTATTTCTGTAGCCTTGATGGCACTTGGTGCTGATACTCTGAGAAATAGGTGCTAACTTTGACAGCTCCCCATCAAAACAAACAGTTTTTCTCCTGCAACAAGTTACATTAAGGCTCTCAAAACCTCATACACACATTTAATGTGAATGCCCATATACTTTAAAAAATAATGGTTTAATCGTAGCCAGCTAAAGAGAAAAAACAAATGTACACAAATGAAAAACTACCAAAACACCAGCCCAAGCCCTCTCCCAGATCCTCTGCTGTAACTACTTCTCTGTAAAGTTTAAGGCTGAGAGGCACATCTAACAAAATTATAATTTGCAAAAATCTTTATATTTCAAAGATATATCTGTGGATGCATTTTAAGGGGAAAGATTGTCCACAGCAGAAGGAAGATTCCAGTTACTTCTTCTTTCATTCGTTGGATACCTGTGATGAATGGATTGTTTTCACTCTCTCTCTTCTTAGTAAACAATTACTGTGAGCAGTGCTTCTCTTTAGAAACAGTTTTAATACAGCTACAATGAGCTCATATACTGAGCACTGCAGTTTACAGTTGAGCTCAAACAAATCTTGATTTTTCCCAGGAAGTTTGAGGGCTTATCACTAATACTTTCCTGCATTCTGATGAAACTGAGGCTTTGCACTTTTTATTTCTGCTTAGTAAGGACTCTTTAACATTGTGAATTTTGAGTACCACATTTTATACCGAATATGTGGAATTAATCCAAGGAAAAGAATGGGAACTGTCATTGAAAACATGATTTCTGAGGAAAGATTTGGAGAACAAGGTTTTGAGGAGGAGGAAAGCACAGAACAGTGACTGATAACCTGAGATTTAGGATAACATTTATTGTAACATTATTTTTGACACTGTTTAACATTGCCAAAACATTTTACTTGTTTGACGTGAGTTCATTGTGCTTGCCTGAGAATGAACTTTTCAAGCTGAAGAAACCCACCAAGATCTTGAGTATTTATGATGCTTTTTTGAGAGCTGAGAGATGCAAAGAAGAAGTGAAGTAGTGAATGAAGTGTTGGTTAAAAAATGGCCATACTGTTACAAAGGATGAGGGCAAATGAAACACCCAGGAGCCCTGAGTGCTCCTGAAGCTGATAAGATCATTTCCTGGCTGCAACAAAACTTACTGGCATTCTCAAAATTCTCCTTCTACTGCATTTATTGTGGTTTTGCATTTTAGCAGCTCTTCTATAAATTAAGCTGTGCCTGTGCTGGCCAATAAAATGAGCTGGGAATCAGTCCCAGGTTTTAGGAACAGGGGCATCCCCATATCCATCTGGCCTCAGTCAGCTTCTTCTCCTGAATATTTCCCTTTGCTCCCACTCGAGTATGCTCAGATGTGCAGTGCCAGCAGTTCAGTAGTGCCACTGATAAGAGGTCCAGACCCTGGATTTTTACTGGCCTTCTTTTATTTGGAGGTGTGCTTGTGGGTTTAGGTGCCCTTTACTTCCAGAGCAGCTCATATTTCTACCAAAAACCATTTGAAAACATCTCAGCTGTGCCTGCTAGGAAAGCAGAACAAATACAAACCCCTTTCTGCAAAAGAGCTCTGCCCAGAGCAGGACTATTTCCCAGGAAAGCATGTCATTTTCCTAGGCTCAAAAAATGCTAAAAAGGATTTTTTCACACTCAATTTGTGAGCCCAAAGTTTTGGTGATTTGTTTGGGGATTTTTTTTTTTGTATGTGTGGTTTTTTTTGTTGTTTTTTTTGGGTTTTTTGTTGTTTTGTGGTTTTCTTTGTTTTGTTTTTGTTGTTGCTTGTTTTTTTCATTTTTCTTGTTATATGTAGACTAACTTATCATTAAACAGGCTAATAAAATGGATAGGTAAGAATTTGTCATATTGATGGGCAATATTTACCCAATAATTTCAATTAATAAGATGTGTATTTGTCCATATTCAATTTCAAATTTTTACTGTAGGAGTATTTTATTCCTACAGACCTTAGAAGGACCTTGGGTGTCTTTCATTCCTGCAAAACAGAAGCCTAATGGTATTATTCTATCCATCAGCCCTGGCAAAATACACAAATTAAAAGCTTTCCTGCTTGGTTCCTGTGACAGCTCAAAGTGATAAAAAATCAGACAGAAAATATGCCCTGCTCTCATCAGCATTTGAAGCAGGACTGCCATCAGGATTGGATTTTTTGTCACTCTGTACTGTCCCATTTCCCACATCAGAATCTGAGGAATATGAAGTGTGTAGTATTTAGTGGAAAATGCTTAAAGCCAGTTGCCTTGCACAGCATCCTTCAGACTGTGTGGTAATTCTGCTGCATTTTGACAGGGCACCACAAGGGCCTGTGCTGCACTAAAGAGCCACAGGCTCCTGTCTGCTGCCCCCGTGCTGCTCCCAGAAATGGGGAAATCCTTGCAACGTGGGGACAGGCAGGGAGATCTCATCCTGAATGTAGATCCACTCTATAAATCACATGCCATTCGGCGTTTGTGAGTTTCGCCATAGATGGAGTAACATCCTTTTATTCTTTTTTCAGTCTTCTACTTCAAGAAGTGAAATTACAAAGAGGCCACATGCCTATGATTCTTGGTTTCCTCATTTTCCTTCCTCTCAAATCCCAAAAGCCTTTTATTCTTGCTTCCAGAAAAAAAAAAGAAAATAGATCTATTTTACTTAATCTCTGGTGTATTTAAAGTGGCCATGAGGAATTCACTTGAAAATTTATGAATGGGCCATTCATATTAGAACAGCAGCCTTCATAGATATAAGGGGATCTTGCCTGACTTCCTTCTGGGGTTGGCTTGTAGATCACAATCCTTCAGTTGCAGATGAAAAAAAAAAAAAAACCTGTTCTGAAATATTTTTACTTGGGCGAGTAATGATGATTGCTTTTTACAACTCCAACCTGAGGACTTATAAACTGGGAAATGGGAACAGAAATTCTGTTTAAGACCAGAAAAGTTTTTGCAGATAGTTCTTGCAATTAATAAACAATAACCTTTCTTTTATTTTCCCACCTTTCTTGCACTTTGTGCACAGGGTGTGTAGAAATCCCTCTTGGCAAACCATAACTGCTGTCTTGTGCTGCATAGATCTGAAGCTCAATTAAAGCACCTTTTGCTAGGAGCCTTTTGGAAAAAACATAGTAAAGTAGGAAAAAAAGTGATCTGAGAAGAGCATCTCTCATCTAGAAATGTAATTAAAATCAGATGCCTGATATGCAGTCAGTGTCATGGATTTTCCACTAAACAGATGGTGAATTTTCTTTTCCTAGCATGAGACACTTATGTTTAGCCTCACAGGAAAAGTAAAATATTTCTTAATAAATAGAAGATTTAGCATAATAGAAAGATGGAAAAATCTTTCTGTTTAATAATGAAGGAAGATTATTATGTAAAAAAAATATTGCAGAAATATTACTAGTTGAATTGATGTGTATTCTGTGGCAGAGAGTAACTGGTTTGTTCTCTACTTCCAGGGTGTCTATTACTGTATACTCATTATTCCTGTTCCTTCAGTAGTAAATCAAATTTCTGTTCATTCTACATCCTTATTAGGAGGTGTATTCTTGTATCGGGTGGAATTAATTTTTTCTCCTTCTAGATCTACAACATCTCTAGAACATAAACCACTGACTGTGTCAATGTGTTTCCCTTAAGAGGGGCAGCCACCCCCAAAAAATCCAAACGGACGAGTATTTGTCCCAGAAACAACCTGCCAGCACCTGGAACA
>VXBC01001324.1:162594-192058 GCA_013399945.1 Ploceus nigricollis | reverse complement strand
ATGTGTATCTGTGTAATGAAGCTGCTCTCAACTTGTCCAGAATTCCCTGGCTCTGCTCTTCCATCCAGCTACAATCAAGACTGTGTCATGGCAACACATGAGGATAATTCAGTCCCTCATGTGCCAGGGAGAGCACAGGCGGGCCCTCAGGTACATGCAGATGATGAAGCCGTCGATGTCCAGCAGCAGTGAAGTGCGGCTGTTCCTCACCGTGTTGTTGTCCAATAGGTAAGGAAATCTCCCACTGTTTTGGCATTCAGATATTGGGAAATGTGGAGAACTGATGACACAAATGGGGCTCCCCTCCATTTCCTTTGAGCTGTGAATGAATACAGTCACTGTGGGGCATCTTTTTGGCTTCAGCATTCCCATTCCTTTCCATGTGCAAAACCTTAACTGCAGGTGCATGGTGGAGGCTTGGGGTCTGTTGCAGCAACACACCACGAAGTTAAACATAGAAGAGCTGCTAAAGCACATGTATGAAATCTGTCAGGAGATGGGGCTCATGGAGGATTTGCTGAAGCTGCCCTTCACAGACACAGAAAAAGTGAGTTTGGAGAAGAAACAAAAAAATCTTAATTGTCTCTTTGGCAAGAGAAGAGGCAGAATCGTAATCAGTGTTTGAAATGTGTTATTTCTCACAGGAGTGTTTGGAGAAGTTTTTACAGACCAAATCTGGTGTTCAGAATCATGAATTCCTCTTAGTCCACCATCTGCAGCGTGCCAACTACATCCCAGCACTCCAGCTGAATCAGTCCATGAAGGCCAATCTGATGGTAAGGGTAGCAGTCCTGCTGAGTGTGCAAATTTCTCTCAGTGTGACTGATCACTTTTCATAGTCCTCAAGAAAAATCTTGTTTTGTCTTTTATACTATTCTTTGAAGGACTAGGAATAAGTTCCTACATGTCAAGTTACAGCTGAACCTAAAAGGTGGCTGAAATAATTTTAGTACTGCAAACTGACGTATGAAGTTATAAATTAAATGTTCAGTGGTTGACTCCACTGAAAGTTTGTTTGTATCTGAAGAGAAAACAGGTATCTTTTCTACCATCCCATCTTCTCATTCAGATCCTCAGATCCCTCTTGTATATGGTTTAGCTATGGAAGTTATTTGTGTCACTTTTTTCTGTGGAATGAAGAGTATGTTGTATGTCATATCTTGTATCTTGCTTTTACCTGAGAGCAGTCACTCAACAGGTCAAATATGTGTAGTGGGGTTTAGTTGTGGTTTTGGGGTTTTTATTTTCTCAAATTACAGTACAAGCTCTCTGATTCCAGTAGTTTCATGCTACCAATTTTATGACATAAATTCTAAGCTATGTTTCTCAAAATATCCAGATCAAATTGTGTGTTGTGTGAACGTCTCTTAGGGATCTCTGATGCATGTCTTGTTTTTTAAGTGTATTTTTCCAGTAAATCAAATTTAAAAGGTAATCTTGGAAGGTTTAAGTCCTGTATGTGAAAACTGTATTCCAGACAAGTGTGTGTAGGTAGATTTTCTTAACTAGTTTTAATTTTCCCATCATTTTGTCCAACGTAATTTGCAATTGCCCTGTGTATTCAGTAATCTCAGACATCTGTATTTCATGATAACCAGGGGAAAGCCTGCTCTTCCATAAGCCATTTGAAAATTGCAGGTGTTAAGAAGTATGTAAGAATAAGGCTCTGCAACGTGCCAGAGTCCTTTTAACTAGGAGTTTATGTTCTGCTTTTATTCTAGTCTTCCTTGCACTTGTCCAAAACTACCAGGTGAAATTGGTGTGTGCTCCTGGGTGGAACTTAGAACTTGCTGTGGCTCTGTGCAGTGGATTTGTTCTCCTGTATCTGTATCTGTATCTGTAGAGCAAATTTAGCCCTTAGTTGGAAAGAGCCAAGAGAGTTCTGTGCTCTGGTGAATTGTTAAATTCTTGCTTTACACATTTCCTTTGTCAGAATGATCGTGATCCTCGCTTGAGAGAGAGAGCAGTAGCCAGAAATTCTCTATTAGACCAATATATCAAGATCCTTCCCACAGTTCAAAGGAAGCTGGCAGTAGAGAGAGCCAAGCCGTACCGTCTGCCTTCATCGGTCTTAAGAGAAGGTAATTTTAGAGAAGGGAAATAGGATGTGCAGCTGTCCATCACTTTGACTACACAAGGCTGATACTTTACCCTCTTGCTTTACAGTCCCAAGGCCAAAGCCATTATCAACAGCAACAAGACAGGCTAATGCAGGAAATGTGCATATAAGAACAAGTTTAATCACTAAAGTACTGTCCAGATTTAAAGAAGCATGGCTAGGAAACAAGACAACCATTTTCTCAGAATATAATAAGTAAGCAGCCGTTTCATGAAGTTTAGCCTTGTTCTATGTGTTTGAGGGGAGACAGAAAAAGGAGGAGAGAAATCTGTTTGAACTATGTTAGTGTCTTGGTGGGAAGGTACATGTGAATACAGCTTTGTTTTGTTTTTTTGCACATAAAATATATAATGTTTGAGACACAATTCATCATAAGTAATATTTGGAGAAACATATTTTTCTGCTATGATAATCTTAGGCAAATATATGTATTTACATGATGAGAAATGTGCTTACGAAGTTTAAGACAGCTGAAACTAAAGCTTTGACTACCACCAAGCTCTTGGTGTACGGACTTTGACAAACAAAAAGAAATGCCTGTCACTTCCATGTGGGCCTAATATATCACCCCACAGTGAGGGTTCACCTGTATTTCTTGTTCACTGAGTGTTCTTGTTGTCAGCATCTGAGACTATCACAGCATGCTTTTTTTCATTTATTTATTGATGTTCCTAGTTTAAAATGTGTATTTTAACAGGTTGCTGGATTTGGTGGTTCGTCCTGTTCCTTCCCGCTCTGTGGCTCAGGATGAGAGCTGGCAGTCCCCGTGCAGAGCTTCTACTTCTTCTGTGGCATCCAGCCCCCTGAGATCAAATACACATCGCTCCAGCTCCCAAAAGAATCTGCCAAGAGCATCAGAGTTGAATGTACTGGAAACTCCTCTTGTGGTCAAGGTTTGTATTTTAAACAGTCAGTAGCAACCAACCAAACCAGAAGCTTGTGAGCTTTGTTTAAAATGAAACCCCTGGATTCAAATTGTGAGGTATTTTTAGCATGCATGTAGTTATTGTATACACAGTCCTTTTCAAAGCAGTAAAATGGGAACAGAGGGAAAGTTTAGTTTTCAGTTAAGTGAAGCGGTCATCTTGTCCAACAGCTTTGAGAAAAACACTTGTTTTTATTGCATGGAACAAAGTTCAACCTGGACTTTTCAATCTATACTTAGCTGCCTAAAGATGCAATTTGTGGCTTAACCATGTCATTATTTAAGTACCACGTAGCTTTGTGTAGTTTGGTGTGCATTTCTACAATCAAGAACTGTGCTTCAAACTCTTAATCCAGTTACATGAATGACAAGTAAGCAATGTCAGTGATGTCAGTCTCTGTCAGATGCAGTGATGACTCTGCAGCAGTTTTGCTTATCAGTTGTTTGTGTTAAACTGTATTTCCAGTCACTGCCATCAAACTGTTACCATGCAAGGCAGTAACACCTGACATGGCCCCTTGGTTCTGATCTTTTTGCCTACCTGAATGAAATCATTGCCATCTCCCTGAATTATAACCCTTTTCTTGTTATGAAATATCTATACTATTGAACTAGCTTCATCCTTCTGCTTTCTAACTCTTTCAATACTGTAAAACATTTCTGAGCCAGGAAGACCTGAACACTGCTACATGAAGATATGTAGGTATTTTTACAGCACTATCCCTTCCTCTTGTGTGGAGATTGATTTAATTAGTGCAGAAGTAAGCTGTGGCTTTTGCTCTCTTGACTGGCATCTGGAATACAGTAATTGAAAATGCTGCCTTGTGGAATAATGGTTGTGTGCCTTTTAAAAGAGCAGCATAGAAATGGCAAAAATGACTGGGATAGGAGAGAACATTGTAGACAACAAGATCCTATAGTCTTGTTTCTTCAGGAAATTTGAAAAATAACCTTTCTGTTGTCATGACTGAAGCTTTAAGCACTGGGGACCCAATTGTATTTTACCCTGTCAGAGGCAGAGTGGGTCACTCTGGCTGTGGAGCAGTGCAGAGGGCGCTGCAATGTGATGGTCACCACTGATTGTGTACACACCTTGTGTTGGAAAACTCCTGGCAGTGGCAAATGGTCATTTCTGAAGAGAAATACCAGAAACAGTGTGAAATGCACACAGGGACTGCTCTGATCCCTGTGCCTCAAATACATAAACTCTCACCTGTAAGGTAGTACAGAGTGTGTACATACGTTTCACATTCAGGGGTGAGTGGAAGGGAAAAGCAGTGTTTCAGTGTCTTTAATTTCTTCTAGCTCAGTGTGAAATTAGTCTGTTCGCTACTAAATAAAGCATTAACAGACATTTTTTAACTTTAGGTTATTGAAGACAGTGCAGTGATAGCATAAACTTAAGAAGCAGCACCTAAAACCCCCCCATATAGTGAACTACATCCATAAAGCAATCTTCAACACAGCTATGATACTATAAAGCATCAGTTTGTATGTGATTTGCTTCAGAATAATAAAGGTCAATGTGATTGCAGCTGACGGAGATAGAGACTTTTATGACCTTAAGTATCTCAGAGTAACTTTCATAGTTTTTACAAGTTCTACTGATACAACAAAAAAAGCCTCTACATGGAAACAGAATTTAATGTATTCACACTCCTGAAAATTATGAAGGCTACCTTTCAAATATTCCTGTGACTCAAGGCTTCCATTGCCCACAAATACAAACCCAGAAATCAGACAGCAGGACAAGACACTATCATAATTCTTAGGCTAAGAGCAAAAAGCAGGCTCATCAACCACAGTATCAAGTAGTGTGAAACAGGCCAGTGCACACAGAACCTGGATCACATCAGGTCAGATTCCAAAAACAATCAACAGAACAAGCCGCCTTCTTTACAGAAGCAAAAGCACAATACAGTTCATGACTACTTACCTAACTACAGAAACTAAATATAGATCTGCACTAAGAACAATTATTAAATAAAGATGAACTGAAGATGTTAATGAAGACATACACCAAACACACAATAGGAATAACTAGTAGCTTATCTGCTAAGGCACTTCTGTTTCCAGGCTGCCTGCTTTACATAGTTGCAGAATGGGGCAAAGCAAGGCAGCTATGCTTACTTGTGAAGCAGATGCGATAGTGGGTTCGGAAGTAGGAACTTGAACTTAGATAAATGAGATTAAGATTCCAGAATTAGTACCCAAGAAATTACCAATTTAATATGTCTATGAATTAACGCTCAATATCCACCCTTTAGGGGTCTGCTGACTATAGCAAATATTATTATAGCTTTTAACTCGCATTTTCTTCTGTTTCTGCTGCAAACAATAGCATAGTGAAACTGTTTTATGATTAGGCTTTTGCAGCCAAATGGGTTTTATTAGAGTTAGACCCAGGAAAGGTGTTAGTTCATACAGTTATGTTCTGACTTCAGACTTCAGGCTTGCTAATAACAGAGAACTCAACACCACGCTTGTTGAGGCGATCAATCAGTTTTGTTTTCGAGAAGGCAGCTCCTGGAGAATATACACCACCCCTGTTAGAGAAAATCAAAACGGAGAAACATTAGTGGCAGTGATTGAGGGACACCTTTTTGTGAAGCTAGAGATGTGCTTCCCTGACTAAGAAAAAGCCACTTAGTCAGAGCAGAGAGTGGGTGAAGAATTTGGCAGGGTGGTTATAATCATAGGTTCGTTTCTGCATCCAGCAAGCTCTATAGAAACCACTCCATTAACTGAACATAAAGACATTGATGCCAAGGCCTGACTAAAAGCCTGTGACTACATCCTTTTAAACTAATCGGCTGGTGAAGAGCAAGTGGCTTTAAATCAGCTTGTGGTGAAGCATCTCCCTTGCACAGCCAGCTGGGTGAGGTAACACAAATCCACGGGGCTGATTAAGTGTATTTTCAAAGAGAAACATTTGCACACAGTAGCTTTAAGGGAGAGCAAGCTGCTCAGCATGGGAAAGTACTTACCGTTTCGGCAGAGAAGCTGTATCTTCCAGAAGAGATAGAGCTGCTTGAACCATGGCAATTGGTGTAGCAATATATCCAGGCTCTGACAAAAAAAACAAACCAAACCAAAACCTCCCAGTGAAATACAGTGCGTTGAAATGTAGAATGTAATCTTGCTCTTCCCTACAGCACTCTGAAGGATAATGTCTTTGGCAATGAAACAGCCTTTCCCATTTAAGAACAGCTTTTTTAACCTAGTAATCTGACCAAGTAGCTGGTGAAATCCTTAAGATCTAATCCAGACAAATACTGCTTCACATAATGGCATATAACCACACAACTGTGAGTGACCACATCATGGTGACAGAGGGCTCTGACATAGCAAGAGCTTTCCCCATCCTGTGCTTAAATTCAGAATTTTACCATGAAACACTTGCATTCTGCCACATCTCTAATTATTTAAAGAAGCTATGCTACAGTAACTTGTTTCTGAGTGTACATTCTTGCTCTCTCCAAACTTCAGGTGTCATCTTCCCTCAAGGAATGACCTGAACAAAAGTATGTGACAGTTTGAAATTATACCACACTGGACCTGTTTAAGTTCACTCTCAGGGAAATGGAAATAAACAAAGTACTAAGTCCAGACTGTAACAACTGAAAACTATTCTTAAAGCCTTCTTCCTTCAAAAGGTCTGCTCTGCAAAAATGAAAATCAGACCACAGAAAGTCAGAGGAGAAAGAATCACAAGAATGCAAGTGAACTGGCTACTTCAAAAACCAGGTCACAATGAATTCTAGTATCCAGGTTAATACACTGTAAAGGCTGTTGGCTTTGTTCCTGTTGCAAGTGCTTCTCAAGGGTTAAAGGGACAGCAGTGCAATCAGAAATGTATTTTAGAGCAGGGAATGCTAGGCAAAACACATACCTGGTCCTTTCACTTCAGTGCAGATCTTCACATTTGGTTTGCTATTCTGGGGATCTTGTCCCTCACTGTAACCCTCACCAAAAAAAGTCATTGTAAAAGAGGTTCCATCCATCTGTAGTGGACAAGACAAGTATGGTCACCAAAAGAGAAACTGATTGCTACCAGGAAAGCACAAATAGTAAATAAAAGTATCCAAATTCTATATATAGAATCCTGCCAAATCCATTTAAACATGAGAGGAGTTATTTTGAATTACTGCTTAAAAGGTATAATCTCAGTTTTTAGTTGCTTCCACTTTGTTGCAATGGCCTTGTACTAAAGTCTGTTTGTTCCCCCAGTACTTTCAGTCCTGGGTTTTTTGCTAATCAGTCTCCCTTGGTCATCACCTTTGACTGAGTGCTCTGAGCAATCCATGGGAATACATCAGGCCCAGCAACATTATCCATTTACTCCTCATAGGAGTTACACAGACTTTGATGTCTAAAAACAGAAGGCATGGTTATTTAAATACCCAGTAACTATCTAAACAGGCAAACAGAACGTGCATTTGGACCTAGGGGGGAAGCTGTATGAGTGGAGGCTGAGCTTTCTTGGTCTGATCAGCCTGGAGAAGAGGAAACTGAGGGGAGATCTCACTGCAGTTACACCTTCCTTGTGAGAGGAAGAGGAGGGGCAGGCACTGATCTCTGTGGTGACCAGTGACAGGACCCGAGGGAATGGCCTGAAGTTCTGCCAGGGAGGTTTAGGTTGGATATTAGGAAAAAGTTCTTCACCCAGAGCGTGCTTGGGCCCTGGAACAGGCTCCCCAGGGAAGTGGTCACAGCGCCAGCCTGACAGAGTTCAAGAAGTGCTTGGACAATGCTCTGAGGCACAGGGTGTGACTCCTGGGGTGTCCTGTGCAGGGCCAGGAGTTGGACTTTGATGATCCCCATGGATCTCTTCTAACTCAGAATATTCTGTGATTCATTTAGAAATTATTTCTTTGAGGCTAAGCAGTTGACTCTGAATTACTATTCCACCATTACCACAACAAATGTATTCTATAACTGTGGTAGAAAACAGTCAGTTACCTGCTTCTGGGTTGGTCCTTTCTTTGTGAAGTATCCAGCAGAGAAAAATTCTGGGTACTGTATGAATAGAGGAGAGAGAAAAAGGAGAAAACAAAAAAAGACCAACAGTAAGTAAGAGGGAGAAAAAAGATATCTCCAAACACTAAATTATTTTGTGTTTTGAAAACTTACTTTTGTCAGAAGTTTTCTTCCAAAGTTAAACTTCACCAGAAGAAGAAATAACATGCCCAGAAACATCAGCTTGATAACAGAGCCAAGACCACCCACAGTCACATAAGCACCATACTGGACCTGAAGCAAGAATGTATTTTCAGTGATAGGATTTACATGAACTTTTTCCATCAAATGATTTTTATAAATCAATCTACCCCCTAAATAAGATGCAGTTATTTTGTACAACATACATCGGTTTAAACAGGGCCTTAAACAATTGTCTTAGTTCTGAGGAACTGTTTGAAGAATGCTTCACTTTATCATTCATTCTGGGAAGACAATGTAACTACAGAGTGAAGAGGGAGCAAACATGGTACAGAAGAACAGAAAACTTTACAGAAAGATGTGTTTTGGTATCCAATTTCACCCTTCTTTCCTAGATCTTCCTTTTCTCCTCTTTGTGCCTTTTTAAAAGAGAAACTGAAATAGCAATGGCAAGCCTTTCTCATTTGTAGCTTCCAAGTGCATTTTTAAAGCACCATCTCACCCTCACTGCTTAACTGATGCCTGTGATACTGCACAGCAGTTATACAGATTGTTGGCGCTCATCTCCTCTCAGGAAACCATGGAAAACAAAAATTAATCATCTTTTCCACCACCATTACTTCACACTGCCTTTACTCTGCACACTGGAGACCCAAGTATCAAAGAAATCTTAAGATATAAATGAGCAGCATATGAATTCTGTATCAGGATATTTACTACACTATCCTGAGCTGGCTATAGCTACCATTGACTACAATTATGATGCTTTTAGAAGCTCTGCTGATACAAGAAGAAAAGTCTCTGCACAGAAACAGAATTTAATATATTTATCATGAAAGCTACCTTTCAAATATTCCTGTGACTCAAGGTTTCCACTCCCTACAACTGCATACCCAGAAATCAGACAGCAGGAAAACCTGACAAGACAATCTCATAACTATCATGTTAACAAAGGCAGGCTCATCAGCCACAGTCTCAAGTAGCATGAAACAGGCCAGTGCACAAATAACAGTAACTTACAGGTGTTTGCTGCAACTCGGTGTGCATATAACGCTGAGTCCTTTTCACAACAGAACAATCAGATCCCATGAATGTAATGCAGTACTCCTTGAATTCTGGACTGTAAAACATAAATCCTCTGCAAATGAAAAAAAATTAAGTCAGAAAAAAAATGTTATAATCTTCACACAAGCTGAAATAAACTGACTGCAATGGCCTTACCATTACCAGTTTTCTCTCAAGAATTTTTGTGACATTATCTCTTTTCACTGAAAGCAAGCAATTCTAAGTATATCCCTGGCTCACTCAAAATTCACTATATGCACTATATCAAGGATGAATTTGATAACCAATATAATAGTCTTTTCATTTTTTTCCCTCCATTCTACTAACCACTTCTGAAATCAAAAGTTTCCCACATCACTAGAAGTCCTTTAGAAGACATTAATTTTGAGACCCAGTAAATGCTGGGACATGTTCTCTTTTCAGTAAGATGTGAAGAAATCAGTAAAACTGAACTTATCTTCAGTACTACTAGATGAGCATCTAGTGTGTTTATACTATACAAAAGTCCTAAATGCATCTTTTTAGTATTTAATACTGTAGCAATCTGTATCATAAATACTGGAGATGTTAGGAGACTGCATATTCCACATCTTATGCTTATACCTTTTCTTAAGCTTTGCACCAACTACTGGAACAGGGGCATATCCTATCTGTTTTCGAAGCTTCTTCAGGTTGGCTTCATCTGCAAGGCCATAGACAGCTGACTTCCAGGTCCCATCATGTACACCAAGACCCTTGTGACATACCATGAAACAGTAATTAGTTCAGTATTTAAAGGTTTCATGGATTATTTTAATAATATTAGAATCACTACATGGATTACAATTATTACATATAAACGTTATGAAGATAGTATATTGAAATAGTGTGGGTTGACCTTGGCTGGATGTCAGGTGCTCACCAAGACACTCTATAACTCTCCTCCTAGCTAAGATAGGGAGAGGAGAAAATAAGATGGAAAAATCCCTTGTGTGTAAAGATAAAGGCAATTTAATAAAGCAAAAGCTGCACATGGAAGCCAAGGTGTAGTAGTAACAAATGCCTCCCCACCCCCCTACCCCCACCCTTCTCCTCCTTTCCCTTAGCCTTTATTGCTGAGCAGAACTCACAAAGTATGGAACATCCCTGTGGTGAGTTTGGGGTATCTGTCTGGGCTATGTCCCCTCCCAGCATCCTGCCCACCCCAGCCTGTGAGGTGAGAGGGGAAATGCTGCAGAGACAGCCTTAGTGCTGTGCCAGCACTGCTCAGCAGTAGCCAGAACACTGCTGTGTTACTGCCACACAAAGCACAGCACTGTGAGGGCTGCTGTGGGGAAATGAACTCCAGATCAGCCAGACCCAACGCAATCTCCACCCCTCTTTCCACATGATCTGCAACATACTCAGGACCCACAGAACTTAATACATATCTGTAGCTCTTCTAGCCATCTCAGTGTAGTTAATTCTCATTACTGAAATCCCTTCTTACCAACACTTTGAACTTATGCTATATATTTAAATATGTCTTCATACCAAACATATAGATTTATACATTCCCATTAACTACTGTCTCCTGTTGCTTAGCAGACAGATACTACTCTCCCATTCCATGGGCTTCCTCCACTCCTCCAGATGTTTTTAAGAACAAAAATGGTTTGTAAGGCAAGATGGATGCTCATGCCAGGAGCAGTAGTGTTTGGTTGCTGGGCATCAAGACTGACTTGGATCATTCTTGCATTGTTTTAACAACAGCATTAGAACTATTGCATATATTATACATTATTACAATTACTAACCACAGGTATTAACATTACATGCATTAAAGTACACTGAAACAACCTTCCCCCCACCAACAAACAAAAAACCCAAACAGCCTAACACTAGGATTACTGGCAGTACACTCTGGACCTGTTACAGTTTCACTTGTTAAGAATCCTTCCCACATGTCTGCAAAAGCAGAATAGTTCTTGGAACAGCTTACCAGAGCAAAGTGTAGGTAGACAGCTCTGCAAACAGACCTTACAAAAGGGTGTTTGCTTAGGATACTTTTAGTAGCTCCTAAAGAATAAAGTTCTTAGACTTATCATCGAAGACCTGCCAGCTTGCTCCTTGGTCTGACTTAATGTAGCAACAGTTATTCTGATGGGCTATGGTGATGTTATTGCAAATACTCCTGAATTTCAGGAAGGAAGAAACCAACTAACCTCAGGCCCAGATTTCACCGACAGGAAACTCTCAACAGCAGTTAAGGTACCTGTAAGGAAGGGGAAAACATTACTTGGCACATGCAGTCATTAGTCTGCAAAGCCAGAGAATGCTCTGGTACACTCAAAACAGCAGGCCACTGACATTATCAGCTGAAAAAGCAGAGTTACATCTTTATCTCAAAGCAAAATAATGTAACATGTAGCACAGCTGTTTGAGTTAGCAAGTATTACATTTCTTGTGTAAATCACTTCAATACACATCACTAGTATTACCTCTATTCATTAAATTTTTTTCATTTCTCTTATCTAATTAATGAGATAATGTAAAAAATTCATTGAAAAAAAGAGGAAGGTAATATTGAGAGCCACATTCAGTTTTCCTTCAAATTTCAAAATAAAGGAAGATGCAGGCTGTGAAAGCAAACATGAACTTACAAATTTTGGTACACCCAAACTACAAAAAACCCACGACCAAAACAAAAGAACCCACAACCCCCCCAAAAACCCAAAACACAAAAAATACTTAATTTTAGCATAGCTTAAAATAGTGTTCTGCAAAGAATGCTTAGTTTGAGGAACAGCAGAACAACACAACTCCTCCAAATTGATTAGTTTTGCTTTGCTTTGTTCCTTCTGAGATTGGAAAACTGTGTTTGTATGGATAAATTTCAATATAGCAAGCAACTGGATAGACAGAGGTAATCCCATAAAGTCAAAATAGGAAGAGATAAAAGACATCTATTCAAAACAGGTACCAAACATCAAATTACAAACCTCATGAACATCCAGATACTCATTTCCATACTTTATTTCTCCTCCAGTCAGATCTGAATTGAGGTTTCTTCAACTGAATGCTGACTCCAATGTAAACCGACCCCATTTAGCAGCCTTTTTAATAGTCCATAAAAGCAAAACATTTGGATACTCTTATGGGCCCTCACTACTGAAAGTCAGACCTGATGAACAGAGTATCCTCCTCTGGGATCAGGATGAAGTACTATTTACATACAATTAAATCCTCTCACATATTTTCTTGAATATATCTCTCTCTCAGTTACCCTCTAGCTGCTATTAAAGTGAAAGGCACTGCTACTTACACTCACAAAACAGCTTCTCAGAGCTTGCAGTTGAAAAAGGAAACTTGGGAAACCTGATTACCTCCCAGTCTGTGGACCCCTTCCCACTGTCTCTTCCCTACAAGATTCTCACTGCACAAGAGGCAATTGTGCTGAGTCTGCCTAGGGACATCCACACATTGGCTGAGCAGCCTGCTGCTCACAGCTGAACATTCTGTCCTCTCAGATTCACAGAATATTCTGAGTTGGAGGGGACCCATGAGCATCATCGAGTGAATGGCCCACATGGGGATGGAACCCACAACCTTGTGTTATTAGCACCCTGCTCTGAACAACTGGGCTCATCACAGGGCCCTCTCAGTGAGCAATGTGACCATGAATCCCTCCCCTACCCAAAGACCCATCCAATGGGAACATGACTTTAAATTCCTCTCTACCACCTTTGATTGAAACTGGTCACCTGGTAAAGGCAGGCAAAAAGAGACACTGAAAGAGTTTCCACAGGACCACTGCTGCTTTAGGAAACTGGATGAGAGCATAATCTGCGTTCCTTTTTCACCATAAAAATACACTTATTCTAGTCACCTTTCAACTTGTCTCTGGTGTACAGTACTCCCATTTCCGCCGGTATGGAGTCAAAGCCACAGCTTCCAACAACATATACTCCCTTTTCTGCAGCTTTTTCATTGTATTTCAGGTACATTCCTTCCAGAAACTGAAACACAGCCAGAACAAATATTTTAAGCTGAAATTCATTCTTGGCCATCCCCAATATTAGCGATCAGCGCTTCACTGTCACATCATAGCACCCTCCATGCTTCAAACCTCTTACAAGTATCTTTGACAAATATACACGATTCCTGGTCTGTAGTACGAAAGTTTCAAGCAGTGAAAAGAAAAGTACAAAATTCCTATGTAGTATCATAACAGAGGCTTGAAGCAGAATTCAGCAATTTGGGACTTCCACAGAGACCCAAAGAGGCTCCTGTCTTAAAAGCAAGGAAACTATACAACCAAGGATAGTGTACTTTAAAATAATTACTGCATCTTGAAATTGTAGATCAGGAGGAAGAATTTGTCTTCATGTTCAGAAACATTAGCAGAAGCATGAAACATACTAAACAAACACTCCTTTTGCAGAACCTTGATGTAAGGTAATGTTTATTTACTATCACATACCTGGGGTTCTCCACTAATGTCAATGCAGCTCGCACCATTTTCAACACAAGCTTCTACCACAGGTTCTCCAAAGAATCTATACTATAGAAGGAAAGAACACCAGATGTAACAAATGAGAAAGACTTGCCATTGCTATTTTTGTTGCATTGCTAAAATGCAACAGCACTTCTATTTCTTGGGAGTGTAGGGAGAAGAAAACAAACTTCACTGCTGATAATGGAGCTTGCTGCAGACTACTGCACCTGATTTCTCTCGTGAAATCAGATTACCAAGACCAACTGAATACTGCCGCTAATTTCACTTTATACTTTCTGCAATCTTATTATCAGCATATTCTCTACTTAAACACTCTGAATTTCAAAGACATGGTCATGACCCAACTTCCACCTCGCACATTTTGATGCTCTCTGAATGCACTGGAAACACCCCCAGTATTTCTAAGTTTTAAAAGTGCCAAGTGCTTCTGGCAGCAAGGCTGTGGGCCCCTTTTCCAACTCTGTGCTTAACCCTAGCACCACTGACATGTTGGCCCAACCCAAAACGTTGGGCCAAACTTTACCATCAGTATCTCAGGCTGCCTGTGAAAGACTGAAAACCAACCCCGCTGTATTTTAGTGCGGAGACCTGTCCGTGACCGCACCACCTGCGACGGCGGTGGGAAACCCTTCGGCCACTGCAGTACACAGCTGTACTTGGAACTCCGGGGTCGAGTTCCAAGAGCTGCGCTGTCCCTGCGCGGCAGCTCTCCGTGCCCCGGTCAGGCGCAGGCAGCCCGGCCGCCCGCAGCCCAGGCGCGGCCCCGGAGGAGGATTTCACCGCGGGAGCACCGCCCCGCCCGCATCCCCGCACTCACCGGGCCCACGCAGTTGAGCACCAGCCGGGTCTGCTTCGCCATGGCGGCCAGCGAGCCAGCGTCGCTCACATCGCAGAGCAGCACGCCTACCTCCTCCCCGGGCGCCGCCTTGCCTGCGCACCGGAGACCGCCGTCACCGCCACCGCNGGCCCGTGCGCGGCCTTTGCTCGGCTTGCGGCGGCGAAGAGGAGGGGCGCAGCCTCCCGGGGCGTTCAACGGACCGCGAGGGAGTAGAAGTGTGCCAGGGTACGGCCGAGGGGGCCTGGAGCCCCGCAGCATAAGCGACTTTTACGGGGGGGGCCCTACAGAGTCACAGAACGGTTTGGGTTGGAAGGGACTTAAAGATCAACTCGTTTCAATCCCCCTGCCATGGGCAAGGACACTTTTTACTCGACCAGGTTGCTCAAAGCCTCTATCCAGCCTGGCCTTGAACCCCTTCAGGGATGTGGCATCCACAACCCCTCTGAGCAACCTGTTCCAGAGCCTCACCTCTCTTAGAGTAAAGGGTTTTCCCCTAATATCTAATTTAAACCTACTCTTTTCCCATTTCCATTCCCTCTTTTCCTGTCACTAACATGGCCTTGTAAATAGCCTTGCCCCAGGCTGCAATTAGGTCATGCTGAAGTCTTCACTCTTCCAGGCTGAGCAATCCCAATCCTCTCAGCCTTTCCTCATAGGAGAGGTGCTCCATCCCACTGATCAACTTGTTAGTCCTCCTCTGGGTCACCATTGTTTGGTCCCAGAGCAGACATCCTCTCTCATGATGAGCGTGGCTCTGTAGGCATTTCAGCACAGGTAACACAGGTGATCGGAAGACTGTTACTAATAAAAGAGAGAAATTTAATGACCTGGAAGTGAAATGAAACACTGTTCCCCCACAATTGCAGCAAATATTTATGTTTTACTCAACAACAAAAGCGGAACGACACAACATGTGAAGTTCCTGCTGCAGCAGGGAGAACCTGTGGCCCTGCAGACAAACTTCAGTATGGAGCATCCATGACTGCATGGAGTGGTGAGGCCACGTTTTCTGTGTTTTTCATGGCCAGGCTGCTCACCTGAATTCCACAGGCTTGCAGCAAGTCACGCAAAGGGAAGCAGCCTCGTGAATCCTGCTCACTGGCCCATTTTCCCAGGGAGCACCTACCATATTTAATTGTTCCCAACAGAAGCCTGTCTAACCTGTTTAAAAACTTCCAGTGATAGATGCTTTCATACTGTTCCTCAGGCAGTCTCCTCCTGCGTTTGTTATAAATATGGATGGAGACAAGAAGCTAGATCTTCAGATCTTGTGGTTTTAGCCCCATACTAATTCTCCTGTTTCTTGAGGACATTGGCAAAAGATTTAATCCCTGAGGAGTATATAAAAAGATGCTGCAGAGCTGGAAGCTGCTATGCATCTCCTTAGTCTTTATTGAAAAGATTCCTTTGATTTTTTTCCTTACAGGCCACTTTGAACATACATTTCTCCTGTTCTCTTCTGAACTATCTTCAGCTGGTTTACATTTTTTTGGTGTCCAGTACTAGACCCCACATTCACCCTGTCAGTGTGAAATCGATTGAGAAGGTTATGTGATATGCTGGAATCTGCATCTGTTTCTACATGACTCAAACACTTGCCTTCTTTTTTTCTTTTGCAAGTGTCACATTGTTGCTGCACCTACAGGTCATGATCTGTCCCACCTCAGAGGCTTTTTCAAATTACTGCTGCCTAGCCAGTCTTTGCCCATCTCAGATTTGTACTGAAGAGTAATGACCTTTCTGAATATGAGCATCTTATGAGATGCTAAACATCTCATCTCCGAGGCAGCAGATCCTCTCCTCCAAGCGTCAGTATCAACTCCTTGAGTAGTGCTGAAGCAGTTGTTTGTAGGCCTACACCATCAGCTGTGTCAGTGAAACAACTCAGTCTAACAAAAAACAAAGAGTGGGGGAGGGAAGGACAAAGACTTTTTTGTGCTCCTTTTTAATTCAGATAATTTTGTTGATCTGATTTACAGAGCAACCCTGAAAAACCAGTTTCTTGTGTGTGAGGTCACTGAACATCATCAGTCAAGCTGCCTCTACTACCTTCTTCTCCTTCCTACACACCAGGATCGTTTCCATCTGTGCTCACAATACTGTGGAACTCCTCTGAGCTACTTTGCTCTTATGCTCAATTTTTCTCTTCTGCTACCAATTGTCAAAGCAAAGTCTTCTTTGAGGCCCCTGGTTTTGGTCTTCCGTTCTCTTTTCTCTCTTGCAAAAGTTTTGAAAAAACATTGGAACAATAAACATTAGATATTTTCCCCCTAATTTGAAGTTAACAAAAATTTTTTTTCCAGACTTTTAAAATTATTCAGTGACAGGAGGCTGTAATAAGTCTGCAGATTTGCAGAGGGATCCTGACATAGCTTGCAGGGCTGGCTGGGATCCTCAGCCTGCTTTCTTCATCCCTTTGCTTCAGATGTTTCTCTCTCTTGCCCACTCTCCCTCTCTATGTTATCTCCCAGAAAGCAAGGCAGTTTATAAACCTGTGATTCTGACTCAACCATTTGTTAAGAATCGGGACTGCAGCACAAGCCTCCTTGGACCATATGTATTTGATAAGACCTTCATTGTGTAGTTAGGCAGAGGCTTGGCAAGCACAAGCTTGCATGCAGTGCTGAGTGCCCTGTCTCCTCTTGATGACTGAAACATTACACCAAATTGGGCAGACCTACCCTGTTTATCAATTCACAACTCTCAAGATTTCACCTGCTCTTTCAATGTCAGCTGTGTTTCTTTAAAATACACTGCTGGAGCAAGATAAATTGATAAGTAAGTAAGATAAAAGCTTACACAAGAGAGGAATCAGGGTTTAAGAATTATAGAAGGACAAGAAATGAGCAGAGGGCTATCAAAACATGTGGCAAACCTAGGGGTTTTTTTTCCCTTTTTGTTTGCATTAAATATCACTATGGTAGCTCCAAGTAATTTTTTTCTTGGGAGAGCTCTGTTTGGTAAGTTGTAGAATTCTATGTGGAGTTTCACTCCAGCTCTGTGCATAAAAAGAGAACAAAATTCAAAGTCTCTAAGCCAGTTTCCATTCGTGCCTTTGAACTAACAAGCAGGCAGGTAGGTTTCAAAATAGCAAACATCAAGGTGATGTCAAGGCTCTGATTTTAAATGGGAGACTTACAGCAGACTTCACTAAAGGCAAAGGTTAATCTATCTCCATAGTTAGTATCAACAATGCAGGATTGCAAAAAATACTCTGTGGGAAAGCAGTGGGATGATTTACAGTTTTTCCTTGTCCAATAGGAAGACAAGAAATGCCAGATCTGCTGCCAAGTGCAGTCCTGCAAAGGAGGTTCCAACCTGAATCAGCTTCAGAAACTCACTAAATAAAAAGATACTGCTGTTTCTTTTAAAATTTTGTTTCTCAGATTTGAAGGTAGGGTTTTTTTCCACGTGTATCTGCATACAGATACTTCAGTATTTCAGAACTTTAAAGCCTTCTTTAGCTAGATGGATTCAGTCTAAAACAACTTTAACTACTATAGGTCCCTGCTGGTTTCTTTGGGATAGAAAAGCACGCAAGCGAAACACACAACATTCCCGTGTGTGCTTTGCTGTATCTTTTAAAATTCCTGGAATTAAATGGGCTTGCTTCCCTTTGCTAGCTTATCCCGTTCCATCTGGAGCATCTGACAGGATCTGAGGAATCTGTGCAAGCATTTTTAAAAGCCCCCATATGCCCCTTCATTTCATGCAGCAGTTCTTCCAATAAACTCCTTTATATCAATATTCATATATTTCTTGGACATCAATATTTGTGGTAAAGTTTTTTATACTCATTTATAACTTTAGGGCACTTTTTGTTTACTGAAGTGGAAATGCAGATGTTCTACTATTACTGTTTTTAATTAAAATAATACCAAGGTAGCAGAAAGAGCACAGTATTATGTAATTTACATAATGCTGTATGAAGGCAATTTTTTAAAACACAATTGTCATGTACCTCCAAGGATGAAATAAGATAGTTGACTTGCATAATTGCAAAAGTTACTATGGAACATAAGAGTAGGCAGAGGTGTTGGGAAATAAGGTTGATTAATAATGAATGGATAAATCACTGCAGGGAATGAAGAGTAATGTGGGTGAGTATAAAAAGGATTTAGAAAAAGCAAAAGCAAAAAGGCAGGCATCTCTGTACCTGCTACAGTTGCTACAGTTTCTCACTATTTAAGAACGTGAGAACAAGAGTTTCTGGAACAAAGCCCACAGTTTTAGCGTCATCCATAATTTGTGCAGATTATTACTTTATAATCAAGAGGCAATTGGCTCCAAAATGCCAACCCATACAGAACTTAAAAATTTGTAATAAACGGAGCCATCTAGACTGGGACAAAAAAGAGGAGCTCAAACTAAAAAACTGCTGACAAGCCAACAGGCTTGCCACATGTGGCAGTTCAGTAATTCTTTATTTATTTTACTTTAATTTTATTTTAAAATTAAAATGTCATCTAACCTTAAAAAAAAAAATCCCAGTCTCGAATCATAAAATAATTTAGGTTGGAGAAGACTTTTAAGTTCACTGAGTCCAAATGCAAGTCTAACATTGCCAAGTCCATCACTAAGCCATGTCCCTGAGCACCACATCTACACTTTTTATAAGTATCTCCAGGGATGGTGAATCCACCACTTCCCCCTGTAGCCTGTTCCAATGCTTGGCCACTATTTCCATGAAGAATTTTTTCCTAATATCCAGTGCAAACCTCCCCTCATGCAACTTGAGGCCATTTCCTTTCATCCTGTCGCATGTTCCCTGGGAGAAGAAGCCAATCCCCACCTGGCTACAGCCTCCTTTCAGGGAGGTGTAGAGAGGGACAAGAGCCTGGGCCTTCTTTTCTCCAGGCTAAACATCCTTAGCTCCCTCAGCTGCTCATCATCAGACTTGTGCTCCAGACCCTTCACCAGTTCCGTTGCCCTTCTCTCACCCTCTCCAACACCTCAATGTCCTTCTTGTAGTGAGGGGCCCAGAACTGGACACAGCACTCAAGGTGTGATCTTACCAATGCTGAGTACAGTGGGACAATCCCTGCCCTGGTCCTGCTGGCCACGCTATTGCTGATACAGGCCAGAATGTCATCAGCCTTCTTGGCCACCTGGGCGCATGTTGGCTCATGTTCAGGTCCTTTTCCATTGGGCAGCTTTCCAGATGCTCCCCCCCAGCCTGGTACGCTGAATGGGGTTGTTGTGACCCAAGTGTGGGACCATCTTAATCTCTATGTATACTTACATACATACAGATTAATGTAAAGTGTATATTGTATCCATATTATATGTAATGTGTATATTGCATGCATATGTATGTTGTATACATATATATAGTCAACCAAATATATATTTAGACAAGTAATAATAATACATTAACAAATTTACTTCTACCTATTTTGCTTATTTCTAAATTGGAGATTACAAAGCAACAGATGGCAGCCTATAATACTTGCAGATCCCATCCTTTTATTTTTTAATAAGTTCTGTGCACATTTCCATTCATACACAGCTCTAAACAATCTCTTGAGGAAACGAAATTAAGGAACCATTGGCACATAGAAGTACAGCCAATGTCAAAGCTTTTGATTTTCACTGGAGTTCAGGCTCTTCCTTCTGTATTTACTGCAGTTACGACTTCTCACACTGAACTTGAAACACAGGTATGAAAAGACTGATAAATTAATAGTTTTGTCAGTTCAGGAAGACCAAACACGACAATGTAGAGGAAGAGCACATTTTCTCTGGTGATACTAAGTAATAACCAGTGCTGCATTAGAATGCTCTACAATAAAAGTGGGCACCCAGTAAATTAAGACTTAAAGAGTTAAATGTCAGAGTTCTCTTGCTGAGGGCTCTGCAGTACCTCACAGCTCAGTATTCATTTTGATGACAACAATTAAAGATTTGAAACTTTCTTCAATAGCTGCAGAAAAAATAATTTAAAGGCTGGTAAGCAATTAAAAGTGAAAATATCCAGAAAATGCAAGCTAATCTCTACTAGAGAAGTTAAAACCTTTTTCTATGCTAAAAGAAACAAGGATAAATGTTTTGCCCAGAGGATGATAAATGTGGGAGACGTTAGCAGTGTTGAGCATCAGATTGCATAGAAAGAAATAAAAACCTGTCATTTGAAACTGTCATTTAAAACACTGCATTCCAGTTCAGCCACTTTGTTACAAATTGAAGACAGTTGCATGAAAATTACCCAAGAAATAATGAATTATCCAGGAACAGGAATGAAGACATCTTCCACGAAAAAAAATCCCAAGTTCAAGGTATATATTATTAAGGTAAAAATAGCTACAGAGGCATGATAACACTTTGGAAGTGTCTGAGGATGTAACTTTTAGGGATGCAAGGTGAAGGACTTGGAGCACAAGAAGCGGTGCCACCTGAGCAATGTGACTGACAGAGTGACCAGCATGACCCATTCCTCACAGCAAGGGAGGTGTTGATAGGAGAACAAGTCCTGTGATTTGACAAGTGCCAATGGACAGGACATCTGAAACTGACTGTGTAACTCACTGTTCTGGTGACAAAGCACCAGAATGTTAGCTGTGAGGAAGCCTTATGCTGGAACAAGAGGAAGTGGATGGCTGGATAGATCCCCTGTTCTTTTCTGTCTGCAGTATTCAGTGTTAGACTGAATTGTAAAATTCTCTAGCCACCTTTCCTTCAAGTATGTTGTGAATATAAAACCAGAGTCTAATAATCCTTTAAATACTCCTTGCATTTTACTTAAGCAAGGTCATTATAAAGGGAAAATATCCATACGCTCTAATTAGCTGAAACTGCTCACAGGCAAAAGCCTTCAGTTCCTTGATGTTATTCTCTGTACTCTACTGACTTTAGCTGCCTACAGAACTCCTTGAGGGCCAGTTCAATGCCTGGTCCCACACCCATGTGCTTCTGTTCAGTGCATTTGAATGATCTGTCAGTGCTCATGCAGGGTATCCACAAGTACTTTTCTTCTCTCAGCTTAAATACTGTCTGTTCACAGGCAAAGACTATCAGATTATCCAGTTTACACATTGGCAAAAACATAACTGTTCATTTTTTGTTACATTTACAAATCACAGCTGAACTACACATGTGTAACTGTTCGCAAAAGCCTTGTAGCTATCTCTGCAGTGGTAATATATTCCATCTTTTGACCTCCAAAAACTTCTTTTTTCTCAGTACTCTCTTGAACTGCTTTAGTGGGAAGCCAGGTATCCACAGTACCTGTTTCCTTTTGGTTAAGGGTTAGGAAGGATGGTCCTTCATAAAACTCTGATCTTCATCCCAGAAACTACAGCATCTCAGTGCAAATCTCCCTCTCTCATTGTGCAAGTTATTTCTTCTGTTCCTATCAGAGTTTTAATACCTTTATGCCATCATAACTTCCCTGGAAGCCACCCTCTCTCTCTGAATTTTGTTGCAAATGAGTGGTCTGGGCTGCCTATGGAATTACTGGAAAAGGTATCAGCAAAAGCAAGATAAATATATATCTTATAAATGTGTATGTATCATATAAATTTGCAAAAGCACGATGAAGTTTGATGGCAAGGTTCACTCTGCCACTGTTACACAGGAAAGCACACAAAGGAAAATCTGATTAAAACCAATCTAGAATTATTTATTTGTAGACTGGGGATCCAAAAGGGTAAAGATGGAGAAGGGCAAGGGTGCCAAAGGACAAAGGAGCCCCTTTTGTTGATGCAAGAGGTTCAGAGTAGACCCCCTTGCCAAACTTAGTGTCAGATTTGATCAATGGTTTATATCCAAGGAATGTAGCACAACCTAATAATTGACTATTTAACATTTACCAAATGATCCAATAGGATTTGCTATAAGCACAACAATAACTTAATTACAAATCTAACCTAACTATGAATGTGGGACAGGAACGCTTGTATGTACGGAACACTGTACCGCATGCACATCAATTCACACGTGCACACACACAGATACAAAGAAGTATATACAAAGGTATACCTGTGAAAAATTCCCCAGGAGTTCAGTGAAGTACTCACATCAGATGCCTTTGCATCTCTCAACAGCTGAGCCTGAGGAGAGGGGGGGTATCAGCCCGGGCTCTGTCGTCAATGATCCTCTGAGTTGCTGAGCTCTAGAGATGTCCCACTCGGAGGGAGATGTGCTGCAGCCCAGAGGATCCCAACAGGTCTCACTTAGTGCCACTCTTTACAGGGTTGCAGGATGATTGACTCTGGTTGTCAGTAAATTTCCATTGTGGCCACAGTCCAGGCCAGTAGTTACTGGAATGTTCCTTGAGAAGTCTAAAAATAATATTATTCCCCTTAGGCTGTTACTCAGACAAAAAAAAGTTTTCAAGGCTATTTGTTAGAAAACAGGAGCTCGTTAGGCAAGAGAAGTTCCTGGGAGCAGACAGTTTTTCTGATAAGCTCAGGGGGAGCTGACAGCCCATGAGCCAATAATCAAGGCTGAGGCCTAAGGAGAGTCCCTGAGATCATGAAGAAGCCAGAGGGGGGTAAGAGGCCAGATCTTGCATTACCACAATGATACATCCTCAGGAATTATCAGAGATTGAAGGGCAGGGAGTTCCTGATAAGGTGAGAAGAAATGGTGCAGTGGTGGAGCTTTTTTTTAATCCCTCCTGTTCCTGTGAAAGAAAGTGGGAGAAAAGAGCACACCATTCAGTTTTGTGCAGCTATCTTTATTCTGTGTGGATATTTTGTGCAGCAGAATTTCTGCAGAGTTTTGGGGGTGAGAGCAGTTTCAAATGGTGCTCTCAGCCACTGTACCCTGATGAGGTATTCCTGTGCTGAGATGAGGGGAATGAGCAACACTTCCAAGCTGATCCCTCTGTGTCTCCCATGTAGTTACTTTTCAACAGCCCCTAACTGACCTTGGCACAGCACAGCTGTAATTGAATTTAGATCTGTCTGTAGTATGGACAAAGGCAAGGTGTCATCCTTCTCCACATAGCAAAGATCCTGACAGATCCCTATTGGCTGTAATGTTGGAATGGGGCACATTTTTCAAAATCTTCTGCTCACAAATACATCTCATCACGGAGGTTTTCTGAGAATTGCCGCAAGATTAACCAACTATTAAATTTTGTTCATTCTGTAGAAAGCAGAATTTTAACTTTCAGACCACTGCCTTGCCTCACTACTGAGTTTAGTCCTAAACGGAGCAGACAGTGCATGGAGCATTTACTGTGAAGATGGAAAGAACAAAACCACAGAATGTAATGCAGAGACAGCAAATTCCCCTTGTTTCATACAACTGGCTGATCAGCAGCATGAAGGGCCAGTAACTGAAATTTGAGAAATCCCAAAGAACTAAATGGTCCTACAAAGTGAGGAATTTCTGCAATGCAGCACTTTTAGCCATTTCTTGAGAGACCTGCAACACACCAGGTAACTCTGCAAGGCCTGTGTAGAGCCCTGCATTGGTTTGTGCCAGGACAGAGTCTTGTTTACCAACAGAGAGAAAATTCTCTCCCACTTGTGTGAATTTCTGGGTTATCATCAAGGTATTTAACCAAGGTGAGAACCAGTTATTTAATGCTTTACTTGAATAATAACTTCTTATTTGTCATCTACTGAAGCTGGCTCAATGCATATGAAAAAAGGAATTGACTTTATTAGCCATTTTCACTATGACCTGAACATGTGTGGAGTGCTAAGGGTAAAAGTCCACTGTCTCATCTTCTCTGACCTCCTCCTGTTGCACCTCCCCTCTAGCATAGTGCCTAAGACTGTCCTAAGCTTTTTGGATGATTTTTCCAACTCATATCAGTATTTTAGTCTTCTCCAGCAAAAAAGGCTCCCAAGGTGTGCCACACAAACTTTTTTACAGGTGTTTTAGAAATGAAAATCCAGCTAACACGGCACAGCAGCAGATCCCAAGTCTGCCATGTGCTGACTCTTCCCTGAACAAGAGCCTCCACGTGAGCACCGACTGCATGACATGGGCAGGACTGCCTGATGGCAAATAATACCTGACCACATTGTTAAAGGTCTTTACTCCTTAATCACTTCTGGGACAGCAGATAAACACTTTCCCAACAGCAGTTATGGTGAGCCAACAGAGCCTTGCTGCCGTACAGAGTGCAGTCGACCGCTCCTCTCAGAGCACCTCCAGCAGCAGCACAAGTGGCGCCCAAACCTGCACTTGCAGCTCACACTGGTGCTGCAAGGAAAGATAAGGGCAAAGCATGAGCTTAAAGCACATTGGTGAAACCTGATGTGCCGTGGGTAGGTGAGTGGGTTAGGTCGGGGGCAGAGGCCAAAGGTTGGGCTCTGGCTGAGGTGTGTTGTTCTGCAAGGAGGGCGTCTGAGGCAGGTGCACTGGTTTGTAGGAGCAGGATGTGCAGCAGAAGGGTGGCAGTACTCGGATCTGAGGCTCTAGTGAAGGGGAAGGAAAGCACTAGCAGGAAATGTGCTGGCAGGAAGTGAAACAAAACTCTTCTGACCCGTTTTTATGGTTTCAAAAAAGGTATTCTGGTAATAATTACCAGTGCTGACAAACAAAATTTGATATTTCCCTGCCCAGTTCAGTATTGATTTGCAAATTATCTGCAATTGAAATCTCAGTGTACTTTTCATAATGCAGGCTATGTAGCCGCCCACACGGGGACTGTAAATTAATCAGCTGGGGAGATTTACCAACAAAACACACGGCAGGTAACAGGGTGAGGTGTAATAGCTCCTTGCTAGGCTCAGAAATTGTGCCTGGGCTCCCTCTAGTGAGATGTGTTGGTTTTCTACACTCAGAGACAGCTACTGGCTGCCGTATACCTATTGATTGAAAGGCTAAATTCAGACACAAATGCTTTCAAAACAAATAAACAGGCAAAGGATCTTTGCACCTGTACGGTACCACTTCTGCTTCACAAAGCTAAGTTCTTCTTTTCAGAAGTTTCTAGAAAAGCTCAAAAGACCAAATGCAGTTTTAATGATGATAGACCATTGAAATGAAACTGTTTCCAAACCACTTGCAAAACAAAATCAGCAGGGTTGTACCAAGAGGTTCAGCAGATAAGAGAAATATTTTCTAAAACGTGGAAAGGGGTGTGGTAGAGGGTTTTGCCACAATGAACGCAAAACTGCTGTCAGAAATAAGGCTGGCATACAAATCAGTTCATTTGATAGTTTATGGAATAAGCAAATGGGTGCATTACTAGCTTTTTTAAAATTCAGATTGCTCTGAATGACATATGAAATCATATGTATGACATATGAAATCTAAGACATGGCCACTGTAAGCCTAAAGAGGAGATTTTGCAAATCTTTAAATTCCCCCCCCAGATTTGGCATCCTCCCACAATAACATCCCATTTGCAAAGTTTGGAAAATATTTGAATTTGTTCAAATTTTACAGTATTAAAAAAAAAAAACCCCTAAAATAATAATTAAAAAAATCTCATGGAACATGCAGCTTGCGACATTTTTTTTTTCCCTAATGTCATTTCTCCAGCTGCCAGTTTAATTATTTCCTCCTGGAATGAGGAATGGAAGAGATCTTTTTGTATGCAATGAACTTAAGCTACAGAGGAATATGGAACCCCTTGTCTTGGTTATACCCTCTTGTCTAGGCACTACTGGCTGCTACAGCAAGCTGTGGGCACCAGCAATACTATTCCCAGCTGCTGATATTCTGTCTTGTTATCATTTTTGCTATGCTCATGAGACTGCATTTTACTGCATCATTCAGCCACAACTACAAATTAGCTTCTGTCATATATATTCTTCCTTTTTCAAGGTTCCTGTTTCACCAAAAAAATTCTTGTCTCCTAGATATGTGCCACTAACAACCTTTTACAGTCCTACCTTCTTCTGGGTGCAGCTGAGAAATAGTTCCCTCATAGTTCCTGTTTTCACACTGCCCTGCCTAACCAAGAGCTCATTTCTGGAGCTCACAAATCCAGATACACATTTAGGAGTGGGCAAGAGAGCAGCCATGAAGTTAATCAGAACAGAATGAGAAGTGTTATCCCACCAGGATGAGCGAAAGCTTTAAAGTTAATTTGCCCAAGTGAGGAATAGGATGAATGGAGTTTGCATTTGGCGTTACCAGGCATTTCCCTGTCCATCACATCAGGCTCATCACAGGCTCACCAACAGGAGTTTTGTTTGCTTGTTTTTGAAAAAGATGTCAGAAGAAGGGGAAACACCTAAATGCTGTGGCACTAGAAACCACTGCACTGTCTCCACACACCTCCCAGGCTAGTTCACCATTTAATCGTGCACTTAACATTGAAATGGAATTTTTCAAAGCAATTACTCTACCCTGTCCTACAAATCCAGTGGCAGTTGAGGCTTCCCAAGAGAGTAAGAGCCCCATTGACAGCTGTGCTTGGTCACCAGCTCTACCTGCTGCCTAACTGCAAAATGCAAATTTCCTAGGTTTCGTTTTAGCTGAAATGACTAACGCTGAATGCACAGTGATACACAACAAAATATATAGCATGTGGAGTGAAGGTAATTTGGAGCACCATGATCAGCTTTCATATTAGAGGAAGAATATAATGCTGAAACCATCTGGCCTGCGGCTATGAAAACACCAAAGAGACATAAAACTGAGTTAATGGCAGCATGCCAAGGCCTTGTTAAAAAACAGCACATCACTAAAACAAAGCAAGTGCTGATGTAGCACCAGCAAAGGCTCATTAATAGGCTTGGAGATAGAGTGCTCTTATATTTCATTTTGTGCTTAACAGCCATACCTGCCTCTGCAGAAGAAAGGTAATTTCTAATGAACACTTTCTCATGTCCTATAATGATTCTATACCAGTGATAAATACTAGGAGCTCTGGTTGTCCTGCTTACTCTGTATTTTTTTTTACACAACACCCTGGAATTTTATTTTTTTCTTAATTACTAATCTTCTTTAGAGAAATAAATAACAAGATGCATCAGGTGAAGCTGAAACTGAAACTAGGACATTTTAGCTTAAGAATAGCTACAGGCTATGGATACTAAAGTACTGTGTTCTGGGTGCTGGTATATAAGATATAAAATTAGAGAGCATCTAAAGGAGGGCTGTGAAGATGATGATGGGCCCAGAGGAGAAGCCATGAAAGGAGTGGCTGAGGTCACTTGGTCTGATCAGCCTGGAGAAGAGGAGGCTGAGGGCAGACCTCGCTGCAGTTACACCTTCCTTGTCAGAGAAGAGGAGGGGCAGGCACTGATCTNGGGAAAAACCCAAAGAAGGGCCAAGTGTGTAAAAGGTTCTATTTTTGAAGCAGCAGCCTGCAAAGTGCTTGCTGCACAGAGGTCAACATTTATTTTGAAATAAAAATCTGGATGCTTGTTTGGGTTTGAGGTTTCTGCTTATCAACATTCCCAGAGACCATGACTAATTTTCTTTTTGTGGGAATTCTCAATTATCTCTTCTCTCAGATCATCAGGCCGCACACTCCTTGTTTTCTCTCTCTTGCAGGGACTGCGGAGAAGAGTGAAGGGATGAAAGTGAAAATAATAATTTCTGCCAAAAGCAAGGCTGGGGATGTACACACAACTAGACTAAACACAGCCGGGGGCACTGTTGTATCTGGCCTCTTACTTGAACAAGATTGTCTCTAGATTTCCCTCTGTCCTTCCTTCCAGTTTTTGGAAGCCATCAAGCTGTGCCCAGAGCTCGTTCCTTCTGTCTCCATCCTCCACTTGTGTTCTCTTCCAATTTGTGTCCTCTTTGTGTTATCTCTGATGCATCTGAAAGTGCCAAATGTGCAGATAGAATGCAGACCACATGACCTCACACTTACCTGCATTTTACGGACAGACAAGAAGGCAGAGGAGATTTCCTCAGTTTGATGAGACAACATGTTACCAAGAACTCATTTTGATTCTGCACAGATGTCTTTCAAAAATTGGAAGAACAGTTTATTGTGTAAACAACTAAGAGGTCCTCCTTTGTGCTTGGCATCTGTCTTCCTCACATCCTCCAGGAGGAGGATCTTTAAAGGACTTTGGGGTTAGAGTTGGTTGCAAAACATCTTAATAACCTCTTAATTTTTGCAATATCTGTTTTGCTGGATAAGAGATTGATTTAACACTGGTCTCTGATGTAAACAAGTTGTATCTGTGTACACTGTGATGGACCATAAATATTCACCCTGAAATATTTGAATACAGTCTAGTGAAATTAAAGTTTTTAATATTTAAGTTAGAGTTTCTAAGGCTTCAATCTTCTTAAAATATTTGTTAAAATAAAATATAGCCACAAGGGACAAAAGTCTTAAATTAAAAAATTCAGATTCTAGTAAGAATACACAGTAATTTAACTGAGACTACAAAAACACTGTTAGACCTGGGATGGAGCACAAAGGGTTGAAAACACAACACACAGAGGAAGTCTTTACCTCTGATTATCAGTATCAGAAACAACTGATTGCATAAAATGTCTGAAATCTCAGTTAACATATTGTGTAATCACCTAGCATCAGGTAAGGATTCTAGACTGCATAGAGGATACCCCTAAACAAATCTTACAAATAAGGCCCATGAGGAGTTTCTGTCTCATCCAAATCCAAAACTGTGGCTGTAATGTTTTCCATTTTATTCCCTCCCATTCCCCTGGGCCCTTCTGCTTTCTCCCAGGCTGAGCTAGCGTCACTATTAAATGCAGCTGCATCTCTCCCTCACCCACAAAATTCCCTGTGGCAGCTGGGAACAGAAGGGCAAAGGACTCTGGTGGGTATGGAGGACACAAAGGTCTCCATGGACTGTTTCTACATCCATACTTAGAAGGGAAAACAGCAGAAACATTGATAGTGAACATGTTATTACAGACTTCAGCTTTAATCACGGAGCAGCTCCAGGAATGTTGCTCTGCGGATCCTGCCACCTTAAAAACCTGCCACAGGCACTTTGGGAATTTGTCCGAGATTCCACCAAACTCCTGGCC